>CM034146.1:219959654-220559654 GCA_019776745.2 Taxus chinensis
CACACCCCGATTCCATACTTGTCTCCTGCAGGTATGTTTCCTTTTCTTTTGTGCACAACACCTTCATGTGCCTGCCTTCTATAGTCTTATGCCCCTTTTGTAACATCCTCATTTTATAACTTAGAACAAGTGGAATTTTTTTTATTTTTTTATTTTTCATCCTGGTTCTAAATACATAATTTAGAACTCACAAATCAAATAACCATTCTTATAATAGACAACCATATGCAGCTGTAATGACTCGGAGTACCTCTTATCTATTCATTCCATGACTCGGTAACCTACCGATCTATTCATGAGTAATAAGAGTTGGCGTTTTATTTAATGCTTCACTCTCGTGGTTCTCTTCCCTATTCTGGGAATTTAGAATGCTCTGTCCAAGGAACCTAACTGAATAATTGTTACCATTATTCATCGGCATCTCATCCCTTAGACTAGGTGAATTAGGACAACGCAATCAACAGCTTGCGATACTTTGGCCAAAGATTTGAAACATACTGTTTATGTCTCGTATTCCTTAACAGCATACTCGTCAATCTGGAATACATCCTTCACCCCATTCTTCTGTTATATAGAATGTCTTACACTGACTACTGTCAGTCCTTCCTTTCACAACTTAATCACTCAAAGACAGATTAACAAGGTGATAATGTTATATGGATGCCCACGAGTATTAGGGATACGATAACATACTGGTATAACCCTACAATTAGACCAGTGTGTCAAGATACCCTGAACCTCCTAGGCAGCCTTATAACCTGACCACATTCCTAATCGGTCCCTGAGTAACTAATCCGAACACAAGTGTAAATCTTAGCGATCAATGCAAAGGGTATCGCCATAAGTCACCTGCATTGTTGTAACTTCGACAAGATCCTAATCTTCTCGGAGGTACAATCCCTGTAGTTTTCTTGTGCCGTTAACCTTTAAATCCGCCTCGAAAAGATCTACTTATTAATATGTGTACGCACGTTGAGTTTTAAATTACTTTAAAGACTTTCCCCTAAGGTTAGCCTTTCCCGATCCCTAGATTCTTCGTCATAAGACGACCTTCCTCATTAAAACCCATTACATGGTAGAGGTATTAAGGTCATGATCTCTTCAAGGAGTCATTAGAATACACATGATTCTAAAACAACAGAATTGGACAATATCTCATAGCCTTTACTTGAGATTGCCATCTGAACCCCATTAGATTTACATCAGTTCTCCTAACTGAATTTATATCATACTTATTAGTATAAAGATATAAATGATTAAGAATCCAATTTAATATTGTCCTGTCATACTCAGGACTAGGGATTAGTAATTTAATTCTGCTTGATTGGCGTTCTGCTTAGGTTCATTTCAGCCCTATCCTTATAGAAAGTCAATGATTTAAATTTCAATTTAGCTTTCGATAGAACAAATCAGAACTACTAAACACTCATAAGAATTTCAATTATATTTCCTTTAAGCTTTCATTGTCAATCACAAAAGCATCCAGTTACACAAAGATAACATTGCCACTCTGGTATATAAACCGAAGAGGGTCAACTATCAGAATTTAGAATATAACACATAAGTAACAAATACTTATTTCCATTCCTTTCAGAACTATACAATTACATTTTATGCAAACAGCATACTTGATACAATGCTTAACGGAAAAGTACATCTTTCCACATATAGTACATTTAGAAAATCAAGTTGTAATTCATTATAAATCAAAATAAACAATCTGATCATCCTGTCAGATCTGCATTGCTTTTACCACTTACGGCAACCATCTGCAAAAATAGTCAACATGAGTCAGTTCGATGAACTGAGCATGATAAGCACTAACTTTTAAAACAATTGCAATCCGTCAATTGTTTTCATTAAACACCCTGTTTAAATGAGATCAATTATCCAAACAAGTAAACATATTCAGACTATGCCTTTGTAATACAAAAATGACTACAAACGTGTAACTCTATCATCGTTACAGAATAGTCCTAAACACTTCTCAAATATTTCATCAAATATTAAGAATCAAAGAACGAAAGTATCTAAATAATTATCTTGAATCCAAGATCAGCAACATTGGACAGATCGTTACTTTCATCAGAAAAGGAAATATCATAGCAAGTCATGATTCCAACAATAAGATACAAGAACAATTCCAACTGTTAGACAGATACCAACAAGTATTAGAATAACAGAAGAGAAAGAAACAAATCATTCATACTTCCCTTCACACAAGTTCACTACTGTACCGTCTCTACATATGGAAAGCATTCATCCAGTATGTATACGAACAAGTCCGACAACCCACAAGAAGATTCACTGTCATATTAAAAATCGAACACAGCAAAAACTCCTGTACAGTGGCTAACACGTCAATAGTGCAGACTATCAACCAAACAGACTCTACAGGAAGCTTCAAACAACATGAAAATCACCACATTTCCTGTCGAGGTACAGTCGACGGCTTTTAGATCAGTCCAGCTCAAGGCAGGATAGTTATGCAACAGAAGAAAAACACGCCTACAATCCCATATATCAACCTATAGTCCAATGCTAGTCCCTTTTACACACAGTAAGGTTTTTTTTTTGAACCAAGTTCGAAATCAAAGAACCTCTAGTATATCACGGTCAACAACAGACTTCATTGCATTAAACAATTTGATGTTTCCATAAGACCATACAGAGATTATCTTACAAATACCGTAACATACACTGCCACATCCAACTAGGAAATCAGAAAGGAAACATATCATCCTGTATGTACATCTGTACGTAATTGGAATCAGTCATATAGCACTCACGATTCATTTATACAGAGCCGCGTTACTTGATATAAATCATTACTCAGGAAAATTCCACAATGTCAAAACTACAGTATACCAAGTCAAGTTTTCAACTGAGGCAAAAGAAGATACAGGTTAACTTCCACAAGTTCTACTGAACCCAGACAACAGTGGCATGACAAATGATTGCCAATGATTCCATCTGGTCAAGTCAATGGTGTACATATTAAAATCAAGCAAAAGTAATTTAAATACTGATTTCAAAACAAGATACCCGACTGAACCTTTGCCAATTCTTCGCACAAGTTTGCACAGAATGCAAACGTAAAATACACCCAAAGAATCTGTACCACAAAATCCATGCAACACGAAGGTATTCCTATAAATAACAGAGGTCTTAGTACATGTTATTCCCTCAAGTCACTGGCTCATCGAATCACCAATATTCAATTATATTTAACTTGAACAGAGGTCCAAATGTAAATAAATCATTCAATCGACTCCATAGAGTCGTTTTGATTACAACAATAATATGAATATACACATATTGCATACTGCTAACGGGTTGAAACCCAGAACCACAAGCAAGGAATACACAATTTCCAAAAAGGGGTAGCAACGAAATACAGAAACACAATAAGTTATTCGTTCAAAATAACTTAAAATACCATAGCGAAGTCCTACTAGGTTTTGTATCTTTCACCAAAGATAACCACTACAACATGCAAAGAAATCCAATAAGACTGGATATTCACACAAAAGTCCAACAGTGTCTTTTCCGACAAGAAACAAGCCTCATAAACAAGTTACAATCAACAAGTTTCTATAAACAAACTTCTATCAGCAGTTTCTACCAACAAGTTTCTACTGAATCCTGAACCCAGCATGAGAAGCATGCACGAGTTCTCACGGAGAAGGAAGATACTCTTCAAGCACATGTTTTACAAACCTACGCCAGAATGTAAAGCACAACAAAACAGTGAACAGTTCGAAGTACAACACACACCCATTAAGGGTTAAATTTGTAAAAATGAACAGCATAAAGATACAGTACCAAATCACACAAGACAACCATAGAAAATCATTTATTCCATAAATCATTTGAACAGAGTTGTTCTAATGAAATCACTTGGAAGACAGCAAGATTTTTAAAGGTTAGGGCCTAACATGCCTGGATTTTTTTTTTGCTCAAATTTCCGAAGCAGACCACTGGAAGAGCTCAGACTTCCTTTTCCTTTTCCAAGTTAGAGCGACCAACAAAATTTTGCTATCTCCAAAACATATATATTTTCCTTGCCAGAGAAAAGAGCTAGATATCCTCATGTTTGCCATGCAACTCAAAGAAGACTGGTGCGAAGAACCAGTGAACAGGCAGAAGGAAAACCGAAAATCGCGATAAGCCAAACAAACCAACAACTTCCCAGTTTGCATGCCTTCACGCGAGTTCCGAGCTCGACTACCGAGCGCATTGAATGCATTTACACCAACTTTCCCGCTCAAACTCCACTGCCACCGACCGCCAAAGTTGGCGACAGTCAAATAAAATTCCCAGTTCATTTTCAGTTTTGGCGACCTGCCACGTCGGCACAAGTTAGCCGTTCCTTAAACTTCCGCCAAGACCTGTCCCTCATACTTATCCTTAGCATTTAATGACATAGAAAACGCCGCCCATGGTTCGCACCCCTCCATAGGCCCCTTTACATTCTTGCTCATAGTTAGGTTAGTATCTTAGGTTAGAATTTAGGATAACACCTAATCTAACTTCCATAACATAGATACTAACTTAGGACATTAGTACTTAGCCTAGGTCTAGGTTAGATTAACACTAATCTAACCCCTAGGTTAGGTTTAGTTTTAGGTTACTAACCAATAATAATTCCAGTTAGGTCTACATTTCGTACACTCAGAAAAAGACCTACATCATACGTCTTCGAACAGGTTTAGCTCCTGTTCTGCCTTAGGCTGCAGAATCGTATGTAACCGAATTATTACCTGGTCCACAATCGAGACCTTCAGATATACTTCCATATCGGGAACCAATTCATTTCACTTGATCAGCCTGAGTCATACTCCTGACTAGCTTATTAAATGCTTCTAGACCTTGCAACCTGTTCAAGGTCTGTAATTTTTAATTCATCATGAACAAACTTAAAGCAATACTTGGATCAATTCCACTGATCCAAGACTAGGTATTATAGATGGATAACTCTATAATTCATTCCGAGATCAGATTAAACTCAGATGCAAAATGAAATAAATAAAAGAGTCTAATCATATTTCGACTCAGTCAAGATCTGAAATCTGCAAAGAAATTACAGTACATATCAAGCATGATTTCTAAATCGAGGAACACATCCTTTTACAAGAAATCACATATCAACACTTGTATGCTCAGGAGAAAGTAACAATAGTTCAGGGTGTTACATGCTTCCCTCCTAAAAAGATTCATCGTCCCGATGAATTACACATTAATTTAACCTTCAGGTTAATCAATTTATTAGTACACAACAATGTGACTACTTCCATATTTGAATAGTTCCAGAAATCAATGTCACAACACATTTTATTCAACCTGAATAATGTTTGCCTTCATCAGGATTTCATAAATACTTAAAAACAATAAGTTCATAAAAGTATGTTTTGTCAACAGATTTCATTCTGTTGAAAAAGAGAAGGAAAAGCAATTTTCATCTCTTCCAGATTTTCCCAAGTTACACTTTCTGCGTTAAACTGGTCCCACTGGACCTTACATTGCTGAATATCATGATTTCTTAAATGCAAATGGCGAGTTTCCAGCACTCGTGTGCGGGTTTAACCATGATTATTCATGGGTCTTGGACCTGAAAGGAATTCCAATTTAAAACATGTGACAGATATGAAACGTATTTCTTAAGCAAAGAAATATGGAAAACATCATGCATGCGAGATAAAGCAGGTGGCAATGTTAAACGATAAGCTACAGGATTGATTATTTCAACAATTTCGAAAGGTCCCACGAATCGAGGTGACAACTTGGCAGCCTTGCCAAAAGTTATAGAACTCTTTCTGGGTTTAACACGAAGAAAAACCTTATCACCAAGCTCAAACCTTCTATCAACCCGCTTAAGGTCAGCATAGCTCTTCTGTCTATCCGCTGCTTCCTTTAATCGTTCACGAAACAGCTTAACTTGCTGTTCCATTTCTGTGAGAATCTCTGGTCCAATTACCACTCTATCCTCAACACTGTCCCAACTAACAGGGGTTCTGCACTTTCTTCCATAAAGTGCTTCAAATGGTGCCATTTTAAGAGATGAGTGATAAGTATTGTTGTATGCGAACTCAACTAATGGAAGATACTCTTCCCATTTATACTGTTGATCCATGCAATACATTCGCAACATGTCCTCCAACACTTGATTTACCCTCTCAGTTTGTCCATCCGTTTCCGGATGATATGCAGAACTGAAGTTTAGTTTCGTTCCTAGGGCTGCGTTAAGTGTTTGCCAAAACCTTGACGTCATTCTAGGATCCCTGTCAGATATAATCAATTCTGGTACACCATGCAATCTGAAAATTTTGTGTACGAATCTTTTGGCTAGCACTGGCGAATCATCCTTTAGATTTCCAGCGATGAAATGAGCTACCTTGGTCAGTTTATCAACAACTACCAGGATAACATCATGTTTATTCGCTGTACATAGGTAGTCCTTGTACAAAATCCATGGTTATTACTTGCCATTTGTACTGCGGTACGCTATGAGGATATAGCAGTCCAGCAGGGTGCATATGTTCTGCCTTCACCCGCTGACATTCTAGACAATGAGTCACAAAATTAATTACATCCTTTTTCATACCTTTCCAGAAGTATTGCTGTTTTAAATCAGCAAGCATTTTTGTGATGCCTGGGTGTCCAGAGAAAGGTGAATTATGAAATTCAACTAACAACTTCTTTCTCAAATCGTTCAGCATAGGTACATATACCCTATTTTCATAACGCAAGATTCCTTCATTATCAAAATGAAAACCTTTATACCTTATATCCTTAGGTTCTGCAGCAAGCGTTGCTTTTACTTGCTGAAAGTATGCATCTGATTCTGAGGCACTTTTTACCTCGTCTTTAAACTGAGTTCTTAATGTTATAAGAGCAAAAATGTGCCTCCTACGACTTAGAGCATCAACTACTCTATTCTCCTTCCCTTTGATATAGCTAATATCAAAGTCATATTGTGATAAAAATTCTAACCACCTTCTCTGTCTGGCATTCAGATTGGGCTGAGTAAAAATATATTTCAGTCCTAAGTGGTCAGTTTTCAACTCAAAAGGTTTCCCAAGTAAGTAGTGTCTCCAGACTTGAAGTGCATGAACAATGGCAGCAAGTTCCAAATCATGAGGGGCATAATTCAGCTCATGTAACTTAAGTTTTCTACTTTCATATGCTATGACCTGATCATTTTGTAACAAAACACCTCCAAGGCCTTCCCCAGAAGCATCCGTTACAACAGTAAAACTCCCATTAGGGTCTGGTATAGCTAGTATAGGTGCAAAAGTCAACTGGTCTTTCAAACTTTTGAAAGCCACTTCGCACTTATCATTCCATTTGAATTTCTTATCCTTCTTCTGCAATGAAGTTATTGGTGCAGCTACTTTAGAAAAATCCTTTACAAATTTTCTATAATAACCAGCAAGACCCATGAAGCTTCTTACTTCATGCACATTCTTTGGTGCAGGCCACTCAGTTATTGCCACTATTTTTGAAGGATCTAAAACAATTCCTTCTTTACTTATAACATGACCCAAATAGTGAACTTCTGAATCAAAGAAAGAACATTTGGATAACTTACCATACAACTTCCTCTTTCTCAAAATTCCCAAAACTATCTTCAAATGCTCATTGTGCTCCTCAATGTTTTTAGAATAAATGAGAATATCGTCCAAGAATACAAGTACAAACTTGTCCAGGTATTCTTGAAAGATATTGTTCATTAAATTCATAAAGGCTGCGGGTGCATTGGTTAATCCAAAGGGTAGAACTGTGAATTCATAATGTCCGTACCTTGTTCGGAAAGCTGTTTTATGAATGTCTTCCTCTTTAATCCTTAACTGATGATAACCAGATCGAAGATCTATCTTAGAATAAACTGTTGCTCCACGCATCTGATCAAACAGATCATCGATCCTTGGAAGTGGATATCGGTTCTTGATTGTTGCTTTGTTCAACATCCGATAATCAATACACAGCCTTAGTGTTCCATCCTTCTTTTTCACAAATATTACAGGTGCACCCCAAGGTGAAACACTTGGTCTAATCAAACCTTTTGACAAAAGTTCATGCAACTGTGCCTTAAGCTCGACTAACTCTGTAGTAGTCATCCTATAAGGTGCTTTGGAAATAGGTTCAGTTCCCGGTTTGATTTCAATGGTGAAGTCAAATTCTCTCTTGGGTGGTAACCCTGGTAATTCTTCAGGAAAAACATCCCTGAAACTTTGTAACAGAGGGAATTCGCTTCCATGTAATCACCATCTTCTTCTGAAGATTCAGATATCTTTACGGCATAAAGGGTACATCCTTTATTTTTAGCCTTTTTAAGCTGCATAGCTGACAGTTTTCTAACTAAAATTTCTCTTTTCACACCTTGAATCTCTGTTGATCCCAACTGATCATCTAAACATTTTATGTTCTTTTCATAACAGTCTACTTTTGCTTTATGGTCAGCTAACCAATTGACACCGATGACAATGTCATACGATCCCAATGGTGCAACATAGAGATCAACTTCCGTGGAAAAGTTAGGTAAGTCAAGGACTGCCCCAAAAAGACACATACTCACTGTATGAACAGAATTATTACCATACTGTACAATCCAAGATTTATCCATTTTTCCATCTTTTCTTTTAAGTTTAGAAGCAAGTTTATTAGATATAAAACATTCAGTAGCTCCTGTATCAAAAAGAATAGTGACAGGTATGCCGAATAACTTACCCAGAACTTCTATAGGTGTCACTTGCTTTTCAGCTTGCTTATCTGCTACTACAGCATGTATCTTATGCCGCTGATTATGATCATCCTTCTTCAAAGGGCACTGATTTGCGTAGTGGTCTTTACCACAATTGTAGTAGCCTCCTACAGGTCCCTTTTTAGTCTCAAAGTTGCCTCCAGTTTTGTAATTGTCACGTTGTCCTCCATAGGGCTTCTGCCCATTATTATAATTTTTAGCAAAAATTATCCTTTGCATTTCCAGCAGGCTTATTTACTACTGCTTTCTTATTGTTGTCTCCTGGAAACTTACTCTTGTTTCCAAACTTTTTCCATGGTCCTTTTCTAGGTGCAAGAGAGGTTGAAGAAGGGTTTGCAGTCTTCTTCCGCACTTCCTCCTTATGAGCAGAAATAGCCTTTAATTTATGTTCTTGCCTTATGGCCTTTTCAACAACTCCTTCCATAGTGGTTGGACTGTGAACATCGACCTCTCCCCCTATCACGGGATTCAATCCCATGATGAATTTCCGTATTCTGAACTTCTCGTCAGTTTGATATTGCGGTACATACTTGAGGAGTTTTGTAAACCGCTCCCAGTATTCAGTTACCGTTAGCTTCCCTTGAGCTAAATTCTGAAATTATGTCATTTTCTGATCATAGAAAAGTTGTGGCAGCCAACGTTGCCTAAAATAGCCTTTAAATTGATCCCAAGTAATATTGGTCTCATCAATGTTTAGTTCAGCTTTACGGCTATCCCACCACGAAGATGCTTCGTGGGAAAGCTGATAGGCTCCCCAAATAGCTTTGGTTTCCTATGAGAAGTTCCTTATTGCAAAGTACTTCTCCATTTCGCTGAGCCAGTTCTCAGCTCCATCTCCCAATGTGGTGCCATCATACTTAGGTGGACTTATCCTTTTTATATCATTAGTGAGTTCTGCTGCCAATCTGGCCTTTTTGTTTTCTGGTTGGACAGGTGCATTCCCATCATTAACATCAACACCCATGTCGGGGTTGTCCTCAGGAGGTTGCTGATTATTATTATCAGCTTCTTCATCCTCCTCATTTCCCATCACCTGCTGTTCCAGTACAGCTAAGTGATCTCTTGTGTCCAACAGGGCAGCAAGGATCTCATCAAGTTTCTGGGTTGTTGCCGCTCCTCCTTCAGGTGGAGCATTACTCGCAACGTTCCCCCTTGTTCTAACCATTTTCTGTTACACGAAAATTTAGTTTTTTTATCAAATTATGGACACAATAGGTCCAAGAGCTGCAACCTTCAGCTCTGATACCAAGATGTAACATCCTCATTTTATAACAATAGAACAAGTGGAAATTTTTTTTTTTATAAATGCATCCTGGTTCTAAATACATAATTTAGAACTCACAAATCAAATAACCATTCATATAACAGACAACCATATGCAGCTGTAATGACTCGGAGTACCTCCGATCTATTCATTCCATGACTCGGTAATCTACCGATCTATTCATGAGTAATAAGAGTTGGTGTTTTTATTTAACACTTTACTCTTGCGGTTCTCTTCCCTACTCTGGGAATTCAGAATGCTCTGTCCAAGGAACCTAACTGAATAATTGTTACCATTATTCATCGGCATCTCATCCCTTAGACTAGGTGAATTAGGACAACGCAATTAGCAGCTTGCGATACTTTGGCCAAAGATTTGAAACATACTGTTTATGTTTCGTATTCCTTAATGACATAATCGTCAATCTGGAATACGTCCTTCACCCCATTCTTATGTTATATAGAATGTCTTACACTGACTACTGTCAGTCATTACTTTCACAACTTAATCACTCGAAGACAGATTAACAAGGTGATAATGTTATATGGATGCCCACGAGTATTAGGGATACGATGACATACTGGTATAACCCTGCAGTTAGACCAGTGTGTGTCAAGATACCCCGAACCTCCTAGGCAGCCTTATAACCTGACCACATTCCTAATCGGTCCCTGAGTAACTAATCCGAACACAAGTGTAAATCTTAGTGATCAATGCAAAGGGTGTCGCCATAAGTCACCTGCATTGTTGTAACTTCGACAAGATCCTAATCTTCTCGGAGGTACAACCTTGCAGTTGTCTTGTGCCGTAAACCTCTAAATCCGCCTCAAAAAGATCTACTTATTAATATGTGTACGCACGTTGAGTTTTAAATTACTTTAAAGACTTTCCCCTAAGGTTAGCCTTTCCCGATCCCTGGATTCTTCGTCATAAGACGACCTTCCTCATTGAAACCCATTACATGGTAGAGGTATTAAGGTCGTGATCTCTTCAAGGAGTCATTAGAATACGCATGATTCTAAAAACAACAGAATTGGACAATATCTCATAGCCTTTACTTGAGATTGCCATTTGAACCCCATTAGATTTACATCAGTTCTCCTAACTGAATTTATATCATACTTATTAGTATAAAGATATAAATGATTAAGAATCCAATTTAATATTGTCCTGTCATACTCAGGACTAGGGATTAGTAATTTAATTATGCTTGATTGGCGTTCTGCTTAGGTTTATTTCAGCCCTATCCTTATAGAAAGTCAATGATTTAAATTTCAATTTAGCTTTCGATAGAACAAATCAGAACTACTAAACACTCATAAGAATTTCAATTATATTTCCTTTAAGCTTTCATTATCAATCACAAAAGCATCCAGTTACACAAAGATAACATTGCCACTCTGGTATATAAACCGAAGAGGGTTAACTATCAGAATTTAGAATATAACACATAAGTAACAAATACTTATTTCCATTCCTTTCAGAACTATACAATTACATTTTATGCAAACAACATACTTGATACAATGCTTAACGGAAAAGTACATCTTTCCACATATAGTACATTTAGAAAATCAAGCTGTAATTCATTATAAATCAAAATAAACAATCTGATCATCCTGTCAGATCTGCATTGCTTTTACCACTTACGGAAACCATCTGCAAAAATAGTCAACATGAGTCAGTTCGATGAACTGAGCATGATAAGCACTAACTTTTAAAACAATTGCAATCCGTCAATTGTTTTCATTAAACACCCTGTTTAAATGAGATCAAATATCCTATCAAGTAAACATATTCAGACTATGCCTTTGTAATACAAAAATGACTACAAACGTGTAACTCTATCATCGTTACAGAATAGTCCTAAACACTTCTCAAATATTTCATCAAATATTAAGAATCAAAGAATGAAAGTATCTAAACAATTATCTTGAATCCAAGATCAGCAACATTGGACAGATCGTTACTTTCATCAGAAAAGGAAATATCATAGCAAGTCATGATTCCAACAATAAGATACAAGAACAATTCCAACTGTTAGACAAATACCAACAAGTATTAGAATAACAGAAGAGAAAGAAACAAAACATTCATACTTCCCTTCACACAAGTTCACTACTGTACCGTCTCTACATATGGAAAGCATTCATCCAGTATGTATACGAACAAGTCCGACAACCCACAAGAAGATTCACTGTCATATTAAAAATCGAACACTGCAAAAACTCCTGTAAAGTGGCTAACACGTCAATAGTGCAGACTATCAACCAAACAGATTCTACAGGAAGCTTCAAACAACATGAAAATCACCAAATTGCCTGTCGAGGTACAGTCGACGGCTTTTAGATCAGTCCAGCTCAAGGCAGGATAATTATGCAACAGAAGAAAAACACGCCTACAATCCCATATATCAACCTATAGTCCAATGCTAGTCCCTTTTACACACAGTAAGGTTTTTTTTTAACCAAGTTCGAAATCAAAGAACCTCTAGTATATCACGGTCAACAACAGACTTCATTGCATTAAACAATTTGATGTTTCCATAAGACCATACAGAGATTATCTTACAAATATCGTAACATACACTGCCACATCCAACTAGGAAATCAGAAAGGAAACATATCATCCTGTATGTACATCTGTACGTAATCGGAATCAGTCATATAGCACTCATGATTCATTTATACAGAGCCGCGTTACTTGATATAAATCATTACTCAGGAAAATTCCACAATGTCAAAACTACAGTATACCAAGTCAAGTTTTCAACTGAGGCAAAAGAAGATACAGGTTAACTTCCACAAGTTCTACTGAACCCGGACAACAGTGGCATGACAAATGATTGCCAATGATTCCATCTGGTCAAGTCAATGGTGTACATATTAAAATCAAGCAAAAGCAATTTAAATACTGATTTCAAAACAAGATACCCGACTGAACCTTTGCCAATTCTTCGCACAAGTTTGCACAGAATGAAAACGTAAAATACACCCAAAGAATCTGTACCACAAAATCCATGCAACATGAAGGTATTCCTATAAATAACAGAGGTCTTAGTACATGTTATTCCCTCAAGTCACTGGCTCATCGAATCACCAATATTCAATTATATTTAACTTGAACAGAGGTCCAAATGTAAATAAATCATTCAATCGACTCCACAGAGTCGTTCTGATTACAACAATAATATGAATATACACATATTGCATACTGCTAACGGGTTGAAACCTAGAACCACAAGCAAGGAATACACAATTTCCAAAAAGGGGTAGCAACGAAATACAGAAACACAATAAGTTATTCATTCAAAATAACTTAAAATACCATAGCGAAGTCCTACTAGGTTCTGTATATTTCACCAAAGATAACCACTACAACATGCAAAGAAGTCCAATAAGACTGGATATTCACACAAAAGTCCAACAGTGTCTTTTCCGACAAGAAACAAGCCTCATAAACAAGTTACAATCAACAAGTTTCTATAAACAAACTTCTATGAGCAGTTTCTACCATCAAGTTTCTACTGAATCCTAAACCCAGTAAAGAGAAGCATGCACGAGTTCTCACGGAGCAGGAAGATACTCTTCAAGCACATGTTTTACAAACCTACGCCGGAATGTAAAGCACAACAAAACAGTGAACAGTTCGAAGTACAACACACACCCATTAAAGGTTAAATTTGTAAAAACGAACAGCATAAAGATACAGTACCAAATCACACAAGACAACCATAGAAAATCATTTATTCCATAAATCATTTGAACAGATTTGTTCTAATGAAATCACTTGTCTCCTGCAGGTATGTTTCCTTTTCTTCTGCACACAACACCTTCGTGTGCCTTCCTTCTATAGTCTTATGCCCCTTTCTTGTGCATCAGTCTCTGTGCCATGTCATCAACTACTAGATTTGAGTGTACAACACGCAACCAATAAAAGTGCGCCAATAGGGTGCCAAATCCTAAGAATGGACCGACATGTGGAAGAAAAGACAAAACAAATGAACAGTTGGCCAATTCCTTTAGTCATTCAGCGTGCGCCACATGTCTCGCATGCCTAGTTAGCATTGTAGATATTCTAACAGCCATAACTTCTACTTCAGTGCTCAGATTTCCACATGCCTGATCTTGTTGGAAAGCTGCTGACATGGGATACATGTTGAACTATTCAAAATCTGATTTAAGCAGGATCTAGTAGGTGGTAAATAGGGAAATTTCTCTTAGATCATCAATGCACATCTAATCAACTTTAACCACCAGATTTCATCAAATCTTTCCTTCTTCCTTCTTTCACATGCCAAACATGCATAGGGAGGCACATCTGATAGCCCTACAAGTAGTTTTGTAGGAATTTATCAATTGCTGTTGGTGATTGAAGTTTTGAATCTGAGATTCCCTCCTTTTCTCCTTCTTTTCTCTCCTTCTTCCTCTCTAAATTATAGATATTTTCTCATCAAAATGAATCCCTCTTTGTTGTAAGAACACCATGAAAAAATGGTAACCATCTTCCCATGGGTTTTAGACCTTAGGAATGGTCTTTGCAATGTATCCTCTCCTCCTGCCTTGAATGTAAATGAATTTGCATGCCTCAAGAAACAAAATCATGTTTTGTGGAACTCTTGTCTTCCCTTTCTCATTATATTTTCACCTCACCTCTCTGTTCGCATCTCTTGGCGTGATGTGCATCTCCTTTTCTTACATGTCCTTTATTCATGTGTTGTGCATGATGGAAGGCCAAGTCTATGTAGTCCTTGTCTGTGGTGCACATTTGTCTTCCCTCTCTCCCACATTTTATCCCTTTCTTGCCCCTCGTGGAGAGATATCGACGCTTTCCCTAGCATTATCACCTTCCTTTTTGTATATCCTTCTATCCCTGGTCCCTTTGCATGTTTATTTTAGGATTTTCTTTCCATCATTAGAACTAGCAGTAGTAGTAGAAATAGGTAGAGGAACCGACCTTTTTTGGAGATCCATATAAATCATGTAAGGTACCACAACTTGGAGATAGTTCCATTTTTGTCTCAAACAACTTGGTTCTTTTAGATATGAGACATAGGTTCAAGTTTTACAACCAAAATTTTATGGCACACCCGGTGGGAGTAGTTTGAAGAGCTATACATCTTCATCTCAACAAGGTTGATGTATTATTTTTGAGATCCAGCCTTTGGAGGTAGCTTTCAACACATCTGGTGACTCCATTGATTCAATGCACCCATTATCTCATTCACAAACTAGTATCCCCTCCTTTCATTCATTTCCTTTCCACCATGTTTCCACCTTCTCCTTTTTAAGGCGTGAAATCAAAACTTATTTCCCTTATTGGAATTCTAATTTGTAGTAATACATCTATTTCCCTTCATCACCACAGTTTCAAAACCCTCCTCCAAACCATTTTTTTGAACCCCATCAAGAATATACATATGACCCACATGCCATTAATGAAAATGTTTATTTTCCTAACCAAGATATTTATGTAGAACAAGTTTATGCAGATGATGGTAGAAACTCCATGGAAGAAGCTGATTTTGAGAGGTATGTTCAAAAAATAGAGATGGAAATGATGTACCTCAGAGTCAAGTTCTCCATAAAGGTTTATAAATGTAGTCATATTTTATACCCTTATACCAATAGTCTAATCCCATACACACCGGCCTATCACCCAATGGGCACTAGGCACTCACCTGAGGCACATGCAGGCACTAAGCCTCTCTTTTATGTGAGTCTTATGAGAATGCATCATCTTATAATAGATATTCAAATGGAAATGAATAGAAAAGAACCACGCAACATTCTAAGAACCTAGAACCAATTGTCACCCCATTGCATCTAGAAAAGAGAAATAGAAAATAGTATATGAAAATGGTTCATACATAAAGGAAATGCATAAGGAATTTACTCTTGAACACATATATGATTTAGATCATAGCCTTATATTCATATTAATAAGTTCAATAACCACATTACATCCCTCAAATTTATAACAAACCTTCATATAACAATGCACAGCCAAGTCATGCATCATAACTACACTATGTTCATCATATTACAAAGAGGAATGCAGACCCATCCCTTTAAATGTGCCATGATTCCTATATTTTCCTAATCCCAACCCATATAATCCTCCATGGTATTTTTGTATATATTAACCTCTTTCCCCATACCTCCGCTCTCCCAAGATGACTCTATGTCTCTTTATTCTCTCTATGTTCTTCGCACTCTTTAGTCTTCCCTCCTATATCTTTTTATTGCTACCCGTGCACCTCAATATATAGCTTTCCTACCTTCACCGCCATGCCTTCTGAGGTAACATATTGGCTTCCAAGTGTCTAATTGGTCCTCTAATGAAGCATACCTCATTTGATCTAAGCTCTCCACTCTGTGCAATGATGTTATTCTGGAACCTTCCATCGCATGCATGGAATATTCCCTTTTTTATCCTACAGTCACTAGGCTATCACTTTATCCACAAGGGTCATACTTTTCTCATGTACTACCTGGGATTCCGAATATGGCTAAGTCCAAAACTTATCTTTCCTTGCATGCACATGCCATGTATTCCGCAAAACCCTGCTAGAACCCTTCCCTGTGCACCTTCAACCCTGCGCGCCCTTCTTTAACTAGGTTCCATGCACCTATGCACCTTCTCATCCTTGGCCAATATTCTGAGGCCCAACATCACCCCACACTACACATGTTCTCTATTCTTGGAAATGCTCTTCAAAGAATAAAGAATAGTGGGCTCTTACAATGGTTATAAAGAAAGAATAAGGGAATGAAGAAATGGGGAGAAAGAATGAAAGAATGGGGAATTTTTTTATTGTTGGAGGAGGAGAGGGAAATCCTTTCCTAGTTATACCTCTAACTTCTCCTAAGCATTGACCTCACTTTGAGCTTGCTAACAGAGATCACCTACCAGGGCTCTCACTTCCTCAAAACTCAGCTCCTCTCCTTTTGCGTTCATGGTGTGAACAATACCATCCAATTGCTTCCCCAATTCTTCAAGGTCATCTATCTTGTGGGTGATCTGGGGGTATAGCTCCTTTAGCCAGATTTTGATCAAGCCTCACAAGGTCTCAATTACTTCTGATTTCTTCTCCACCTTGGCTAGGATCTCATCTCTCTCTTCTCTATTCCCCTTATTTTTCTCTTGGAACTCCTTAAATTCCATTTCATGAGTAGAAACCAAGATGCTTTCCACTCTATACCTATCAATGTAGTTTTCATACGTAGCTTTGATGACTTACACGGTGACCTTTACATCTACTAGAAGTTTGGTGTATTGAGCCACAATCTCGAAAAAATTCATCTTATTTTCCTTCTCTAGGAATTCCCATGCCTCTTTTGTAGATTCCAAAGAAAGTGGTCTCCTCTCATTTATGAGAATGCAAGTCAGATCCTCTAGACATTGCAAGGATGACTCATACTTATGATCAGGCGGTGTTAAATCAAGGTGTTTCAGGATAATTGCATCTGTAATCATCTCCACCTTCTTGGAGAGTTTGCGCACCTTAGCTTTTTCTTCCTTTAGATCATGCCTCAACAGAGCATTGATCAGCTCCTCTTGCTTTAGGTCTTGTCTCTTCTCCACGAGATCCTTCTTCTTCTTCTCTAATTCCTCCTCCAGGAATTTCACTCTATCATATCTCCTGAATAGTTTGGCCTTAATTTCAACTGAAACCTTGGTAAGCATGTTATAGAACTATTCATCTTATAGCTGCTCAACATTCACCAAAGGATTTATCACTTTGGATTCTGGCACCTTCATTAGTAGTCTTTGACTCACCTCAAATTATGGTTCATCCACGTGGGACTCAAACACCTAAAATAACATCTTTCTTGTCATTGGGTATGTGCATTCTTCATCAAAAAACACCATTGTTAGGAGTTGCTTTGTAGGTACAATGCTCTGGAAGTGCACGCATAGAAAATTGATAGGATCATCAATGTATCCCATTCCCTACTCTTGTTCCACTATTATGCCTTTCCCACCTATTCAAACAAATTTTGGGAAGCTAACTTCCAATTTGTGATCTCTACCCATACTGCCATATTCCTTCCCAACGCTCTCCTCTTCTATCTCTTTTATAATCTCATCCACGCTTCTTTCCAACTCCTGTTCCACCAGATTCTTCATAATGCCAACCACTTCTCTCTTCATGGATTTCTCTACTTCCTCCTTGGTGAGGCTTGGGTTTATTTTTTTCTTGGTGCTTACTTATTTGCTCACCCCCTTGCCTTGAGCCTCATATTATTCCTCATCATTCTTCTCCTCATCTTCCTTTTTATACTCTTCATCTACTTCCTCCTCAGAATCATACACATCATATACTAGATAGTCTTCACCTCCTTCAGGCTCATCATCATCATCCTTGTCACCAATGTAGGAATCTAGACTCTCTGTTTCTTTTGAGTCTACCTCATCCATCACCTTCTACTTCTTCCTTATTGGGGATTAGCACAGGAGATTCTTCTTTTTCTTTCTCCTTGACAGGTGATCTTGTCATTGGAAATTCCTCATGGGTGAGGTTATCTTCATGATCTGGTGCCTATTCTTCTAGGTTCTTTTCCTTAATAGGATAATTCTTTCTCCATGCATAGGTGTTAGGATTCACGACTACTTCAAGCGTGCCCATCGATTGTGCGGTCTGCACACTTGGTGCTTTCTTCTCTTGTACCTCTTCTCTTTCTCTCATCTTTGGCATGGAATTATTTCTTCCAGTGGGGTCTTCTGGTATGGAGACATAAATCTCTAGACATGCACCTTTCTTGAACTTTGTCCTTATGAAAATATATATTCTTACTACAGCCCTTCTAGCGATTGACAGTGTTATTGGTTTCATCATATGAACCTCGTAGGAGACATACTTATCCACATACGAGCACTTTTTAGGGTACACGATATTTCAGTATAGCTTGTGGTGGTCTTGGTCCACTTCAATGAGGTATAACCTTAGTATTTTTGTTTCCTTGAACCTGTTGACCCCTTCCTAAAAGTATTGCACAACCCAGGAGAAGGGCATCTTGCACCATGGACCCTTACTCTCATTTGTCAAAGTAAATCTACCAATGCAAAAATGTTGATATACTTCAAATTCTTCTTCTTTATCCACAAGCACAGGAAACTACTATGGGATCCTCCACTCTACCCTAAATGTGTCACGCATTTGTTTATACCACTTCTTTATGCATGCCTTGTGAGCGGCCGTCATGGTTTCACAAGTGTATTTTTCAAACCTCTTTGTGGGTGAGGGATCCTCATCTAGATACTCCAAAAAAAAATTCTGGCCCATCTGGCACTCCAATTTTTGAAAATATAATGGTGAGGATGACATTACCGAATAACATCTTCTCTCCCTCCTACGCACTACTTATAATCTCATCCGTGATGAAAGCGGAAAAGTTATAGATGGTTCCCTCTAATATCCTCTGGCATACATTTAGCCATGCCTTTTTCACTTGTGTCCATCATTCCTAATCATTGAGATTTGTCACCAAGTGCATGTCAATCCTCATAACAGGGTCTAGAATCTTATTGATGTCAAATTATTGCAACCCCTTCTTGTAGTCATACGTGGCTAGAGTTTCCTTGATAACCTTATTGTCGCTGAGATCGTCATCTATACTTTCTCCTTCACAAATAATGTTTGTGAACTTTGATATCATTTGTGGTGTTATGTGTATCTTGTGCCCCACAAAATAAAAGTGATCCTCATGCACACATGACATCAACCATTGATAAAGGCACTCAGGCTTGCCAAAGTAAGGCAACTTATACAGTTGTAATAATCATGCCTTATTTGACCTTCACCCCATCACTATAAATAGGCATCCCATATGGCGTCCTTTTGCTATTTGGGAGAACCAAATCTAGTGACATTTATTTCTCAGTTTTACTCATGTGATGGTTATAATTACTAACATTCATTTACCTCAGATGCAACTCTCATTCCTTTCCTAGCAATACTCCATCTGGGTATTGCATTTATGCGTACCATTCTTTGTTGGTGCTCACGATGGCAGTGGTTTTCTTTCCTCTTCCCTTGCCCTTCAGTTTCTTTGGTGAAATTATTTCTTTCTTGGGTGCTATGATTTATGTCAGGATAACTATGAATTCACTCTTATCTACTCTTCTGATACACTCCAAACTCAAATCCAAAGCTCAAATCTCAGAATAAATCCTTCTATCTTTATGCCCTAGCTGCCAAGACCTTACTAGGAAAACCTTCCACAAGATGGAACTCTTCACACAACCTTTCCTTGCACTCATGTACTCCTTCCTTCTGGTTCATAGATCCACTCTAGTCACATGCTTAAGTTCTCAGATTATTCTTCCTTCACAGAATTTTCTCTCTAGATGCTCTAGTTTGTAATTTGTAAGAGCGCTTCAAATTCGTAATAGCAAGATATAAAATTACTTAACTGACCTTGTATTTATAGTTTTTTCTTCACTCCAGTAATAAATGTTAGGCCATCTACTAACATAGTATAAAATTAAATGAGACCTTTTCCACTAAGCTGACCTTAAGCGCCATTACCCACGCACCACATCCTACGTAAAAAATCCTTTACAACTTTCTGGCATGAAAAAATCTAATTCGACTGAATACTCTTATGTGTGCATCTATAGTTCCGAAGGCACTTCTTCTATCCTTTACTTGATTTTTGCCCTCACCTACCTCATGTTGTTCCTATGCTCTTCGTCCTTTATACGTGGTCTTTGTTACAGCCTCAACACCATAATTCATTATCCACCATTTCCTCACGTGTTTTCTCAACCTTACGTGCTTCCTTCTACTGGGCCAATTAATTTGTATTGCAGTATTATACTTTGCATTACTCCACCCCAAACTAAAATAGATGTGTGGTCCTCTGCACATAGACAACCTTGGAAAAATAAAGTGGTTACCAGTGCACAAGGTGCAAAATGAAAAATAATAAATGAACAAACAATGAGAAAGGGAAACACAAGAAAAGAAAATCATAAAGGGAAATTCTAAGCTAATTGGAAACACTTCCTTATTACAAACACCAAAAAGACCCATCTATAGTAGGGCTTTAACCTACTCCCATTAAAATGACCTGGTAATCTCATCCCATCTAATGTTTGTAACTGGCAAGCGTCTAACTCAAGAATGTTTGAGATGATGTAGGGTCCCAACCAATGGACTTTCAACTTCCTAAGATGGCGCATATACTTGGAATCATATGACAACACCATCTGCCTAACCTCAAACTTCTTATTCTTGATATGATGATCATGCCATGCCTTTTGTCTTAATTTTTCTATCTTCTGAATCTATCTAGCAAGTGAGCACATTTCATCTAACTGCATTAACTTATTTATCCTTTCTTCCAGCACTTTCTCATTGGCTAATTGTCCTACGTGTGTTATACCCAGCGATGGTAACATGAATATAAACTAGTAAAAAAACCTCCGTGCCAAACACCAATTGAAATGTTGTGGCCTTGTTCAACCTCTTGTAAGTTGTCCTGTATGGCAATAGAGTGGATGATACTCTTTCATCCCAATCTTTTCTTCCAACGTCACAAATCTTAGTCAATGTGTGACTTAGTATTTTGTTAAATGCCTCAACAGTTCCATTTTCTTGAGGGTGATAAGGGGTAGTCTTGTGATGGGCCACCATAAATTCTTCTAACATAATCCTGACTGTTTCATTGAGAAAATGTGTACCTCTATCACTTGTTAAACTTAAAGGAAAACCATACCTACTGATTATGTTCTCCCATAAAAATATGATAGCTATTGTTGCGGTGTAATCCTTTGTAGGTGTTGTCTTTACCCAACATGTCAAGTTATCAGTGCAAGTAATGATATATTATTAACCAGTCCTTCACGTAGCTAGAAAAATTGGCCCTACAAATTTGATTCCCCATTTTTCAAATGGTTCAGCACTAGATATTTGTTACAAGGGTATTTCATCCCTTTTCCTAGGTTTTCCAAGGCACTGATAGTGGTCACAGGGCTTGCAAAAGTCAATACAATCCTAGTAGATGGTTTCCCACCAAATCCCTATTAGTAAAATCATTCACACGGTAGCACTTCCTATATAGTGTCCTCCTATAATCCCACCACGTGTTTCCTCCATAATTACTATGCGTTAATGTTCTAATACTCATCGGTGCAGAACCTCATCACGACCTAACTTATATAGGTCTCTACTAATCAACATGTAGGGTGCGGCACATATTTCTATCTGCTTTCTCTCCAAATCCTTCATCCATTCCGACACCACTCCTATTTTTAAGAAAACTATGACATCTTCCAAGTCTAAGGGTGCATTTTGTAACCTAAATAGTTGTGTTCTTGGCATGGTATCCTTAACGCTTTGTGCATCCTCCCCTGAGTTAGTCCTTGACAAGTGGTCAGGTCCTGAATTACTTTTTCCTAGTCTTACAACCAGTATGAACTCAAAATCTTGAAATAATAGGACCTAACACCATATGCTCCCTTACAGCACGGGCTTGTTGACTAAGTATTTCAATGCCATGTGGTCTGTGTAGAATATAAATGGTGTTGCTAATAGATACTGCCTAAACTTGCAGCACGTAGATCATGTATAATGATTTTCCCTCAGTAGTTATGTAATTTTTTTTTGTTAGTGTGAAATTTCTACTTGTAAAACACAAGGGATGACAAATAATTCTCTCATTAGGCTGTGTTAGTACTGCTCCCATAGTTTTCCTTGATGCATCAACATTCACATAGAAAGGCTTATCCCAAGAACGAAAACGTAGTATGGGTACCATGACAAGCCTATCCTTCAAAGTACCAAATGCCTTCTACTGCGCCTCTCCCCAATAAAAGGAACTCTTTTTTTTTAGCAATTCCTCCAAGGGAATGGTGATCTTAGCATACCCTTTGATGAATTTTCTATAATACCCCATATGCCCAAGGAATACACGTACTGCGCTTTGACTAAAAGGCTCCTCTAATCCCACAATAACTACAAATTTGGTGGGATCTACTAGTAAGCCTTCTTTGCATATAATGTGTCCTAACAGGGTTCCAAATGGAGTAGCAAAGACACATTTCTTAATGTTGAGGGATATTCTTAATTTCTGACATCTCTCAAACATCAATCTCAAATTTTCATAATGGTCTTTCACTAACCCATACATATTCTAGCGATCCAAGTCAACTTGAAGAAATTTATGGACGAAGTCCTCAAATGCTTGTACAACTATGCGTGAGAACACAACAGGAACATTTTTCAATCCAAAAGGCATAACCATGTAGTAAAAAATTCCCCATTTAGTGGAAAAATTTGTCTTCCTATGGTCTTCCTTTGCAATCCTGACTTGGTGATACCCTAAGAACCCATCCGTGAAAGAGTAGACTTTGGACCCTTCTACTCCCTCCAAAATTTATTCAGTAAAGGGGGTTTGAAAAGGATCGATGAAACATACTATATCCATATCCCTGTAGTCAACACAGATTCTTAACCTTCCATCCTTCTTGATACTGATAACCATTGGGATTATCCATTATGATTCTTCCACTACCTTAATGATACTAGATGCTATCATCTTATCTATTTCTTCCTTGACTCATACACGCAAGTTTGGATTCATCTAATAAGGCCACTTCTAAATCAGGCATGTACCTTCCTTCAACTTGATTTTCATCTCCCCCAAGGAATGGTGGATGCCTTTGAGTTCATGGTGCCTGTGAGGGAACAAATCATGGAACTTGTGCAACAAATCAATGAACTTTAAAACTTATTTTTCTGACCAATAGTTCCTAATGATAGCTTCGTTAGGTTTTATCTCCATCCAAATGTTAACCTTATTTGTTTTCAAGGGCTCATGGTAGGCACAGGATTTCCCATCAAGGCTATCTATGACTTTGCGCATACCTTCAGAATGGCTAACATCCAAAGTTTCCATCTCTTCTCCGTCTACTACATAGACCATCTTCCCTTTTTATTTTTCCATGTATGCACACTCAAGCTATACTTCCTTTGATTATTCTTCATTGGGGTGCATCTCCAAATAAGGCTCACCCAGTAACTCCAGTAGCCTATCCTCTTCCATAACACTATCTCCCATCATAAGGCGTTCGATTACCTACAATGCCTTATCCACTGATGCCTTTGTCCTCCTATACTCAAAAGCTTGGATGCGATCATCTGCCAACTCCTACCAATTACCTATTGTATGACACATATCCAAATTAATATACCATGTGAATGCACAACCTTGTGAGGTGGATTACAAATTATGCACCCATAACGAAGGTGGTAACGCTTCTATGCATCCCATCTAGGTCTTCTCACATGCTTGGATATGAAATCAGGTCGTCTCTTTACCATGGTAGTCTTGTATGACTGTGGATGCATTGCTCCTAGAGAACCTTATAGAGAATGTGATTCTTACCTCATGCCATTCCAAGAGGCTCTCCTGATGTGTAACCCACTAGTGTGCTGCAATTCCAAGTAGGTTGTAATTGAGCATTCCCCTTCTCTCATCCTCATTTTCCCATTGATCCTCCATTTCTCGTAAGAAAATTTCAGGATATGCTCCTCTTGAGTAACTTGGAAAATTCTTTACTCCCAGGAACTTAAATGAGTGTGCCTTTGTTACCTTTATTATGGATCCTCTCAACTATCACCAAATCAACTCATAGGTCCCATGTCCCCATTTTTCACATGCCACACTAGTGGTATCACTCAAGGACTGATAATCTTCAAACTGGATGACTCCCTCCGTGGGATGAATTATCTCAGGATCTGTGATGGAGCACACATATATTCTGTTAAGGACTTCTTCTCCTAAGGGCTCAGTATAGGGTGTTGACTTCCCATATGTTAAAAGGAATGATCAACCTTTCTTCTTGTTTTCAAAATTGATATACCCTTTGTTAAATCGTAGATCGACATTGTTCTTGTAACACCATGGGTGCCCAAGTAGCACTGTGTTGTCTTGCAAATGTGTAAAGGGGAAGATTGCAAGTTTTTAAGTAAGACAACTTTCTCCTATCTCAAAGTTTCCATGTTTTGATCATACTTGTTAACCAAAATAAGCTCCCTCTTACTTTGGGTTAACTAGCTTCCTTTTGTGCCTCAGTCAAATTTTTACACATTTTAAGCACTCAAAAGTTTTTGGGTATTTCTTCATCAAATAGATAATTATTTCCCCTTTCCATAAAGGTAAAGAAGTCCTCATAACTCCTTGTATTTTGCAAATTATGGCTCGACGGAGTTTAGAGGGGAAATTTTCCCTAGGCGGGTCTATGGAGGTAAGAAGAAAATTTTTCCAAGGGAATTGGTAGGTTGGCAGAGGCATGGAGAGAAAGTTGGAACTTATCCCTTTTGGGTTTAAAAGGCACAAAGACAAATTTTGGCCTGCAGGCTCACCGAAGGAAGGAAACAGACTCGTGGGGCCAGGGAGAAAATTTCGACACTTAGCCTTTTTGGCTAGAAACTCAAAAGTCAAAATCTGGCCCGTAAGCTTGCAAAGGAGAATGAAGAAAAAATTGGTTAAGGCCCACAACCAATAGGAGAATGCCACGTGTCATTAGAGTGATGGACTGGCAAAGGATTTTGAGAAAATTTTCCAATTTCATAAAAGGGGGCAAAATGTTGTTTTGAAGCCGCGGATCAACCAGAAGCTGCCACATGTCATTAGAGCAATGGGGCATGGAGATTTTTTGGGAAAATTTTCAAATTTTGGCCCGCGAACCTGAATTGTTTCCCTAATTTTGTCAGTTTTTCCCTAAATCTTTGAGAGGCCATATCTTTCAATCTAGAGCTCAGATTTTTGTGTTTTTTGTATCAATGGAAAGCTGGTGAAATTCTCCACATGATGGAAAATTCAATTTTACATTTTGATGGATTTTTGTGGGAGAAAATTGAGAAAACGTCTCTAACATGTAAAAAACACAAAAAATTTCACCCGACTCCACTCCAATGTTCTCCTGCCATGTGGATGGCCCGATTTCAAAGAAATTAGGGAAAAGGATTGAAAAATTCATATATGAACTAGAAAATTGTAATATAAAACATATTTTTACATGCAGAAGCTCTTTTTGGGCTTGTAAGAAGCGTTTTCTTTGCGGCAGAGGAATCTGGAAGAGGAAAAATGATCAAATTTGTTTATAACAGCTTTGGGTCAAACATTTTAATGGTTTTTTGAAGTCTTTGTGAAGGGGAAATCAAATTTGGAAACTGGAAGCATGTTTTTGTGAACAGAGGACAAAAAATGATTGTTAGTCTTCTTTTATTCTCCTCCTCTACATTTTTTCTTCTATTCCCACTCATTGTACAAGTTTCAAGTTTGAGATCAATAAAAAAGGAAGGAATTGTATGTCCCCTCAATGGAAAAATTGATTAGTGCTTTGTGACAAGTGTGATTTATTCTTTCTTGTGCTCAGAAATTACACATTTATCTTTCTTCTATTAATTAATGCATGTAATGAAACTTCCAGTTGATGTGTGTGGGAATCTGACACTCTACCCACAACATTGATTTCCCCCTCCTTCATTCTCACTGCCTCCCCTTTCTCAGATTGATTTCTTCTATAGCAAGTAGTTGTTATTATTTCCATAGAGACAGTGGAGTGTTCTTGTGGATCTTTGGTTAAAAAACCACCATAAATCCAATTTGGTTTTACATGCTAAACAATGGGAGTTGTACCATTCAAATGTAGAGGGACTTAGATTCCCATAGCGTTGGCCTGAAATCTACAAATTTTTCCACAAGAAATTTTTTCTTGCCAACAGTTTTTGGCACCCAGGTAGAGTTGCAGCATCTACACCCAAAAATGATCACAAGGTTTTTAAAATATCATTAAGTTTTCCTTTGAAGTCTGAAATTCCTTGTGATCCAAAAATACAAAAAGATTCAAATAGAAGAGTTCTACAAATTGAGTAGCCATATAAACTGCATGGATGTAACTCAAAATTCTTGTAAATACCTCTAGAAAACCTTCTTTGCTTTGTCATATCCAAAGGAAATCATTTCAGACCTGAAAGAGGTTACTTGGCATATTTGGCAGAGTGTAAACCATCTCACCATTGCTACAAAATTCTTGGCTATGAAAGAGAAGATAATAAACTTTCAAGCTGGCTGATAGAAGGTATACTCACCAGCTGAGGAAAGGAGTGATTGACCCTACTTTTAAGGAGTTGGAGAGAGAAGAAGAAGAGGCTATAGCTTGGTTTGAAAGAGAGGAAGAGATTAGAGCTCAAATTGAAGAAATTACAAGACTCCAAGCTACAACAGAGGAGAGAGAGGCAACCTTAGCTGACCAAGAAACTAGAAATAGAAACAGAATGGGTGACCATGAACGTAGCACGTAGGCATATTATGCCATGTGGAGGAAACACAAGACCACTTTCCCTCCAACAACCTCTTCATGATCTACCAAGAGGCTCTAGAAATAATTTTCCCAAATTTAGGGGAGATGGTTCTCAACTCCCCAATGAACATGTAACAACATTCATCACTGCTTATGGTGTATTAGGAGTTGAGAATGAAGATGTGTCAGTCACACTATTTTTGGAATCACTTTAGGAAAAGGCTACTAAATGGTTTTACATACTTCTTGCAAGATCTATTACTAGTTGGGAAGATATTAGAAGAGCATTTGAAAACAGATTCAAGAGCACTGAAGATGGTCAAGAGCTACTGGTGCAATTAGTATAAATAAAGAAAGAAAGATATGAATCCATGAGGGAATTTGTAGCAAGGTTTGACAGATTGAAAAGAAGAAACCCTGAAGATGTGCTACCTCCTGAGAACCACCTGAGAAGATTCTTCATCAGTGCCTTACCATCAGAAGTTGGTTTCTTCCTCAGAAGAGCCCAACCAAACACACTGAGGGAAGCTCAAGACTTTTCCATTGAAACTGATGATGAATTTATCCTCTCTTGAAAGGTGAAAGGCCCAAATAGGAAACAAAAGGGTCAAAGTTTGGCTTCAATAAATACAGATCCTATGTTCCAGAAAATGGAAAATGATCTGGTTGCCTTGAAGAAATAGTTGTCCCAAACGAAAATGAGAAATTCTACAAGGAGGCCAAACTTCCCCGATAGACAAAGAATTGCACCACCTCCCCACCAACTTGCCCTTGAAGCACCTCATGTCAATGCTATCTTTGATACTAGAGAATCAAGAGAGGATGCTGAAATTGATGAACTTTAAGGAGAAATAGTAGAGGATTACGAAGGCTACCTCGAAATTGAATAATTTGATATGCACAATGGCTTGTTCAAGTTTGTTGATGATGGGTAAGAAGAAGAGGAAGCCCCAAGATTCTCAAGTGTTGTCTTCACTCAAGCTCAATCCAAGAAAGATGCTCTACCCTTCGTGGTTCAAAAGGAAAAGAAAACTAAAGAATATCCCACTCTAGCAGCCACACAAAATAAGATCATCAACAGAGGCTCACCATTACCACCCTCAATGGATTCAGCCAAAATGAAACTAGGCCAAATGGATGCTAGAGATTAGGATATTATATCTAGTAAGTCACCTTTTCCTTCTTCTAGCTCACAAGTTATTAAAAACACTCCTCCCTCCAATGAACTCTATTTTAATTTAGCTAAAATTCAGACCATAGCTTCACCTTCACCTCCTTCTAAGTTGATGGCCTCACCCTTAGAAGACAATCCAATTTCCAAGTCAGCCAAAGTTCCTCAAATACCCTTACCATGTAAACCTTCCCTCACTCCAGGAACCTCCCCCTCATCCAACATTGTCCCATTTAATTTTTTGGAACATGCAAGTAAGACCAAAGTGCAGCTCTCAGAGATTAAATTCTTGTAAACACACCCTGATCAGTTTGATAGACTAATCAATGTTGTTCACAGCAGAAGTTCTATACCCTCAAGTTCAAATTTTAAAGGTACAATCTTGACACCATCTACTCAAAACATGCTGGCCCTAAGTGCTTTCAAAACAAATAAGGTTGAACCCTTCTACTTGTCTCTTCTCATGAATGGTTTTGAGGTCAACAATTGCATCATTGACTCTGGAGCTTCTGATAACGTAATGACACTCAAAGTTACCAATGCTCTCGGCCTGACACTAACTAGAGTTAACAGAGCTTGTTACTCAATGGAATCTAAGCAAGGACCACTAGTAGGAAGGATAAAAGATGCACAATTGTCTTTGGCTGAATACCCTGATAAGAAAGTACTTCTAACCATCTTAGTGGCAGACATTCTAGCATCTTTTTTCATGCTCTTGAGTAGAAGTTTTTGTAGAGACCTTGGTGGAGAGATGAAGATGGATTGGACCTATGCAACTATTCCAGTAAAGGGTGAAATGAAGAAGCTACTTCCGGTAATAAAAATGAAGTTTATAGTAAGAAGTTCCAGTGACCCAAGAGCTAATATCCTCTTTCAAGATTGTGGATTAGGAAACTATTTCCTTACTTCACAATGAGAAGAAGACTTGCCACTTTCCTCAGAATCAGAGAAATATCAGGTATGGACTATGGAGTTTGATGGAAGCCATTCCAAAGAAGGCTTAGGGGCTGGTTTTTTGTTGTACTCTCCTTCCAACGTGATGCATCCTTTTGCATACAAACTGTAGTTTGACAAAACCAAAAATACAATAGAATATGAAGCTCTCCTCTTAGGCATAAGTGTAGCGGAAGACATGGGAATCAAAAATATGAGATTCCTTGGTGATACAGAAGTGATAGTGAAGCGAATCCACTAGCAATACCAGTTGAAGAACCTAAGGCTCAGGCATTACAGGAATAGAGTGTGGGATTGCATTGCATTCTTTGATGCATTCTCTATTGAAGCCATCCCAAGACAACAAAATGAAAGAGCTAATTCTCTTGTAGTATCAGCATCCCTATTAACTCCTCATCCTTCTTTTGGCAAGGACAAAATAACCATTGAGATGGTTTTCAGACCAAGTGTTCTTGATAACATAGATCACTAGCAAGTTTTCAATGATGACAATAATATTTTAGGCTTCTTGGAGCAAAGAGACAACTTCAATAATTTCTTCTTTGAGTGAAGTGTTAATCCACATAGAGAATATGCAGCTGAAGATGCATCAGATGAAATTGAAAGAGTGGATGATGAAGGCATGATCAGATTGAAAGGTAACAAGATCCCCAAGCATGATATATTTATTCGTGAAAAAGATAAGCTATCTTCTCGTTGTCCATCTAATTTTGACAAGGAAAACATTAGGACTTATGAAGATCCAAGGATGGTCAATATTGGAAAATATTGCTCACCTGAAGAGAAAAGGAAGTTTGTTTATTTGCTTAAAAAGTACTCTGATGTGCTGGCCTACTCTTACAACAAGCTCAAATATTTTCAACTGAAGGAAATGCATCATTCCATTCCTCTGAAGTAGGATTCTAAGCCCTTCAGGTAGAAGCAAAGACCCTATAATAAAAAGATTTCTGATGTTATCAAGGAAGAAGTGAACAAGATGTTGAATGCCAGAATCTTTTTCCCCATTCACCACTCAACATGGGTGGCCAACATTTACTAGTCAGAATGAAAAATGGGGAGATCAGAATATGTGTAGATTTCAAAAATATGAATCAGGCATATCTCAAGGACAATTACCTTCTTCCAATCATTGATCATATCCTACAAGTAGTTACTGGATCTGAGATGCTCTCTTTTCTTGATGGATTCTTAGGGTATAATCAAATTAAAGTGGCCGAAGAAGATTATAGCAAGACGGCTTTCACAATTCGTTGGGGCATTTTTTCTTACAGAAGGATTCCATTTGGCCTAATCAATGTGGGATCCACCTTCCAAAGAGCCATGGACTTGGATTTCAAAGATCTCAAGAATTGCATCGTCATATACCTTGATTACTTAACCGTGTTTTCAAAGAAGAGAAGTGAGCATATCTTCCACTTGGAGCAGATTCTTGCATGATGTAGAAAGCATGGCATTTATCTAAATCCCAAGAAGTGTATCTTTGGATTCATAGAAGGAAAGCTATTGGGACACATCGTGAATAAGCATGGAGCACATATCGACCCTAAGAGGGTAAGTGCTATTCAAGAATCTCTTCCCACTAGTAAGAAAGGAGTGCACTCATTCTTTGGGAAGGTAAATTTTTTTCGCCACTTTGTCCCCAAATTTTCTAAACTAAATAAGCATATCACCTCTATGATGAAGCCTCCAAAAAGTTTCAAATGGAGTAGTGAAGGAAAATCAGAATTTGAAGAAATCAAGAAGGTCATTGCCAAAGCTCCAATACTAGTATCTCTAGATTTCAGCAAGGAATTCATCATGTATTGTTATGCCTTAGAGCACACTCATTCTGTTGTCCTTGTTCCGAAGAATGATGCAGGATTAGAAGCACCTATTGCTTTTATGAGCTACCATTTAAAGAAGCATAAAATAAATGAAAGTCAATTGGAGAAGCATGCATACACAGTGGTCAAGGCCGTGAAGAATTTCATATTTTACATACTCAACTCTCACACCGTGGTGATGGTCCCCGAAAGTGCAATCAAGTCCATTTTGACACAACAAGATCCTGGAGCCAAAAGAGGAAATTGGATTGCAAGGATCCAAGAGTATGACGTAGAGATTAAGCCCTCTAATCTGGTTAGAGGAAATGGTTTGTGCAAGTTGATTGCTAAAGATGAATCTCTCAAAGTTCAGCTCAGAGAAAGAGATGACACTTTCCCAACCTGCTCAGAAGATTGCCCACAAGTTTTCGTTGTGAACACTATAGAGGAATGGTATGCAAACATCACTTTCTTTCTTACTTATGGGGACTACCCTCCTCATTTAGACTACAAGTAGCGAAGAACTCTCAAGCTGAAAGCAGCCAAATATGTGATTTGGAATCATGCACTCTACAAGAAAGGGATAGATGGTTGTTTTCTCAAGTGTGTTGACAAGGAACAACAAGAAAAAATCCTCAAAGGCTATTATGATCAATCTTGTGGTGGACACTTTTCAGCAATGGTGACTGCCCACAAGATTCTCAGAGGTAGATATTTTTGGTCTTCTCTTTTTGCTGATACTCAGAACTGGGTTTCTAAATGCAAAGCATGCCAGTAATTTGTTGGAAAACCATAGTTAGCTGCATTGCCTCTCAGGCTTGTGATTATTGAAGAACCATTTCAACAATGGGGGTTGGACTTCATTGGTGTGTTGAATCCTCATTCAAGTGCTTGAGCATACTTATGTGCTCACTTCCATAGACTACTTCACCAAATGGGTAGAGGCCATTCCAACCAAACAGGCTACTTCTAAATTTGTCTGTAATTTCATAAAAGAGAATATCATTGTTCATTTTGGAGTTCCTCAGAATATTGTAGTAGACAACGCTACTTATTTCTCTTTGAAGGAATTGACAAAATTCTGTTATGGCTTCAGGATTTCTCTTGCTCATTCTTCTGACTACTATCCTCAAAGGAATGGTCAAGTTAAGTCAATCAACAAAAATATTATGACCATTATCCGTAAGCTTGTTGATGAGAATCAGAATAATTGGCACACAAAATTATATGATGCATAGTGGGCCGATAGGATCACTCCTAAGAAGGCAATAGGCATGTCACCTTTTTAGCTGCAATATGGAGTTGAAGCAGAAATTCCTATTACAATTGAAATGCCAACTCTCAAGTTGCTTTAAACAATGGAAGATAGCCAATACAAAGTTTCAATTGACAAAAGAATCCTTTTCCTTGAGAATCTAGAAGAGATCAGATCCTAGGTAGTGGAAAAAATCAAAGAACATCAGCTGTAAGTGAAGAAGCTCTTTGACAGAAGAGCCAAAGCAAGGGATTTTAGAGCTGGAGATTTGGTCCTACTTTGGGAAAAGAGGAGAGAGCCAAAGGGTAGTCATGGTAAGTTAGATTCTTTGTGGTTGGGTCCATTTCAAATTCAGGAAGCTTTTGGTGAGAATACCTTTCTCTTATCGTACTTAGATGGAACTCCATTGGGATTGCCTAGAAGTGGGAAATTTTTGAAGTTGTACCATCAATGAAAGTGAGTTTTCCCTCACCCTGTACCATAGTTTTTGTTGTTTCCCCTTTTTTGTTGTTTGTGTTTTGATTCATTTTCTATTTTGGTGTGGTTTTGGTTTGTTGTGTTTTCCCCTCCTTCTTTCTTCCTTCCTTCAGTATTGTACATGACTCTGTAAGGTCCAATGGATAAGGCACTGGTCAACGTTAAATGTTTTGAAACCCGTGATTCTAGATCCTCATGTCATGTCTTCACCTTTCTCAATCCATGCCATGTCCCCAAGCTAGAGCCAACTATTATCTTGAAAATGTGTAAAGGGGAAAATTGCAAGTTTTCAAGCAAGGTAACTTTCTCCTATCTCAAAGTTTCCATGTTTTGATCATACTTGTTAACCAAAATAAGCTCCCTCTTATTTTGGGTTAACTAGCTTCCTTTTGTACCTCAGTCAAATTTTTACACATTTTAGGTACTCAAAATTTTCTAGGTATTGCTTCATTAGATAGATAATTCTTTCCCCTTTCCAGAAAGGTAAGGAAGTCCTCTTAACTCCTTGTATTTTGCAAGTTATGGCTCGACGAAGTTTGGAGGAGAAATTTTCCTTTGGTGGGCCCGCGAAGGTAAGGAGGAAATTTTTCCAAGGGAATTGGCAGGTTGGAGGAGGCGTAGAGAGAAATTTTGAACTTAGCCCCTTTGGGGTTAAAATGCACAAAGAGAAATTTTGGCCCGCAGGCCCGCCGAAGGAAGGAAACAGACTCACGGGGCCAGGGAGAAAATTTCGACACTTAGCCTTTTTGGCTAGAAACTCATAAGTCAAAATCTGGCCTGCAAGCCCGTAAAGGAGAATGAATAAAAAATTGGTTTCCTACAACCAATAGAAGAGTGCCAGATGTTATCGGAGTGGTGGACCGGTGGAGGATTTTGAGAAAATTTTCCAATTTCACAGAAGGGGGAAAAATGTTGTTTTGAAGCCGCAAATCAACTAGAAGGTGCCACATGTCATCGGAGCAGTAGGGCACAAAGCTTTTTTGGGAAAATTTCCCAATTTTAAAAAATAGGGGAAAAGTTCAAATTTTGGCCTGCGAACCTGAATTTTTGCCCTAATTTTGTCAAATTTTCCCTAGATCTAGAGCTCAGATTTTCACGTTTTCTATATCAATGGAAAGATGGTGAAATTCTCCACATGATGGACACTTTAATTTTAAATTTTTCTAGAGTTTTTGGGAGAAAATTGAGAAAACATCTCTGGCATGCAAAAAATACAAAAATGTTTCCCCCAACCCCACTCCAATGTTCTCCTACCACGTGGATGACCTGATTTCAAAGCAATTAGGGAAAAGGATTGAACAGTTCATACACAAACTGACAAATTGAAATATAAAACACATTTTTATATGCATAATCTCTTTTTTGGTTTGTCAGAAGTGTTTTCTTTGCAACATAGGAATCTAGAAGAGGAAAAATGATCAAATTTGTTTGTAATAGCTTTGGGTCGAATGTTTTAATGGTTTTTAGAAGTCTTTGTGAAGGGGTAATCAAATTTAGAAACTAGAAGCACATTTTTGCAAACAGAGGACAAAAAATGATTGTTAGTCTTCTTTTATTCTCCTCCTCTACATTTTTTCTTCTATTCCCACTCCTTGTACGAGTTTCAACTCTGAGATCAATAAAAAAGGAAGGAATTTTATGTCCCCTTGATGGAAAAATCGATTGGTGCTTTGTGACCAGCATGTTTTATTCTATCTTGTGCTCAGAAATTACAAATTTGTCTTTCTTCTATTAATTAATTCATGTAATAAAACTTCCAGTTGATGTGTGTGGGCATATGACACTCTACCCATAACATTGATATCCCCCTCCTTCATTCTTACTCCCTCCCCTTTCTCAGATTGTTTTCTGCTATAGCAAGTAGTTGTTATTATTGCCATAGGAACAGTGGAGTGTTCCTGTGGATCTCTGGTTAAAAAACCACCATAAATCCAATTTGGTTTTACATGCTAAACAATGGGAGATGCACCATTCAAATGTAGAGGGACTTATATTCCCATGGCATGAAAGCCACAAATTTGTCCACAAGTCAAATTTTCTCACCAACACACTGGAAAATTGTCTAACTCAAAGAGCGCTAAGACTTCAAAGTCTCTAGTGAACTTGGCCCCTTAAATGGTGATAACTGCATCCTTCAGGACCCCAATGGGCATTGCCTTAGTCTTTTTTACCATAAACAACACATTCGAAGATGGTTGTAATGTGGGCCTTCCCATTTGATACCAAACATCTAAGGTAGGAAAATTGACCTCTATTCCCATGTCGATGAAGATACTACTCAAAATTCATCCATCAACAACCGTATTCAAAGTAATCTCCTTATCATAGTCAAGGCTGTGAGGAGGAAGGTTTACATGCAAAACCTACCTTGTGCAATCTTCTCTGGCACATGGTACCTTCTCCCTCAACCATTCTCCTAGTAAGGGAATAATATTCTCTTGTCTTAACATTTTACATACTTCCTTGACCTCATCCAGGTCATCCTTTGGAGCCTCGACATTATTCCTTTGCTCCAACTACTTTGATTGTTCCTTTAGACATTGGATATCCCCTTTTAAACTCTGAATTATGTCCATAGTCTCCTAGTACACCTCCTTCTAATGAGTGAGGTTTGGATAATTTCCATGTACCACTTCTTCTCTTGAAAATAGTGTCCTTTATCTTGGCATCTCCCTGGTGTGCATGGTCTCTGCTCACATCATCACCAGTATGGTTTCTATCCCTAAATCACGTGAAAATCATGGCATCCACTATGAATTAACCTTCTTTATGTTCACCATCCCAGTGTCTTTGTCTTTTTGGTGCTTCTGGTTCATATGCTCATAGAGATTTGGAGATTCTTCATACTTATGTTTCTTTCTGCACCATGAGGAGTGTAACAGATCAGGACACTCACATCTGTAATGCTTTGTAGATCCACAATTATAATAGGTTCCTTGTGGGAACTCACTTTTTCCTTTTCCATGGTTACTGCGACCACAAAATCCTTCATGAAAACCTCTTCTAAGTGCTCCTCCATCTGCGCCCCCTTCATAATGGTGATCATCATTACAAGTGCTTGTAAGGCTAGTCTAGCACACACCCAAATCAATAGCATCATGGATCTAATCAATTAGTCTACAATCCTTGGTATCATGGGTCGTAGAGGTAAAAATATTGTAATGGAAAGAAACATTCTTGTGGATTGGGTGCTTTAATAGAGGGCATCTACTTGCATCATGATCCCCATGGAAAATTTCACAGTGTTTTGCCATAGCACATACCGAATTCTGAGGGAAAATATCATTTGCATGCCCTTCCACTTCATAATATATAGACCAAATCCCACTACAAAACTCATGTGCTCATTTTGCAGATAACTTCTCTAACTACTTGGCCATTGTAGTAATTTGAGCCTTCAGAAAAGGACTAACACTAGTGTTAACGCTCCCAAAAAATTCAGCACGCAAAGTAGCTTCCAATGCATCATGTGGGTTTGTGAAAGTCTTGTGTGATAGATCCCTCCTAAATGGTGTTATCAATCCTCCAAAAAACCATTGAGCATGTTGAGAAGGTTGAATGTCATAAGATAGTTTTAAAACATGTGTCATACTCTCACACACTCTCTACCATTCCCTGTTGGATCTCCTTCAAAGTGCTGATGCTCTTCTAATCAAACTCAGGGATATGAAACTATGTTAGTAAGGCATTCTTTAATGTCATGTAGTCTACCAATGTCTTATGGGGGTCATACTTCCTATACCAACTATACACACATCCCTATAGTGTTGTTGTAAACTGACTTACCTTTCACTCTAGGGTAGTGATCCCTTTCATGCGCCATAATAACTTACACTTGTGCACATGTTCTACAACATCTTCAATACCAATATAGTCTGGTAAGTGCAAAGAAATCTCAAAAAATACTTGTGGAGGTGGCTAAAGTCCTTATCCTCCCGATTCAGAGCCTTGGTTCCCTTTGGTGTTTCCTCCTCCACCAGATCTAATGGATCCACCAAGTCCTATTCCTCCTAACCCACCATATCCACCTTCTACAGTTAGAAAAGGGCCTAATGTGGTTGTGCCCAGTTTTCCCAATGTCTCACTAAACTGCGTACCGATGGTTTGTGATATTTTCCCACTTCCCGTTGTGTGTCCCATGCCACTCCCAAATGCGAAACCCCAACCTTACGTATTTGCACCTTATCTAAAAATCCCTCCAAATAAAGGAATGGCTTATGCAACCATGTATATTCCAAATGAGAAACTATATCTCTTGGGTACATGTCAGTTACTCCCACCAATACCAATTGGGTTAACAATACTTCTCCCTTGATCTGGAAATCCAAGCACTAGGGGTTGGTAGCTAGGTGGGTTCATATGCGCGTTAATGGATCTCCTTTCTCCATATGACAAAATCTCATCAGAAGCTAAAGGGGATTCTCTCCCATGCTTGCCAAGATGGGGTAACACAGACTACTTAGGTTCTACTTCCTCTGCGTGAACCTCAAATCCTTCTCGTAATGTCTACCTCCTTAGATCTATCACACTTATAACCTCACATTGTCTAGTCATCTCCCTTTCACGAGCTTTGCTATACTTGAGTCATCTCTCCTCCCTTTCCATTTCAGCCACAATTTCCACCATATTCCTCCACCCAAGCTTCCTCTCCCAGTGCTCAGAGAAGTTCAGCCGGCCATGGGAAATTCTGCTAAACTCAAGTTAATGACCAGGATCTTCATATCCAAAGGAATAACACATAAAAATGATCCTCTGGGATACCTAAGAAAATCAAACTCAGTAACTTCTGGGAAATAATATGTATAAATGGTGTATTCAAGAGTATAACTGGTCAACACTCTCTTCCACTAGTGATCAACAACATGCATCCAAGTCAGATTTGCATATTTCATCCTATGATAGTCATCTTGGATTCATATGCATGATATGTAGTACCAGCTTGATTTGGATGCATATGTTGAAAGCCATTCATATAGTTCTACTAGAAAACAATAGAATAATGTCTCATATAACTCATGGTATAGGTTCTCTTCTACTAATCTACGTGTATCGAACTCAGGTCTAGTATTTAATCTTTGAGAAAACTCATCCTCTATGATCTTGAACCATGCTTCAACACTTTTCAAATTCATAGGTTCTGTCATCATGCATCATAGGAACAAATATGCATGCCATTTCTCACAAGAACCTTGAAAAGATGTCCTAGCAATGGAACTAAGATGTAGTCATATTTTATACCCTTAGACCAATAGTATAATCCCATGTGTGTCGACCTATCACCTAGTAGGTGATGGACACTCACCCGAGGTAGGTGCGGGCACTGAGCCTCTCATTTATGTGAGTCTTTTGAGAATGCATCATCGTATGATGTATATTCAAATGGAAATTAATATAAAAGAACCATGCAACATTCTAAGAACCTAGGATGAGTTGTTCTCCCATAGCATATTAAAATGGTTCATACATAAAGGAAATGCATAAGGATTGTACTCATAAACACATATATAATTCAGAAAAGAGCCTTATATTCATATTGATATGTTTAATAACCACATTACATCCCTTAAAGTCATAACAGACCTTCATATAACAATGCAAAGCCAAGTCATGCATCAGAACTACACTATGTTCATCACATTACAAAGAAGAATGTAGACCCATCCCTCTAAATGTACCATGATTCCTATATTTACCTAATCCTAACCCATATAATCCTCCATGGTATTTCTTTAGAGCTTTTCCTCTTTCCCCATACCTCCACTCTCCCAAGATGACTCTATGTCTCTCTATGCTCTCTATGTTTTTCGCACTCTTTAGTCTTCCTTCCTATATGTTTTTCTTTCTACCCACACATCTCAATATATAGTTTTCCTGCCTTCACCACCATGCCTTCTGAGGTAAAAAATTAGCTTCCAAGTGTCCAAGTGGTCCTCCAATGGAGCATGCCTCCTTTGATATGAGCTCTCCATTGTGTAATGATATTCTTCTGGAACCTTCCATTACATGTATGGAATATTCCCTTTTTTATCCTATAGTCGCCAAGCTGGAACCTTATCCATAAGGGTCATGCTTTTCTTGTGTGCTTCCTGGGACGTCAAATATGGCTAAGTCCAAAACCTATCTTTCCTTGCATGTGTGCATTGTGTATTCCACAAAACCCTACTAGGACCCTTCCCTACGTGCCTTCAACCCCACACACCCTTCTTTAACTAGGTCCTATGCACCTATATGCATTCTCATCCTTATCCTATATTCTGGGGCCTAACACTAGAGTTGGCTACCAGGTCCCTTGTCCATGGGTCAACCATGTACCTAGATAGTTTAGCACTCAAAATAAGCTACAATTTATCATTAGATGCTACCCCAGATTATAGATTGGGCGGAAGAAATGGAGGCTCACAAATCTAATATTGAGAAACCTTGTCAATGGGAAAAATCTAATTTATCATCCTACATTCCTCTTGCTCCTCCATGCCAACTTACATCATCTCAACCTGTTGCACATGTTCCTAGCTTTATGCATGCTAACCCCATTGAGAAATACCCTCCTCCATCCTCTCACCTTCATTTATTCTTCATCATCCCTCCCATGTGCGCTTCTACTCCTCTTGTGCACGCACATTTCACACCTTTTGTGCCCCTTTTGAGTCCCCTTCTCCTGGTTTTTCTATAAACAAAGAACCCCTTTCTTATGCATCAATCCCAGCCAATGTCATAATGTTCAAAGACTACATAATAGTTGAAGAATAGTGTGACTTTGATTTCGAAGATGAGATCATTAGGGTTCCTGTTTCAAAAGAAAGTCAATTCTTTCCAAAGGGTGTAGTTTTGGAGGAGATAAAATTTCTTGTAGAGGTAGAACCATACATGATCCAGCCTATAAGCACTCCCCTTCAAGAGGAAATTATATGCAAGGATCCCATCTACGGGATCAAGCTTCAAAATAATGGTTAAATCAAAAGGATTGGGCCATGCCCAATTAGATACCTAGATATTATAGATCAAAAAATAGGATTTTCATAGGTCATCCTCACTTCCGAACATGAGGTAGAGCTTTAGCACATTGAAGGTTACCAACAACACCCCTCGAAACCAAGTGCATATCAACTTTAGGACGTATATGTTTTTTTGTTGATACTTTGAGGAGAAGAGTTGGAGACCACCTGCAAGATAGTTTCTCACTCATATTAGAGACCGTGTTTAGTGCCAAATAAGTTACATGGTCAAAATTTGTGAAGATGAGAAGCTACTTCTCCTTGCCTATTGCATGTTTTACTTGAGATCCCTTTACCTCTCATTAGTGTAGGATATTTTAGGCTTACTTTCAGTAGAATAATTACTTGCGTACACTCTACATGTTCCCCTTAGAACATGTATGATTTTCCTCTTTTTTATATAGTTGTTGTCTTTTCTATTCAGCATGATTATTTTGGCATTATTTCCTTTCCTGTTACTTGTCACACACCCTTTTATTGCTTAGGATGGTAGTTCAGTTTCTAGAAAGATACAGTCCCAAAAATCCACAAAAAAGTTTCTATGATCACTATTTTAAATTAGAAGATCCTCACATGAGAGAGTTAGCTTAGTTCAGAGTTTAGACAGTGATGTAATTCATTTCAAGGGTGTTCTTCAAGTTTTAGATTTTGTCTTCAAATTTCCAAGATGACTCCATGCCCAATGGAATTTTAAGGTTACTAGCCTCTTCATCTAGTAGGTAGATGGCCCCTGAAAGTCACCAAAATGTTATCCCAAATAACTCACCAAGTTATTTGGATAAATTATATTTATATTCTAGTTCTGATATTTACCATTTTAAGTTGTGCGCACTTAGGTAGTTTCCTTGGCACAGTTGTAGTTCTTTTGTGCTCCCTCGTGTTCCCTTCCTTCTTATCCTTTGCATCACCTTTTCCTAGTCTTCCTCTTGCATTTTCTCTGTGCACTTCCCTTTCCCCTTTATTCTTCCACCTCCTATTTTTTTTTGCACACTCGCTTTCATTCCCAATCTACCATGCACTCCTTGTATGTGCACCTATTGACTTGCCTTATAATTTGGCTAAGTCCTTTACATGTCTTCACATTTGGGTGACCTTTTATTCCTTGTTGGTGCACCTTCCTTAGTTTAGTGATCACACCCCACTTGTATACTTTTAACCTGCAAGTATGTTTCCTTTTATTCCATTCGTGTCACCTTTGTGTGCTTGTCTTCTACATTCTTAAGCCCCTTTCTTGTGCGCTAGTCTCTGTGTCACATTATGAAATGTCATATTTGAGGGTGTAACACGTAACAAATCAAAGAGTGAAAATAAGGTGCCTAATCCTGAGAATGGACCAATGTGTGACACGTGGAAGAAAAGAAAAGAAAATTAACAGTTGGTTGATTCCTTCAGTCAATTAGTGCATGCCATGTGACTTGTGTGCCTAGTTAGCAATATAGATCTTCTGATAGCCATAACTTTTGTTATAGTGCTCAGATTCCCATGTGCTTGATCTTGTTGGAAATTTAATGACATGGGATACATGTTGGACTATTTAAAATATGATTTAGGAGGGATTTGTTAGGTAGAATAGGGGGAAATGTCTTTCAAATCATCAATGCACATCTAATCGACTTTAACCACCAAATTTCATCAGATATTGCCTTCTTCCTTCTTCTACACACCAAACAGATAGAGGGAGGTATATATGACATCCTTTTAGGTGGTTTTGCAAGAATTTATCACGTACTTTTGGTGGTTAAATTTTTGAATCCAAATTTCCCTTCTTTTCTCCTTCTATTCTCTCCTTCTTCTTCTATAAATTATAGAGTTATGCTCATTAAAACAAATCCCTCTTTGTTATATCAGCACCATGCCAAAATGGTGGCCATCTTCCCATAGGTTTAAGACCTTAGGACTTGTCTCTGCAATGTATCCTTGCCTCCTGACATGAATGTAAATGAATGTGTATCCCTCAAGCAATAAAATTGTGTTTTGTGGAACTTGTGTCTTCCCTTTCTCATTTTATTAGCACCTCACTTCTTTGTTCACATCTCTTGGCATGTTGTGCATCTCCTTTTCTTATAGGTCCAATTTTCATATGTTGTATGCACTGTAAGGCTAAGCCTACGTGGTTATTTTTGTGGCATGTGCCTATCTACCATCTCTCCAGCACTTTGTCCCTTTCCTGCCCCTCACAGAGAATGATCGACCCTTTCCTTGGTGCTACCACCTTCCTTTAAGCCTAGGATTTTTTGTTATACATATCCTTGTATCCCTGGTCCCTTGACATGTTTAGTCTAGGATTTTCTTTCCAGCATTAGGAGTAGTAGTAGCAGTAGAAATAGGTAAAGGATCCAACCTTCTCCAGAGATTGTTGTCAAGCGTGTAAGGTTCCACAACTTGGAGATGATGTTATTGTTGTCTCAAGAAACTGGGTTCTTTAAGATCTGAGACACAAGTGCAAGTTTGAAAAAAAAAACTTCATAAGTTCAAACATGGTCAGTGAGATATGTGTGAGGTATAAATGATTCTGTAATAGGTGAACATGGAAAACTCTTGAAGAATCGGGTAACTATAGGCTCAATCTTAGTCCCTGGTCAAGTAGGTAGGCATGGAAACATGAGAAATAGATCAATTAAAATTATGGAAAGCATGGTTGGAGTAGTATGAGTTGGCATAACATGTAGAATATAAGTATCATGTCAAGAATCAGGGGTATAAGGCATGAAGAAGGTCATTACAAAGCCTTTTAGTGAAGACAATCCCATTAGACAAGTGAAGATCATAAGAAAAGGTATGATGATTCAAACCAACCATGGCATGAGAATAATATGATGGTAGTTGAGGTCTAAAAATCTTCACAAGTTCCTAAGTAGATGATTTGAGCACTTATATAGGTTTGCATAGTATACTCTTCAAGACTACAAAACTAATGTTGTAAAAATGATATGGGTCAGATATTTTTAGAGAAAAACATAATAAAATATTCATTGGAATTCATGAAGAGGTTATTTTTGAAGGTGTGGTCAAAATTTTAGGACCTAAGGAGGTGTTTTGTGTAAGTTATGGAAGTTTTAAAAAAACTGGGTTTTTGGAAAATGTAAACTAAGCACTGTAACTTCATAGCATATATTCTGAATTGAGATTTATTGTTAAATTAATTCATAGAAGAATTTTTATAATTAATTTTGATAAAAATATAATTCAAAAGGTCTGAGATAAATTTTTTGTGTATTAAAAGAGTTATAATCAATTTTATGAGCTAGTTTGAAAGCCTCTAAACTCTCATTCTAGAGCAATATAAGCATAATGAATATTTTTTTCATCAAATAAATTGAAAAATCTATGAAAACTACCTTTAAGTGTGGAGGACTCCCTCAAGAACATTTTGGGGGTATTTTTCATTTGCAGTCGTGATTATATGGAACAGAAAAATAGTGGTTTTCTGGAAAATTACAGGTACTTGTATGGTATGAATGTTTCATGTAGAAAATATTGGTGTTCTGGATCTCTTGTGATGTCTAATAAATTCTTATGAATATTTTTGGGTAAGTTATGTGGAGAATTTTAAAGTTGCATGTGTGTTTCTCTCTCCTACCGCCAAGAGCTAAATTTGCAAAAACTAGTCATGGTGGTTGAAGAAGATATTGGTGTTTAAGTCTAATGTTGAGATGATAAATGGATATGGAAACTCTATAAAGGTATGAAGTAACATTTTTGAGAAATTATTTTTCTTTGGTGATGATTTTTAAAGTCTTAGTTTCATTCATACTCGACTATCCTAGATACCTAGTCAAGAATATTGAAAAAATTAAGTTTCTCTAAAGGATTTATCTCCACAAATCATGCACACAAACAATTAGAGATGGAGTGTAGGTCTGCCTTAAATTTATTATTAGAGACAAGTCATGAAAATAGGTTACAGCATGTTGGTTTCTTTATGGAACAAGACTGGTTTCTTTAAATCTCAAATTTCATTCTAAGAAGTCTAGTACATCTTGAAGACCTAGTAAGGTTGTTCTAGTTTATCATGTCATGAGACAAAAATTTGAACTAGAAAGTTGTACAATATACTTTACCCTCTAGAGAGATGATCTTGAATCCATATATAAATAATACAAGGTGTGTTTTGTTAAATCCTTGAAGGAGTATGTTTGTGTATGCACAAAGTGTTGTAAATGGCTGGAATGAGTCTTCAAGATTTGTTGCGATGAATATCATGTTCATATCAGTGGTGAATATCTCCTCAATACCTACAAAATTAGACAGTATATTAGCTTCAAAAAATTCATACACTCATCAAGTTCAAAACTATGTTCCCTTAACTATACACCTAGAAATTACAAAACCATGTTCCTATATGCTCAAAAAAATTTGGGAGGTTACATGGAGAGTAAAGGAGAATATGAAAAGGCCATCAAGTATGTTTTAACAGTCAAACACATAACAAAGAATTTGGAGTGCTAAAGGAAAAAATTATTCTCATTTACTAGAAGAAAAATCTAGTTTTTCAGTTACAAAATAGTGAGTAGAGGTATAGAAGGAATATTGGTAGACTATGAAAAAATGTAAGGGATTTCAGGAGTCTTCTATTTCCATATTTTGACCTTAGATAATATTGAAATAACCTATAGATTATGAGGGTGTAACTGTTGCATGTCATATGTAAATTTATACATTGTGAGGAAGTTTTTAAATAAAGTACCTCAATTTCCTCATACGTTTGGGAAAGTGAGTGATTTGGAGATTATTTTCCATTGAAAGGTCAAAGGTCATTTGGAGAAGTCATTATTGTTTATATAAGCTAAATTTTGAGCATATAAATGTTGTTGATGTGAATGATATTTGAGGGCTAGTTTTGAAAAAGTGAGAAGAGTGAAAATTCATTGAAATTATGGAAAATTAGGAGAAGAAAAGAAAATTAATAAGAGATGAAAATGGGATCACAATATGTTGATGTATACAAGAAAGTGCTAAAGGTGATAAAAAATTCCTATCACAAAATTTTGAGTTGTTTCTTAGCAATTTGGGAGTGGGTGCTTCTTTGCAAGTGGGTGCTTATAAATTTGTCAAGTGGGTGATTGGATTTTTATTCAAGTGGGTGCTTGATTTTGTTTTGGAGTGGCTGCTTCAAAACTGGAGTGGGTGCTTTAAGGTGAGTGGGTGCTCACCACATGATGAAATCATTGTAACTTTGCAACACAATTGTTTAAGCTAGCTCTCTTATTTCAGTGGGTTTTTTCCATTGATGGGTTTCCACATTAAATGTTGTCTTCTCATGTGTTCATGTGTGTTTATTTCTCTTTCTCTCTCATGGTTGAATGTTCATGCTTATCATGGTTATGATAGTTAATTCTGGATGATTGAATAACTCTAAATTTCTTCAAAAGTTTTAAAGAGCACCAATTCACCTCCCTCTCAGTGCCTAGAATTTCGATTAATTGGTATCAGATAAATTTCTCTTGGTACAAGGTTAAAAAATTAAGAGAATGTACTTGAGGCACAAAAATGGGTGGTTAAGCTGGAAAAATACTAAAAAAGGAGATTTCTCAAGCCCTAATTAAAGAACTAAAGACTAGAATTAAGCTCATGGATGCTAATCTTATTCAAGAACTCAATGAGGTGGTAGAAATTGTTGAGCAATTGTTAATAACTCTAAGAGAAAAAGAAAGAGATTTTCTAAAACATGAAGAAGAATTAAAGATCCTAAAGGATGAGATGAAAAAAGCTGAAAATAAATTGATGAAAAAGAATTTAGGAAAGTTCAAGTAGTCTTGATGACTTCCTCAGAAAAAAAAGACATCCTAATGACCAATCAGGTCTAACACTCAATAGTGAAGAAAACAAGCATGAATTTGATCACGATTCTTGTCATGAGCCATGTCAAGCAACAATCTAATCTAAGGTTGAAAAATGTGATAAACTAAGTGTAGAGTTGAAGATTCTAAGGGAGAACCTAGAACAAAAAAGACAAGAAATTGAAGGGTGAGTCCATTAATACATCATTTTAAGGAAATTCGAAGACCAAAAATCATATAAAAGAACACAAGAAGACCATCAGGTAGCCAAAATGCAAGGATACTCTCAGGTAAGTTCCAAGGAGTTTATTTTTCATGCCATGTCTTTAAACATAGAGCTAGGGATTGTATAAGGAGAATAGAAAAAAGAACACCTATGGAGAGATTATAGGATTAAATATGATAAGAATAGAGTTTATTTCAACTGTCATGAGAAGGGTCACATAGAAAAATTCTATCTTGAAGAACCTATGAAGTAAGAATGGACAAAGGAAACACCAAGAGATAAGATTTATCTTGTATGCTATAAATGCAACATAACAGGTCACTTTGTAAGACATTGTAATAAGAGTAAGCTCATCTACAAGAGAAAGGATGAATTAAAGAAAATCACTCCTATAGAAATAGCTAAGGATGAATAAGAACTATCAAATGAATATCCAAATTCAATTTGTAACACCTTGGACAAACTGTTATATTTCTCTTTGCATTACAAGCGTTGGCATGTGATTTTCTTGAATGAGGTGTGTTCCCTTGATTGTTGAAAATCATGCTTGTTATGGATAAATTATTTCTGCTCTTGGATTCTTTAGAATGAAATGATATGGCTTGCAAGAATCCACTTTCACTTCTTATAGATAAGTTGCAATCTGGTTTTGAGAGTTGCAAACTTATCTCTTTTACTGACTCATCCTTGGATCAATTTCAGTGATCCAAGGAATGTTTTAAAAACTCTTTACTGGACTGAATGATAAATTGACATTTAGTAGTTTGAGAGGACATAGCAGACTAAACTTTTGTATTTTGCAAATTCGATGGTCTTGTGTGAAAGTGCCTTCATTCGGTTGTATGTTTGTGCTTGGGTCTTTGGGATTGATCTCTGCAGGACATTATTGGCGTAAACAAAAATAGTCTGCTTCATGACTATGAAGGGGATCTGAATCCTAAAACTAAAGGATTAACCTAATGACATCCTAAACTAGGTAAGAGCACCTATTCCCTAGCTATGTCTATTTAATTGGGTTATAATCTAACCTAAGCTTCTTATTCTATTGTGTTGGGGGGTGACCTAACCTAAGCTCTTGTGCTAAATGAATATGGGAAGGGGAGATTACTATAGTAATACTAGACTATATTAACCTAATGCCTAATACTATATGGAAGTGAATTTAATCTAACCTAAAGTGGGTATTACCTATGGCAATGTTTTAAGACCTAAGGAAATTATTGTTAGACTAACCTAAGTTTTGGGAAATCTAGCCTAAACTATTTAAAAGGAACCTAAGGGTCGCATGGCACTAAGGCAATGGTTCCAATGGATTTTAATTGATTTGATTGGGTATTAATGCAAGGAGGTACTGCCAGTTTTGGCAAGGGCTAGTTAACTTTAGTGGGGCTTATGTGGAGGCTTCACTAAGTATGGAATTGCATGTTGATTTGGAAATGGTATTCGCCAGTTTTGGGAGGCGGTGGCAAGGAGAGATAAGAAGGAGAATTGGGAGTAATGGCATTAATGGATCTTAGTTTTTGTGTGCAAACCATCTTGGAAACAAGGGAGGTGGATTTGTGGGAGGTTGTTTGGTTTTGCATGCCTCGTAAATTTTTCTCTGCATGGAGCTATCTGGTTCTTTGAACCAGCAGTTTGACTTCTTCTTCTTCTTGGCTATTTTTGGTTTCTCTGGTCTATTTTCGATCAAGGGAATGTATAAGAGGCATTGGAAGAAAATTTGTTTGGTTGTTGATCTGTCATGGAGAAGAAAAAGAGTGGGAAGCTTGGCTGGAAGTCTCCTTCAAATTTGCAGAAGCACTATCAGGCATGATAGGCCCTACCCATTAAGATTTCTTTCTTTCTTCTAAGTGATTCATTAGAACAACTCTGCTCTCATGAGATAAATATTTGCATGATTTGTCTGGTTATCTACTTGCATGTTTTTATGAATCTATGTGGTTTTTGGAATGCAAATCCATTGTTGGCAATGATAGTTTTTGGGAAACTTTCTCTGTGTTAGTTTAATGGTGGCATGCATGTGAATATTGTATTGGGAGCTTTGTATTTCATTTTGAAACTTGTTTACAAGGCTGGTGTTGACTGAATGGGCACTCGTTGCCTTATTTTTCATTCTGAACTATTATGTGTAGTCTTGTGTTTCATTTGAGCTGGTACTGGAGCTTGTATTGTTCTAAACTTTTGTTGAAGCTCTGTGATCGACACTGTACTTGTTTTCAGTACTTGCGTGATTTGAACTTGTAGTTGAATCGATGAGTTTTGTTCTGTACATGTACTATGAGCTGGAAGTTTTATTCTTATTTAAGGATTTGAAAATGCTTGAACTCGTATTAGAGCATTGGTGTTTTGTTCTGAGCTTGTATTTAGGGCTTCATGTTTTGTTATAGGCTCGTATTTGAACTTCGTGTTTGTCTGAGCCAGTATTAGAGCCTTATGAAGTTCTGAACTTTTGTTCGAAGCTCGTGTTTGACACTGTACTGGTATTCCATTCGTGCATGTTTTGAACTTGTGTTGGAATCGACGTGTTTGATTCTATACTTGTATTCTGAGCTGGAGTTTTGTTGGTATTAAGGATTTGAAAAGCTTTAAGCTCATTTAAGGACTGTCTGTTCAAAAGGGTCTTGAGAGATTTGTTTTGTTTAGAAGTAGACCTGGTAATCTCTTTGAGATCTTCTCCTTGTAGCTTCTTGTTGGAATGATTGTGGCACTTCTGTTTTGGAGACTGTACCACCTTCTTTGAACTAGATAGGGTGAGTGAATGCGAAGTATATCTTTCCTTCTCTACCCTGAGTGAACCCGCATCTTGTTGAAGCTTGATTGTTTTGTTCATAGGATTAATGGACTGGAACTATGTCTTGTTGTGGGTTTGGTTGATTTTTAGTTCATTTGGAACAGTCGTAAAAGTTTTAGAGGGTTTATGGAAATGTAGTATTCATTCTCCTTCTTGTAATAGATGTCTGAAACAAATGCCTTCCTTGTCGTAATCTTTTTAAATGGAACTCGGGAGTCCTTGTTGTGATTTTGTTTCAGTCTTGATGGAGGTAAGAATGGGACATCTCTTGACTTAAACGTTATTGGACTCTCTTACTCTCTTCAGTTCTTTTTAATTGATTTCTGGGTTTTATTAAAAAGATGGATTGAGTACCTTAGTGCACTAAATTTTGTATGAAAGGATATATTTTATCTCTGTTCAGATAGTTTTGTATTATTGTTCTTATTTGGATCACGAACTACTTACTTCTTTGTATTGAGCTGTTGAAGCCTTGTAATGGGATTTCAGTTCTTGAGTTCGTGATTACTTCTGAACTTGTATATCTTTTATTGTTTGAGGATTTCTACTCCTTGATGGATTCATTGAACGAATCTCCAAGTTTTATAGAGAAAGGAACATGTTCTCTTGGGGACAGTATACTGCTTTGGGACTGTACTGTGTACTTCATTCTGAGATTTGAATTCGAACTTGTGCTTGATGAATGGAAATAGGTAAACCAGTTTGTAAGATTTGTAAAGGAAAATTAGAAGTGTGATTTCTTTAACTATGCATTTGGTTTTGTGTTCTCTTTTGGGAACTAGATAAAGAATTTCTAAGTTTGAAATAGAAATGGGAATTCATTTCATAGTATAAATGAAATGAATTATAGATTGGGTCCTTTTCTATTTGAGATCCTTTTTCTGTTGTTTGGATAAGTTCATTTGATTGAACTTTTTTGTTTTCGATCTTCTTCTGAGATGGAAAATTTATTGTGGAACGTTTGGTTTCAGATCTTTGAATTATATCCTCTAACATATGGGAGTTAGTTTTGACTTGAGGGGGGGACTTGTTTTGACTCTCTACCCTACTTGGATTGATTTGGGATTCTTGTTAGATGCTTTTCCTTAATGTTGAATCCTTATATTGTTATCTTTGAATTGAGGAAGATTCGTGTGTTCTAAACCTGTATTTGTCTTTCAGATGATTAGTGTTTGGGGAATAGTATGTATTGATTCTTCTTCCTTTGCTATATGGAAAGATGAAGCATTCTAATATGATCTATGTGGTAATTAACTTCTTTTTCTACTTAGTAAAGATAAATGTGTATTTCTATTCTTATAGAACTATGAAACAATTGGATGACAAGACCTGTTGATTGTTTTAAAGTAATTGATAGGATCAATTAAACCTTGTGATATAATTCTGATGTTGCGGATTATATTAAGTTCTTTTCTTAAAAGTAAATTCAGACTCTTTTAATGTACTTCTTTTCTAAGATGTTATTACTTATGATTATTTGTATGATATATTAATTGTTTCATTAAAGCAGAGTTGTTTTAATGGAACAATTAGTGGAATGCACTTTACTTTAATGCTTAGTGCTTATCATGCTCAGTTCATTGAACTGACCCGTGCTAGCAATTTTTACAGATGGACATCGTAAGTGATAAAAGAAGACATAAAATTTTATGATGCATTGGTTTATTTAATTCTGGATCTTATGTAAAGAATTTTGAATCATTCTTGAGATGTATTGGAATGGGAAAGTGATGTTCTTTTAAGATCTTAATTCTGATTGACATGCAGAATGTCTGAAATGCATAGTCTTGTAAATGTATATTTATCATCATGAATTGAAAGGTTTTGTGTTGGACTCCAATTTGTGATGTGAATACTTTTGTACTTGTATGATGGAAATAATAGTGATATCTTTGCGGTATTCCTTATATCTGTTGTATACTATTGTTGTTATAAGATAATAAGTTGGATTAAGGAGATAAGTATAATCTCCCCTATTTTAATGAAATTGTTAAATTGCAAGGTGTCGTTCTCTAACTTCACAATGATAGTTTAATAATGAAATATGCTTGGGACATAAAATTAAACTATATAAGTAGTGAATTATAAAAAGGTTATGTTAAACCTAACATCTAACCATGTGGAGGAAGACTCTTCCTCTCTCATGGAATGAAAGATAAAAGGAATAGTGGTTATGATCTTTAATCTTTATACTAAGTTTATAAGGTAAACACTAGCTGAATCTAGGTGGATGACACACTTGATTTGGACAGCTAGGTTGCATTAAGAATTAAACGTTTGATGTTTGTTGTCTTGTTTTTGGGATAACTACTTGTTATGCCACATTAACGAATAACAATGCAAACATGAATTAATGAAGTTCTCCATATCTAATCAGGCTAGTGTTGGATAAAGAACTTAAGGAATGTTGGAATTAGGGTTAGGCATGGTTGTTGTAATCTGAATCTTAATCCAATTTAATTATGATTAATGACCACTAAGGGGGTATGTACATCTTGATGAATCAGTTCTAACGGATGTTGGCACATGCCAACTACTATAGGACTGTACCCTTGAGAAGTCCTGGACTTCTCAAGGATACAGTGTTGTAGTTGACATGTGGTAACACCCTTCCATATTTATTCATCTAGATCTATGCACATCTGGACTTGAACTTAGTTTCTCTCTAGGTCCAGTTAGTAGCATGTTTAGGATAGGTAGTAGCTTTCAATGACTTAGGGTACCTTGGCACATTCGGATGACTTAGGTCAGCCGAGTATGCCCATATACCCTAAGTCATCGTGAGCATCTTCCTATAACAAACTATGATGCTAACTGGGGCTAGGGTCAAACCTTGGGCAAGTGGACTGACGGTAGTCAGTAAAGACCATTCTAGATAACAGAGGAGTGAGGTGAAGGATGTATTCCGGAATGACGAGTATTTTGTCTAGGAATAGTAACATGAACAGTATGTTGAAAATCTTTGGCCAAAGTATCGCAAGTTGTTGGTTGCATTGTCCTATGTCACCTAGTTTAAAGCAACGTGATGTCAGATGAATATTGGTAACAAATATTTAGATAGGTTCTTTAAACAGATCACTCAGTACCTAGAATAGGGTAGGAGAACCAAGTATACGTAGTATACATAAAGTATTCTATACTTTAAGTTAACATGAGAGATCGGTTGGTAAACGAGTCATGGAATGAGAGATTGGTAGTATACCGAGTCATTACAGCTGCATATGGTTATCTGTTATGAGATTGATTGGCATGGAATGTGTGTTCTAAATGATGTTTTATTTAGAACAGAGAACATTATGTTTCAAAAAAAATCCCTTGTTTCTAAAGTCTTAAAATGGGAATGTTACATCTTGGTATCAGAGCTGAAGGTTACAGCTCTTGGACCTATTGTGTCCATAATCTGATGAAACTTAAATTTTCTTGTTAACATAAAATGGTTAGAACAAGAGGAAATGTTGCAAATAATCCTCCACCTGAGGAAGGAGCAACAAATGCCCAAAAAGTTGATGAGATCCTTGCTACCCTGTTGGACACAAGAGATCATTTGGATGTACTTGAACATCAAGTAATGGGAAATGAGGAGGAAGAAGATGCTGGTAACAATAATCAGCCACCTCTTGAGGACAATGCCAATTTAGGTGTTGATAATAACAATGTGAACATACCTGATCAGCCTGAGAAAAAAAAGGCTAGGCTGGCAGTCTGAACTCACTAATGATATAAAAAGGATAAGTCCACCCAAGTTTGATGGCACCACATTAGGAGATGGGGCTGAGAATTGGCTCAGTGAAATGGAGAAATACTTTGCAATAAGGAATTTCTTAGAAGAAACAAAGGTGATATGGGGAGCATATCAGCTTTCCCATGAGGCATCTTCATGGTGGGACAGCCGTAAGGCTGAGTTAAACATTGATGAAACTAATATCACTTGGGATCAATTTAAAGGTTACTTTAGGCAACGTTGGCTGCCACAACTTTACTATGATCAGAAAATGACTGAATTCCAGAACTTAGCTCAAGGAAAGCTAACTGTAACTGAGTATTGGGAGCGGTTTACTAAACTCCTTAAGTATGTACCTCAGTACCAAACTGATGAGAAGTTTAGGATACATAAATTCATCATGGGATTGAATTATGTCATAGGAGAGGTGGATGTTCATAGCCCAACCATGATAGAAGGGGTTGTTAAAAATACCATAAGGAAGGAATAGAAGTTGAAGGAAATTTCTGCTCATAAGGAGGAAGTAAGGAAGAAAATCCCAACTCCTCTTTATCATCTCTTGACCTAAGAAAGGACCATGGAAGAAATTCAGAATGAAAAGTAAGTTTTCATCTGATACTAATAAGAAAGTAGCAACAAACAAGTTTTCTGGTAATGCACGGAACAACTTTATCAAGAACAATAATAACGGACATAAGTCCTATGGAGGTCAGAATGATAACTCTAAGGCTGGAAATAAAATCGAGCCTAGAAAGGGACCTGTAGGAGGCTGTTATAACTGTGGAAAAGATCATTACACAAATCAATGCCCTTTGAAAAAGGATGATCGTAATCAACAACACAAGATACATGTTGTAGTAGCTGACAAGTAGGATGAGAAATAAGCCACATCCATAGAGGTTCCGGGTAAGTTATTTGGTTTACCTATAACTATTCTTTTTGATACCGGAGCTACTGAATGTTTTATTTCTAGTAAATTAGCATCAAAACTAAAAAGAAAAGCTGGAAACATGGATAAAACATGGACTGTACATTATGGAAACAATGTTGTTCATACAGTTAGTATGTGTCTTTTTGGAGCAGTCCTTGACCTACCTAATTTTTCCACTGAAGTTGATCTTTATGTTGCACCTTTGGGGTCTTACGATGTAATCATAGGTGTTAATTGGTTAGCAGAACATAAGGCTAAAGTGGACTATTTTGAAAAACACATTAGTTGTTTAGATGACCTGCAGAAAACAACAGAGATTCAGGGTGTGAAACGTGAGATTTCTGTTAGAAAACTGTCAGCTATGCAACTTAAAAAGGCCAAAAATAAAGGTTGTACCTTATATGTAGTAAAGATTACAAAAACAACTGAAGAGAGCAGCGATGTCATGAACCGATATCCATTGTTACGAAACTTTAGTGATGTGTTTCTGGAAGAATTACCAGGTCTTCCACCCAAAAGGGAGTTTGACTTCACAATTGAGATCAAGCTTGGAACCGAGCCTATTTCTAAGGCACCGTATCGAATGACTACTACAGAATTAGTAGAGCTTAAGGCTCAGTTGCAAGAAATTTTTTCTAAAGGTTTGATTAGGCCAAGTGTTTCACCTTGGGGAGCACCAGTAATTTTTGTGAAAAAGAAAGATGGAACACTTAGATTGTGCATTGATTATAGAATGTTAAACAAAGCAACAATCAAGAATAGATACCCACTCCCTAGAATAGATGATCTATTTGATCAGATGCATGGAGCATCAGTATATTCTAAGATAGATCTTCGATCTGGATATCATCAATTACGGATTAAGGATGAGGACATTCATAAAACAACTTTCAGAACAAGGTATGGACATTATGAGTTCATGGTTTTACCTTTTGGATTAACAAATGCACCTGCAACATTTATGAATTTAATGAATAATATCTTTCAAGAATACTTGGACAAATTTGTGCTCGTATTCTTGGACGAAATTCTCATATATTCTAAAAGTATTGAGGAACACCATGAGCATTTGAAGATAGTTTTGGAAATTTTGAGAAAGAGACGGTTATATGGTAAGCTATCTAAATGTTCTTTCTATGACACAGAAGTGCACTATTTGGGACATGTAATAAGTAAGAATGGAATTTTGTAGATCCTTCTAAAATTGTAGCTATAACTAAGTGGCTCTGCACTAAAGAATGTACATGAAGTTAGAAGCTTCATGGGGCTTGCTGGCTACTATAGAAAATTTGTAAAAGATTTTTCTAAGGTGGCTACACCAATAACTTCTTTACAAAAAAAGGATAAGAAGTTTGTTTGGAGTGAGAAATGTGAATCTACAATTCAGAACTTTGAAGGAACAGATTAACTTTAGCACCTATTCTAACCAATACCAGATCCTAATGGAGACTTTATGGTAGTAACTGATGCATCTGGTGAAGGTCTAGGAGGTATTTTGTTACAAAATGATCATGTCATAGCTTACGAAAGTAGAAAACTAAAGTTACATGAGTTGAATTATGCTCCACATGATTTAGAGCTTGCTGCCATTGTTCATGCACTACAAGTTTGGAGGAATTACCTGCTTGGTAAACCTTTTGAATTGAAAACCGATCATCTTGGGTTGAAGTATATTTTCACTCAGCCAAATCTAAATGCAAGACAATGAAGATGGTTAGAGTTTTTATCTCAATATGATTTTGACATCAATTATATCAAGGGTAAGGAAAATAGAGTGGTTGACACTCTAAGTCATAGGAAGCACATTTCTGCTCTTATAACATTGAGAACTCAGTTTAAGGATGAAGTAAAAAGTGTTATGGAATCTGATTCTTACTTTCAACAAGTAAAGAGCACTCTTGTTGCAGATCCAAATGATTTGAGGTATAAAGGATTCCACTTTGATAATGAAGGAATCTTAAGATTTGAAAACAGAGTATACATACCTTCTCTAAATGATTTAAGAAAGAAATTGTTAGTAGAATTTCACAATTCACCTTTTTTTGGACACCCTGGTATTACAAAGATGCTTGTTGATATTAAACAACAATATTTCTAGAAAGGAATGAAAAAGGATGTTATTGATTTTGTGACCCATTTCCTTTAATGTCAACATGTTAAGGTGGAACATATGCACCCAGCCGGTTTATTGTATCCTTATAACATACCGCAGTACAAATGGCAAGTAATAAGCATGGAATTTGTGCAAGGGTTGCCTATGTCAAGAAATAAACATGATGTTATTTTATGTAGTTGTTGATAAACTAATGAAGGTAGCACATTTTATTGCTGGTAATCTGAAGGATGATTCTCCTGTATTGGCTAAAATATTTGTACAAAATTTTCAAGATTACATGGAGTACCTGAATTAATCATATCGGATAGAGATCCTAGAATGACGTCAAGGTTTTGGCAAATGCTTAATGCAACTTTAGGAACTAAGCTAAATTTTAGTTCTGTGTATCACCTGGAAAAATGGATGGATAGACTGAAAGAGTTAATCAAGTTCTAGAAGATATGTTACGAATGTATTGTATGGATCAACAGTATAAGTGGGAAGAATACCTTCCACTAGTTGAGTTTGCATATAATAACACATATCATGCCTCTCTTAAGATGGCACCTTTCGAAGCATTATACAAAAGAAAATGTAGAACCCCTGTTAGTTGGGACAACATTAAGGATAGAGAGATAATTAGACCTGAAATTCTTACTGAAATGGAACAGCAAGTTAAAATGATTTGTGAGCACTTGAAAGAAGTAACAGATTGGAAAAAGAGTTATACTGATTTAAAGTGGGTTGACAGGAAATTTGTACTTGGTGAGAAAGTATTTCTTTAGGTAAAACCGAAAAAGAGCTCAACAACTTTTGGCAAGGCTACCAAGTTATCACCTCGTTATGTGGGACCCTTTGAGATTGTTGAAGTAATCAACCTTGTAGCTTACCATTTAGCATTACCTCCTACTTTGTCATGAATGCATGATGTTTTCCATATATATTTGCTTAAGAAATACGTTTCAGATTTATCACATGTGTTAATTGGAATTCCTTGCAGGTCCAAGACCCAGGAATAATTGTGGTTAAACCCATACGAGTGCTGGAAACTCGTCAGTTGCATTTAAGAAGTTGTAAAATAAGTTAATGTAAGGTCCAGTGGGACTAGTTTAATGAAGAAAGTGCAACCTGGGAAATCCTAAAAGATATGAAAAATAATTTTCCATATTTATTTGATTAGAATTGACTATGATGACTGATAAAATTTGTGATTTTATCTTTATATGACAATAAGTCTGTCAGTTATGGACAGAGAATTATTTATTTTTTAATAAAAAACTATGTGACTGTTGATTTATGGAACTTTAAATCCTGATATTGTTGTAAAAATATGTTAAGAAAGTGAATAAATTGATTATCCTTAATGAAATGATAAAAATTAGATAATCATTAGGATGACGATTATTTTTAGGAGGGAAGTATTATCCAAAATAAGCCCCCTACTTATTTTGGCTAACTTGCCTTCATTTTGTGCCCCAGATAAATTTTTACACATTTTAGGCACTCAAAATTTTCAGGGTATTGCTTCATCAGATAGAAAATTCTTTCCCCTTTCTAGAAAGGTAAAGAAGTCCTCATAACTCCTTATATTTTGCAAGTTATGGCTTAGTGGAGTTTGGAGGGGAATTTTTCCCAAGGTGGGCATGCGGGAAAAAATTAGCACTTAGCCTTTTGGCTATAAAACTCGAAGGAAAATCTCGGCCTAAAGCCCACATGTAAAATATTGTTTGAGGCCCGCGCCAAGTCAAAATGTGCCACATGTCAAGGCAGAGCGGTGGGGACAGAAGTAATTTAAAGTTTTTGGTTTTTTGTCAAAAAAGGAGGCATGTCCCCGCCACGAAATGTGAAGGTGCCACGTGTCCACGTGTCAACAAAGGTTGGGGCGATGGAAGAATTTTTGGTTTTTTTCCAAAACTATAAGGGTGCAAAGGTGAAAATTTGATGCGCATCCCCGTAAGCAACCAAAAGTTTCCATGTGTCTTGGAGCGGTGGGGCGTGGAGAAATTTTGGGAATTTTTCCCAATTTGAAAAAAAGGGAAAACTTTAAAAAATTTGGCCCACTGACCCAATTTTTGCCCCATTTTTTTCCGTAAATCTTCGTAAGGGCATATCTTTCACGTCAGAGCTCTTATTTTTGCAATTTTGGTGTCATTGGAAAGCCGTTGAAGTCCTCTACATGACGGACCCTTAAATTTTGATTTTTGATGGAGATTTGTGGGAGAAAAATGGGAAAACATCTCTAGCATGTAAAAAACATAGAAATGGTTCCCAACCACCAAAATTAATGAAGTATGGGCCTTTGTTTTGCTCTGCAAAGCAATATTAATGAAGTATGGGATTTTTAATGGAAACCCACCACTTTGCAGGCTAATTAATAGATCTTTTCATTGGTTGAAGATGTCAAATGGATTTTCCCGCATTTTCTCCCTTCTTTCTTTCTGTTTGATTGATAAAATCCATTTTTGGCTCATTTTGTAAAGGTTGTTCATCATTCTTCTCTGCCACTCCCTTATTTTCTTCCCCAAGGTCAAAAATGGAGTTTAAACCTCCTCCCTTACTCTGTAATGGCATTTTTTCCTCTTACCTGTGAAATGATGTTTTGTGTAAACTTCTGAGCAATATAAAAATGTGTTTTGTGATGCATTTGTCCATCCTTGCTTGTTTTTGGTTGTTTCCTTCTTGCCTCTCTTCATTGCAGGTATTTGTGCATGTTTTGATGTTCATTGTAGGTTTTAGAGCTATGTTCATGGAGTTTTGGAACATTTTTTGTGTGAAATCCATCCTTGGTTTTATGATGCACTCATCCATCCTTTCCATTGCTCACCTCTTCTTATTCCATGGTAGTTTTGATAGAAGTTCAGCATTTTCCTTCTCTGGTGTATCACCGTTTTAGTGTAGGCTTTGTTTTTCCCTCTTTTCTCTCTCTCCTTGTCTCCTTGGAAGTTATATTAGGATTAGATTTAGTTTTCCTGCACTATAATAGCTTGTGGTAGGTAGTTTAGAAAGAGGAACCAACCTTCTCTGGAGAGCTTTCCCCATTTGCAAAGCTCCCACACTTTGGGAAAGCTCAATGTTGTGCATTCAAACCAAATGACATTTCCTTAGAAAAGTAGATCCATAGGTCATTTTAGGGGTGCTGTTAATTTTCCCTAACAGTTTGGCATGCCTGGTGGGACCTTAGAGGTCTTCCACTTCATATTTTGCAGGTTGGTGTGTTCCTGTGAAGATTTCAGCCTTTGGAGGCATTCTCAAACACATCTAGTGACTCCATCTGATCAATAACTCATTCTCTAAGTTACAGACCTGTTTTCCATCCATTTCCATCCATTCTTCTTTCCATCTCTTCATCTTTTTCCATCCATGAAGTTGTGTAATCATGAATTCATTTCCATCATGGAATTCACATTTACAACAGCAGTATGTTCCACCTCCAACATGTTTTACAACTCTTTCAAATCAACATTTTGAACAAATTCAAAATCATCATGCTTACCCATATGAGCAATACCAAAATCAGTTTGGTTATGAAACATATCAAGAGCAAGGGTACGCATGCAATGAGGGTAGTCAAGAAGAAAATGTAGATTTCTTGGAGAAAATTAAGAAAATGGAGGTTGGCATGGTGCAATCAGGGGCTCAAGCACAAATGAAGGCTTTCAGAATTGGTTTCAGAGCACCCTGTCCATGGGGAGGCCCTTTTCCAAGACACTTCAGCCCTCAGGAGAAGCTATATTTTATGATTGAGATGCTGCCCCAACTTGCACAATGGACATTAGAGATAGAGGCCTATAAACTTGGTGCCAGGAAGCCTTGTCAATGGGTAAATCTTATGCCATCATCTGGTAAATTTCTCTCAACTCCTCAATCAGCACCGTCTCATTTTGAATGCCAAATTCCAAATCTAGCCCTTGTTGTCCCAAGTGTTGATTCAATTTCTCCATTCCCTATTCTTCCACCCCATCTCAATTCTTATGTCCTTTTCCCTTCCAAACAATCATCCCCTCCAAAAGAGCTAAAAGAAATACCTTCCCCTCCACCACAAAAAATTGCAAAATCAATTGAGTTACAACCCACTCCTCCTCTTGCATTCCCAAATCCATGTTGGGAAGATAAAAATCAGAATGCTAGTCAAGGACAACAAAAAGAGGATCCCAACAGAAAAGAAATGACAAACAACTTGAGAAGTTGGGCTCTGAAATTTAGGATAACAAAGATCCCCTTGATGGTTAAGCCTTCAGAGGAGGTAAAGGTTGAAGAAAAAATGGTGGTTAGGACTGATTTTGTTACAAAAAAAGGAGAGCAAAAAGAAGAAGCATATCAGTAATCAGTTTACTCAAAATGTAGTGTCCATGTTGGTACTCTACTTAAAGAAGATGCTGATCCAATAGAGGTTGCACAATCAGCCATGGAAGAGGAAAGCTCTAACAGAAATCTTATAGCCCCAACTTGTCCTCTAGAGTAGTAGATTGAAGAGTTTGATTTGAAAAACTTCATGCTAGAGGAAGAGTTCAATCAAGAGCAAGATGGTCTTCAAGTAGCTGAGGAAGGAGAAGCTACTCCAAATCCAAAAGAAGAGCACATTCTAGCTATGGAGGAGAAAGGTGCAAATCCAAAAGCTTTGAGCACAAAACAGGCTATATAAGAACCTTTAGTTCTTCCTTCCACTTCATCTCTCTCGAGTTCTAGTGCTAAAAAAGAGTTTGATCTTTCAAACTCAATGATTGAGGATGAAAGAAACCATGGTGCTCAAGTTGTAGATCAAGAGAACACCATGGGAGAGGTTGAAAAATTGTAGCAAGACAATAATGAGACAGTTGTTATCCAAAATGATCCCCCTGCACATTTTGTGGCTAACTCCCTTCATTCTTCCCTCCCTTGTGCCTTAGTCATAATTTTTTGCTTTTCAAGAACTCAAGACCTTTTGGAAATGGCACCATTGGATAGAGATTTTTCTCAGATTTCCAGAAAGGTAAAGTTTTCCTCCTAACTCCATGTATTTTTGAAGTTATGGCTCAGTGGAGTTTTTGTGGGAAATTTTCCCCTGGAAGGCCCGTAACCAGTAATATGGTGCCACGTGTCGAAGTAAGTGGTGGGGGTCAGAGGAAAACTTAGATTTTTTACCAAGTGTTTGGAAAATTTCAAAAAGAAAATTTCACCCCGCAGGCCCACCGACGAATTGGATCGTGCCACGTGTCCAAAGGGGAAAAAAATTGAAAAAATGACTAAGTATTGGTGCCATGGAAAAATCTCCAGGAAAGGCCCATGCCAAACCACATTGCACCACGTATCCTTAAGCCAAGAAGTGGCAGAGGGTAGAGATGAATTTAGAATTTTGGCGAAATTTTTGGTGAGGGTGCAAGGTCAAATTTATCCCGTGGGGTTCACATCTAATGGCCTCATGCCACGTGTCTCAAGACCCGTAGATTATGGAGGAAGATTTGAAAATTTGGTGAAATGTTTTTGCAAAATTCAAGAGGAATTTTCTGCCCGAAGGCCCACATCCAGTGAGATCAGGCCACGTGTCCATGGGGGTCAGAATGGTGGAGCACAGGGGGAGATTGGGAATTTTTCCAAAAGATAAAGCGCAAGGAGGAAGGTTCACCCCAAAAACCCACATCCAATGGGAGCCCACCACATGGCACCAGAGCTTCGAAACACTAGGGAAAAAATTGGAAATTTTCCCAAAGCAAAACAAAGGAAATTTCAAAAGGAAAAGTCTGTCCCCCAAACGCAAACCAATGGCATCTTGCCACGTGTCCAGTGGCGGCAAAAAATACAGGACAGGCCCACATGGGAAAAAGGAAAGGAAAAGCCCGTGGCCAATGGAATCATGCCACGTGGCACATAGAATGGCAGAGTGTGGAGATTTTTTGGGAAATTTTTCCAAATGCAAAAAGTGAAAAATTTCAAATTTTTCGCCCGCCAATCCGTTTTGGCCTTGTTTTGCCCTAAAATTTCAAATGGCCATAACTTTCGATCCAGAGCTTAATTTTTCGCGTTCTTTATATCAACAGAAAGATGGTGAAATTATCTACAATATTTCAAGGTCAATTTTGTATTTTGATGGATTTTAGAGAGAGAAATTTAAAAAACACCTTTGGCACGTGGTAATAAGCATAAATGATGTTTCAACCACCATTTTTAATGAAGAATGGCTCGCATTCTCTCCCAACATGGTGAAAAATGTCAGGGAATGGACCTGTAAGGATGCCCATGATGTTTTATTGCATTTTTAATTTGTGGTTGAAGCTCTCCCATGTTTTCCCATGTTTCTCTCTCCTGGGCTCATTTTTTGCATGGTAAAAGCTAGATTTGGCTCATTTTTGAAGGTTGGAACATTTTTCATGTATTGCAGGCTCCCTTTTTCACCTTGAAAAGTGATTTTGTAAAATATTAGACCTCTTCCAAGACTACAACCTATTTTTACCTCTCAGATGTTGTAATGCAAGTGTTTTTTATGTTAAAAAGGAAAATGCAGGCTCTGTGAATGAGTTTTAATCCTCTATTTGTGTTGTTTGATTCATTTTTGACCTTCCATTACAGTTTATCAGTTTGTGCATGAATTTTTGTTACATTTCTATGATTTGTGTCAATCTGTAGAAGTAAAAAATGCTCACCACTCCTTTGGTGCATCACTTTATTAGCACTAGTTTCAGTTTTTGCATTCTCTATCTCTGTCCCCTTTGGAATTTAGAGTAGGATCTTGAATTCAAGACCTCTGCAACTTGCAAGTAATACACCTGATCAGAGGAGTTGAGGAACTAGCCTCTAATCTAGAGATTCTTTTCCCATTTTTACAAGTCCCACACTTGGGGAAAATGTTCAATGTTGTGTAATCACACTGGATGTCCAAAGTGTCAAACTAGAAATCTGATCAACATCCAGGGGTGCTGCTGATTTACACCAACAACAGTTTACCTGTCTAATTTAGAGGACTACTTTGATGAATAAGAATCGGTTGAAATCACACCATTTTCTCCTTCATCATCCACCTTCCAAGCACATGAGCTTGCTGTCATGGAGGAGAAATTTCAATTGCAGCAGCCTACATTTTATAGAAGCTCTTTGGAATCAAGTTTGGGAGATTTAAATCTTCCATGTTATTCATTGGAAGAGGAAGGGAAAGAGCATAAGAGTTCCACCATTTCTTTCACACCATCCATCCAAGAAATTTTGCAAGAGGAATCCATTTTTGGAATGGAAAATCAAAGCTATGAGCACATTTAAAGGATCAGACCTTGCCCAATAAGGTATTTGGCTTCATTGAAGCCAAAGGAGGAGTTTCCAATGGTCATGCTCACTTCTGAGCATGAGAATGAGCTTTAAAGCACCAAGGATCAACTACCATACCTCTTCAATCCAAATGCAGAGCAACTAAAAGAGGTATTGGATTTGTCTTCAGTTGATACCTTGCTAGTTTGGGTAGAAGACCAACTTCTTGTTGGTTTTCCACTAATCCAACCAGCTATGATCAGCTCCAAATGAATTACATGCCTGCCCATTTTGAGGAAATGAAGCTATTTTACACAACCAGTTGCAGGGTTTGTTTAGCTTGCCTTTGCTTCCAGTTAGATTAGATAGGTAGGTTTACTTTCAGCAGAAGAAGTGCTTGTGCACACTCTGCATGTTCCATTTGGAGCATGTATGATTTCCAATTTTGCACATAGTTGTTTGGTGCCATTTTGGTTGCTCTTGCATAGTCCATTTTAGTGACATTTTGGTGAAGATCAATTTGAAGTTTCACTGGGTTTCCAAGTGGCTCAGAGGTCAAATTTTCATAGTTCGGATCAAAATTGGTTATCAGGCTTGAATCCATGCCACATGTATGCTTCAAAGGCTACTGATCATTCATCTAGCAGGAAGATGACCCCCGAGAGTCACCAAATTATTATCCAAAATGATCCCCCTACTTATTTTGGCTAACTTGCCTTCATTTTGTGCCTCAGACAAATTTTTACACATTTCAAGCACTCAAAATTTTCTGGGTATTGCTTCATCAGATAGAGAATTCTTTCACCTTTCCAGAAAAGTAAAGAAGTCCTCCTAACTCCTTGTATTTTGCAAGTTATGGCTCAACGGAGTTTGGAGGGAAAATTTTCCCAAGGCGGGCCTACGGGAAAAAATTTGGCACTTAGCCTTTTGGCTAAAAAACTCGAAGGAAAATCTCGGCCCAAAAGCCCATGGGGAAAATATTTTTTAAGGCCCATGCCTATTTAGAATGCACCACGTGTCAAGGTGGAGTGGTGGGGATGGAAGAAATTTAATTTTTTTGGTTTTTTGTCAAGAAAGGAGGAAAGGAAAAAAAGGAGGTGCATCCTCGTTGAGCAATGTGAAGGTGTCACGTGTTCACGTGTCAGTGAAGGTTGGGGAAGCGGAAGAATTTTTGGTTTTTTGCCAAAACTCTAAGCGCGCAAAGGTGAAAAGTTGAGGTGCATCCCCGCAAGCAACCAGAGGCTACCATGTGTCTCGGAGTGGCAAGGTGTGGAGAAATTTTGGGAATTTTTCCCGATTTGAAAAAAAGGGAAAAATTTAAAGTTTTGGCTTGCTGACCCGATTTTTGCCCCATTTTTTTCCCTAAATCTTTAAAAGGGCATATCTTTCACGTCAGAGCTTGGATTTTCACAATTTTGGTGTCATTGGAAAGATGTTGAAGTCATCTACATGATGGAACCTTCAATTTATATTTTCGATGGAGATTTGTGGAAAAAATTGGGAAAATTTCTGTAGCATGAAAAAAATGTAGAAATGGTTCCCAACCACCAACATTAATAAAATATGGGCCTCTGTTTTTCTCTGCAAAGAAATATTAATGAAGTATGGGATTTTTTATGGAAACCCATCACTTACAGGATAATTAACAGATCTTATCATTAGTTGAAGATGTCAAACAGGTTTTCCTACATTTTCTCCCTTCTTTCTTTCTGTTTGATCAATAAATCCAGTTTTGGCTCATTTTGTAAAGGTTGTTCATCATTCTTCTCTTCCTCTCCCTTATTTTCTTCCCTAGAGTCAAAAATGGAGTTTGAACCTCCTCCCTTGCTCTGTAATGATGTTTTTGCCTCTTACATGTGAAATGATGTTTTGTGTAAACTTTTGAGCAATATAAAAATGTGTTTTGTGATGCATTTGTCCATCCTTGCTCGTTTTTGGTTGTTTCCTTCTTGCCTCTCTTCATTGCAGGTATTTGTGCATGTTTGGATGTTCATTGTAGGTTTTGGACAATGTTCATGGACTTTTGGAACATTTTTTGTGTAAAATCCATCCTTTGTTTTGTGATGTACTCGTCCATCCTTTCCATTACTCAACTCTTCTTATTCCATGGCAGTTTTGATAGATGTTCAGCATTTTCTTTCTTTGTTGTATCACCAGTTTAGTGTAGGCTCTATTTTTCCCTCTTTTCTCTCTCTCCTTGTCTCCTTAGAAGTTATATTAGGATTAGACTTAGTTTTATTTCACTATAATAGCTTGTGGTAGGTAGCTTAGGAAGAGGAACCAACCTTCTCTAGAGAGCTTTCCCCATTTGAAAAGGTCCCACACTTTGGGAAAGCTCAATGTTGTGCATTCACACCAAATGACATTGCCTTAGAAAAGTAGATCCATAGGTCATTTTTGGGGTGCTGTGAATTTTCCCTAACAGGAAGTATGTAACACCTTGAACAAACTGTTATATTTCTCTTTGCATTACAAGCATGGGCATGTGATTTTGTTGAATGAGGTTTGTTCCCTTGATTGTTGAAAATCATGCTTGTTATGGATAAATTATTTCTACTCTTCGATTCTTTAGAATGGATGATATGGCTTACAAGAATCCATTTTCACTTCTTGTTGATAAGCTACAATCAGATTTTGAGAGTTGAAAACTTATCTCTTTTGACTGACTCATCCTTGGATCAATTACAGTGATCCAAGGAATGTTTTAAAAAATATTTACCAAAATGAATGATAAATTGACATTCAGTAGTTTGAGAGGTATGGTGGACTGAACTTTTATATTTTGTAAATTTTATGGTCTTGTGTGAAAGTGTCTTCTGTAGGTTGTATGTTGTGCTTGTGTTAGGAAATTACTATTGTGAACATTATATGGTTTGATAATATTTACGTAGAGGTAAATATTATTATGTTTGTAAGTTAGGTTGTTGTAAACAACCTACATAAATAAGCTTGAATATTATACGAGTTGTTAAAACAACTCGTGTATTATTAGATATAGTTAGTATGACTTCCTATTTAATAGGAAGTTGGTTTGCCTATTGTTGTGGCTATATAATAGCCAAATGCAGTGTATGTAAAATACATAAAATATAGTTGAAAGCATTAGTATTATTGTGTTAAAGATCCTGCAATTACTATTAGCAGTATCAAAGCGATGTAATTCTAATGGTTTGTGATTGGCAGTTATATTGCTATTTGCTACCTATGAATGGAGTTTTGTTATTGTTGATATTTTAATACTGCAATAAGGATAATTCAGTAGTAGAGATTATTCATTTGCACATTCTTTTGAAGCAGCATGTTTGGTTTAATACGCATTCAGAGATAGAATACAAGCATGATCTCTTCCTTTTCATTGGTGTTTCATTGCAACAAAGAAAAAAAATGATGAGAACAGCTAAAAATTTTGTCAGCAAGGAACCCTAAAGTGCATTGGCAAGGGAGGTCCCGTTCTATTTGGAAAATAAAATATTATTTCAATGCATAAATTTCTAGGTGGTTAATGTTTCTGCAAAAGGGTAAGCATTCAAGGGAAGGCTTCAAAAAGACACGATGTTACAGAATTTTATTGCGTGTGGATGTTACAGACTGTTCTTTATCTATTATCTGTGACTGTGATCAAACATTGATGAATATACAGAATCGATCTACATGATTTTACCACAGGATCCATGTTGCAGTCTTCCTCACAGCTTCTATTTCAAATACTCTCTACCTACATGCATTGCATGGAGTTATACTCTTCCTGATAATAGAAGTGTTCGTGTTCAACACATTGGATATTATATTGCATTCGAGATTCATATTGTATTAATGAAATGAATCTGATCCATTCAACATTCAATTTTATCCTACCCATGCCCAATCTCTGATTGTCATTACATTCGTTGTGGCATCGATTCACTAGTATTTTGGTCGATGGCTTGTCTGCGAATAATTTTCTTACATTGAAATGTCTATTGGCTCTCTACGTGGCACAATTTTTCATGCAATCCCTTAGATAAACCATTTTTTGGGGAGCTATTATCACCATTTTCGAAATGTTCATTATGTCCTACATTACATCATAAGCATCTTTGAAGGAGGCGTTAAAACCAAGGAGATTTGGCTCAAACTTCACACTCCACATGGAGGCCTCGCCATCATGAAGTAAAATAAAAGTCATATTAATTTTGTCTTTACCTATATGTGTTTTTTTACGTGGGAAGTCATATAAGTGAAAAGTAGAGTACCGTGTCATTATATTTCTAGTTTAGTGTTTATTTATTTGATTATATTTGGTTATCAAGTCTTTAGTCTCTTAAGTTTTGTTACTTTAGTTAAAATTTATTAATATAGTAGATTTAAGAGGATAATTCCTCATTTCTTGTTATTTTAAAAGTCTAATGTCATTTAGTATTGTCTAGGTGTCAAAATTGAGAGTTATTATTTTTTTTCTCGTTGATTATCTAAAGTCGTATTTTTTTATGTCATTATTTAGTGAAGTTAAGTGGTTAAATGAGTCATTTTCATTTAAATATTTTTAAAAAAATTAGTCAAATATTTTTGTCCGATAAGTCAGAGTCAAAGTGTTAAAAATATATTTGTGAACACTACAACACAATACAACATTTAGGTGATTATCCAGCTCATACATATTATCAACATAAAACCAATCTATCCTTATGAACGCATTTGAGAGTATGAACCTCTGACGTCTCATAGGCATGTTATGCAATGTCATTATCACATCTGGACACATGAGTTGAAACAATATATATCATCGTAGGATGGAGGATATAACAGAGGAAGGAGGTCAATCACCTTGAGCTCTCTTTAGTCGCCAACAACAGGGCCACACAAATGGTATTCAGTGACAAGATGTGCACTGTGGTTTCATAACTTTGAGAGGGTCCTATTTGCCAACATGATAAAATATGCACTATAAAAAACACATCTAAACCATATAATGGTTTTTCAGGCGAAAGTCATGATACCATCACTTCAAGTTATCTCCTCCAATTAGGAGCAGGAATACTAGCCTTTCGAGGTAGACTTCCAAGACATTCATGTAACCAGCTACATGAAAATACCCTTGTCCCTCCACTAAGGATAGTCTCTCCAACGTTTGTTTCCTACAGGGAATAAGGGAAAGTCCCATAGGAACCCATAATAGGATACTTATCCCTCCACTATGGTAATGAAAATCAGCCCGACACTAATCCTTTACGAGGGTACACAAAAATAATCCTATGCATGTTAATAACTGATCTAAGCAGTGTTTTAAAATAGGTGAAACATCTTCTTCGAATATGGAACTTCACCAACGTGTGACATTAATATCATCAAGATTAGCTAATAATAATTGTCACACGAATATGGGTGAATGTTCATCAAAATAATGATTGTAGAACGTTACCATGGTCTACATACAATACTTACGCAGAGGTAGAGAGATCATTATGTTTACAAGTTAGGTTGTTATCAATCCACCTACAGAAATCCTAGCTAGCCTATTGGTTCAAGTCCCATAAAACAACTAGTGTAATATTAGATAATAGTTACTCATGACCTCCTACTTGAATAGGAACACTGGTATGCACTCAATGAAGTGGCTATCCATAAAATCCAAATTTGGTGTACTGTAAAATACATAAAATATATTCGAAAGCATTCTTATTCCTCCCTTCACTAAGCTTCCGCAATTACTATCAACCTCCACCATAATTGGATTATTTTATCCCCACTCATGCACACGACATGCAATGGCGTTAACAATAATAGATAAATGTCACTTTTTTTCTCATGAAGAGGGAAACATGGAATCCTAATAACTATAGGATTAACACTAATGGAAAGATAAACTAGGTAAGAAAAAATTATCTCTAGCATCAAACATTTATTTAATTAGGTTATAATTTACATTTAAATCTTCTTATTGTATTGTGTTGGGGGGATGAACTAGCCTAAGCTCTTGTACTAACATTTAACAATCATAAAGAAGGGGACATTATCATTTTAATATGTAAATTTTTCCACTTTATTATACCTAATGCCGACTCACTAATAGGAAGTACACCTCATTTAATTTCATCATTATTATAGTGGGAATTTACCTTTGATGTACATCCTTGATTTCTATAAGACTTAAATAAATTATTGTTAAACATAAACTCTAAGTTTTCAAAAATTTGTATCCTATCACTCCATTTAAAATGATGCATACCTAAAACGTTAGTACTTCATATATTCATCCAAAAAGTAGGTTCTAATGAAAATTCCCACCCTTGACTCTGTATTTGGAAATTAAACCAAGCCCAAAAAGACATAAATCCTGCACAGTTTTGACAAGGGCTAGTTAACTCAAATGTGGGGCTTACATGGAACCTTCACTAAGTATCCTAGTTCCACAACTTGATTTCCATAGCTGATAACTAACTCGTTCTAAGTGATTCATAATGAAAATGGACATTCCTTTTAGTGATCAACTAACCACATGACAATTTTTATGATGCATTGGTTTATTTAATTTTGAAATCTTGGATTTTTATCCTCTTCGAGTTATCCCTATCTCCTTGAGATCCCTTGTTTTACCACTGGGAACCACACATGTTCTTATAACATCTTAATTCATGATTGACATGCAAAATGACTCAAGAATTCATAGTCTTGTAAATGTATCTCTTATCTTTCCATGAATTGAAAGCTTGTTTGGATTCCAATCATGCACATGTGAAACTTTTGTACTTGTATGGTGGAAATAATAGTGATAACTTTGCGGTATTCCTTATATTTTTTGTATACTATTTCTATTATAAGATAATAAGTTGGATTAAGGAGATTTTCAAATCCCTACTATTTTCATGAGCTTGTTAATTCCAATGTGTCCGTTCTCTAACTGTCAACTAATGGTAAAATAGTTTAATAATTAATATGCTTGGAACATAAAATTAAACTATATGGTTTAGAGAATCCATTAGAAAGGTCTAGTTGTTAGAGCCTAACATCTAATCCATGTGTAAAGACTCTTCTCTTTGTAATGAAAGACTAAAAGGAATAGTGGTTTATGATCTGTTACATCTTTATACTAAGTTTATGAGGTAATGCGACAATATCTATAATTCTGAGGTGGATGAAAACTACAAATTGGATTACTTTAGGTTGCATAAAGAATTACGTTCTGATGCTATTGTTCCAAGTTTTAAGATTGGGATTTAACTACATGTTATGACCTTCATTTAACGAAAACCCTACAAACGATGCCTTAATGAAACTCTCCATATCTAATCCCAGGCTAGTGTTGGATAAAGAACTTAAGGACTGTTGGATATTAGAGTTCAAAACACCAATGGTTGACATGTGTAATTGTAGAACCTTAATTCAATTTAATTATGATTAATGACCACTAAGGGGGTATGTACATCTTGATGAATCAGTTCTAATGGATGTTCGACTGCAAGACTATACCCTTGAGAAGTCTTGGGACTTCTCGAGGATATAGAGTTCTAGTTAACATGTGGTAGCACCCTTCCATATTTATAAATCTAGATCTACGCACATCTAAACTTGAACTTAGTTTCTCTCCAGGTCCAATTAGTAGCATGTTTAGGATAGGTAGTATCTTTAAATGACTTAGGGTACCTTGGCACATTCTTGTTCAAAGGACTTAGGTCAGCCGAGTCTTATGCCCATGATACCCTAAGCCATAGTGATTTATTCTTCCTATAACAGGTTACTTTAATACCATTTTTAGGGCTAGGGTCAAACCTCTACAAGTGGACTGATGGTAGTCAGTAAAGACCATATCATAGATAATCCTCAGGAGTGAGGTGAAGGACGTATTTTCCCAAATGACGAGTATGCCATCTAGGAATAGTAACATGAATAGTATGTTGAAAATCTTTTGGCCAAAGTATCACAAGCTACTAGTTGCATTGTCCTAAGTCACCTAGTTTAAAGCAACGTGATGTCAGATGAATATTAGTAACAAATATTTAGATAGGTTCTTTAAACAGATCACTCAGTACCTAGAATAGGGTAGGAGAACCAAGTATACGTAGTATACATAAAGTATTATGTACTTTAAGTTAACATGAGATATCAGTTAGTAAATGAGTCATGGAATGATAACCATAAAATAACTTATATAATTTTTTCTTGATGCTTCCCAATATCGTGTTGTATACCAAGTCATTCACAACTACATATGGTTATCTATTATGAGATTCCTATTGGCATGGAATGTGTCATTCTAAATCATGTTTTATTTATAACTTGAGAACAATATCCATTTCCCTTATATCATTCCCTTGTTTCTAAAGTCTTCAAATGGGAATGTTATCACAACTTAAGCTGAAAATTTACACCTCAAATGAATCATCATATGTTTCCCAGGATTTTTGGATCATTTTACATTATACACACTTAATGACTCAATCAGCCATCAAGTATTATGAGAGGTATGTTTGCTCTAGTCAGTGATAATCCAATATACTTGATAGAAATTAAGAAAAATTTAGCAATCAGTACCCTTACCTAGACAACCATGTAAAGGAGTCACAAATCAAATTTGCAAGAGAGAGAGAAAGAGAATAAGGTGGAGTTATTGGACTCCTTTGAGGATTTCATGATGTTCTAGTGCTCTCAGGAGCATGAAATTCCTTCTCTAGGATTCTTGAAGGAAGACATCACTTGAAGGAAGCACAATAAGTTTGTAAAAGCATTTGGTCATCTTACAACTGCTAAACCAAGAAAATTATTCTCCATGATGTTGAGTAAACAGTCAAAGTATGTTTATCTACAATTTTCTATTCTTGGTCCTCAATGATCATTGTAGCAACATTTAAGTCCTTAATATCCTTATCTAAGGTTTCATTGTGAAGAAAGTGAGTGAGTATTCACAGGTCTGTGTCAAGCCATAATTGTTGTAGTTTCTCCATTCATTTCATTTGGGAACATTATTAGGTATTTCTCTTGAGCTTCAAACTCACTTGTCCTTGGCTTCATGTTATTGAATCATTTCACTTTCTCTATTCCTTGCATTATTTTGGATGAAGTAATCATTTGTATCTCTAATTTTACAAAAGCTACTGTGTTGAGAAAACAGAGTATGTTTCACTAAGGAGATGACACAAAAGGATGTTTGCACATTGAAACATGACACATTTTAAGGTGTGGAAGGATAGGAAAGGAAACGTGCGCTAGGACAAGATCATTTGGGACTTAGCCATTTTTCATGGTTACAGGATATTTTTGGAGATAACGTGCGAAGCACATATCAGGATGGAGACTTGCATGAAATGAAAAAATGCTATTTTGGGGAAGAGAGTCTACTAAACACCATGCATGAGTTTGAGATAATAATAGGATTACTACTTGGAGTTAACTATAGGATATCTATTATTAGATCAGTTGCATGTATGCATACTATTGTAAATGTGCATGGTTATTTTAAGCATGTGACCTATTTTGGGAAGTGCATGGGTGGTGAAGGGAAAAGCCCCCACCCCTATAAATATGTATTGATTGTAGTTAGTGAGTGACACCAAGACATTATTGTATGAGTTATTGTAGTTTATGTTTTGATCTGATGCGCACATAAACTTATGGTAGATATTGATATAATGTAAGAAGCTTTTATGTTTTACAATGTTTAATGATAATGGAGTGTATTTCTTGGATAATGGTATTAACATAATTGTAATATGGTTCTTATATGGTCAATATTGTCATAGTTATTTTTTGATTCATGATTCATTTGATCTCTAAGATATGCACTATCTGAATGATTATGCTATTATGGAATGTTTTATGCTTATTATGAATTATGAATATGATCTATTAACATCATCATGCTAACATTCTATACAAGAAACTATAAAGAGGGACCTTGGTACCTTTGTGCACTTCAGGTGAGCATTAATTAACACTGTTGAGTGATATTGCCAGCACGCCTAGGTTATTCGTGGTAAATTCTAGGGTGCATCATTGGTTCTATTTCTGGGACCTCTTTTTCAGTTGTTTTCAGGATGTTTTGTGATGAAGACATACTTGTTGACCTTATCAACTTTTAAGGAGTGGATAAGATATCTGGAAGAAGAGTATGCACTCAGAGGTTCAACATTGGATCTTAGTTTGACACATGTGTGTGGGTGGAGTAGAATTATATGACTATTTGATATGAGAGTATTCTTTGTTATCTTTCTCGGTAGATTTGTATGAGTGGCTTGGTTGCTTATGTGTCTAAGATGGAATTGAGGTATCACTAATTGTCTGGATGCATGAAGAATTTCAGGCCCTTTATGATGTTGATATGATTTGGATACGCATTGTGGACACTTGGTTTTGTGGTGTTTTGAGAAGTTATATTTTGGAGTACTCAATTTCCACTTATTATTGCCTGGAGGTAGTTGAGTTCCAATTTTTACGTTATCCCAGGGGAATTATTTGCAAGGTATTCCATTGGTGATCAAGATCTTGATGGTGACCCTGAATTTGGAAGAGAAACCAATGATGGCTAGAAAAACCCAACCATGCACATGGGGACTAAGATTAAGGTGTGGTGAAGGATGGTGGACCTAGTGGCAGAGAGAAAAATAGAAGAAAGGAGGCTTAAGTATAATGAGGTGCAGCAAAGGGAGTTGGAGAAGTAACGTGATATTGTAGTAACAGATGGTGTTGAGGAGAGAGATGGATTGTGAAGGATTTAGAGCTCACATAGAAGGTGTGGAGCCAAAGAATTTATGGAAGTCCCCTCATCTAGGAAATAATGATAGGGAATCACTCATTAGCCTCTTATGAGAGTGTGCCAGTAAAGATGACATAGACTGCATGGGAACACATTTGAATCTACCTAGCAACCTAGCCATTGTACTTGGGTTTTACAGTTTCTAGTATACAGCCAATAGTCAACAAAGCTAGTCTGGGAAGTAGGGAATAACATGAGTGAAGTCATATAGAAATGTACATATATGGTCAAGGAAGATGTCTTCCTTATTATTTGGAGGTAATTTTTCAGGTGCGTCATCCATAGATAAAACTCGATGCACACCAAATTTTGGACTCACCTATGGGAATAGTACCACCATCATATACTGGTAGGAGTTTAGTTTAGTACCATTATTGGGACACATAGGGAACTTCATCTTCTAGTTCAATTCCTAGCTATAGTTGGAGGATCAAGAGGAACAGGTAGATTGGGATTTCTAGCAGATCTAGTGGACTTGGGGGAAGAGGTAACATAAGAGGTTTTGGATCCGGTGGGCATGGTCCTGCACCAACCCCATAATATTTACATGGAGATGTCACTTCATCTTCTAGAGTATAGGGGCATAAAATATTCTGTTGAGCATGTGCACATGTGTGAGATACTATGGTGTACAAAAGGAATCATGGTTTCTGAGTGCAAGGAAGTGAACTTGTAACTACATTATAGGGGCATGCACATAATTGGTACAAGAATTGTGACCCTGAAAAAACTTGCATAGATTATGCACCACTAAAAGATGCTTTCCTTAAAGAGTTCTATATCCCTAAATTTGAGTAGAAGAGTATAAGTGTGCTCAAGGATATTAAGAAGGGCACTATTGAGAGTGTCTGGGAGTATGATGCCCATTTCAATAAAAAAATTTCTAATATTTCTTATGATATTCATGAAAGGCAACATGCACAATGGTTCATTGGAGGTTGGATCACACATTTTAGAATTTCATTATCACTTAAGACATACACTGATCCATGTGAAGGACTTGAAGTAGATTTGCATGCTAAGGTAGTTGGAAATATATACACTGGATTCAGCCCATTCTTGGAAGCATAGATTGCAACTATGGAAAAACAGTTTGAGAAACTATTGGAAAATTCAGCACATAAGTCGTGCACTGAGATTTGGTGTATAGACTACCAAGTGGAAGGGCACACCAAGGATAGTTGTCTCCATAGGTCAGTGCATTATTATTGCTAGACTGTGAGATATGTCATCTAAACCATGATGCTAGTCGCTACCCATTATTACAATGTGTGATAAGGAAGAATGTATATTTCTATTGTAATATTTTCTAGTACATGACTCATGATACAAAAGACTACAAGTTAATTGGTCAGATCCATGATGCTATAGATATTGGTGTGTGACAGAAAGGAGTATTAGATAACTCTAAGGGTAAAGGGGAGCACTTGGAATGGGATCACGATTAACCGTGCTATGATAGGAATGAGGGGCGCTATGAAGGAGGACATGGAAAACATCAAGGATACCTTGGTGGATTCAGGGGTCAAGGTTGTGGTGGTGGATGAGGCGAGTTTCTTTGCGGAATTTTCCTTACATGCGGATCTCTTGACCACTATAGGCATTAATGTCCTCATAATATTAATTTTTCTTTTTGTGGGAAGAGTCATAGCTATGAGGAATTCTCAGACCTATATGAGCATCTTAGTAAGCAACATAAACAAGAAAACAAGGGCACAGGGATGGTTTGAATACAACGCATTGTGGAAAATCAGTGGATGCCAAAGTTGGCACTGAAACCTAAGGTATTACCTCTGAATATTACTACATTCACTAAATTTGCATGCGCTAGAGAAGTGTTACAAAAGAATCCTACCATCACTAAGGAGGACGTTTTACATGTAAGATATTAGGATCCTGTGCACCAAAAGGAAGTTTATCAGGAAACCATAGAGGTACTCAGAAATCTTCATAGTGAAATACAGTGTTTAAAGGATAAATCATGGAAAATCGAACAAAATAAGGCAACAGAGATGGTCTAGTCAGATATTGATGACGTAAAGGAGGTATACAAAATTCTGGGCTAGGAGAATATCATTCCATCACTAGGGAATTGGCTAAAGGGAAACACTTCGTATAAAGGTATTTAAAATGGATGTCAAATCCCACATGCAAATCTTCCCCCTCGTAGCTTAGATTATGATAAGGAGATCACTTTGAATGTTTTTTTTTATGGATGGATCTTGAGTAATATATTGATTGACATAGACACAAAGCTAAATGTTCTTACTTTAGATGCATTGGTATAGATGGGGAGACCTCCATTACAATCATCTTCTAATGTACTGTTTATGGCTAACTAACTAAGGCAAATCCCATCATAGTTTTAAAAGATGCATCCATTACTATACAAGGGGCCAAGTTCATTGGGTACTTTGAGGTCTTAACACTTTCAGAAGTAGACAGTTTCCTAGCTTTGCTTAAGTGCCTTTGGTACTACACAAATAAAGTTGATCTACGGTTCAAAAAGGGAACTATAAGTTTTGAGAACAAGGAGGAAAGAGTTATTATTAAAATAGATGGGAAATATGCACCTTATGTTGAACCTTTGAGTGAGGAAGATCTAAACATGATTTATGTATGTGTCATTTGGGACCCAGAAGTACTCAAGCCATCTAAGGAAGGAATCCTATAGTGGGCATATGCATAGTCTATTAGTGATACCACAAGTATTGCTTGTGATAATTGGGCTCATGGAACTTATGATATGGTTTGGTGTGAATTAAGGAGTGCATTTTCATGGAGAATTAAACCTCGTTATATTAGGAGGATAGGTAAAATATCCGTACCTCGGTACACTAGAGAAGGAGACCCTACAATATTCTTGCACACCATGGAGGAATAGTGGACAAACCAAGTTGAAAGAAGAAATATGTTAATATATACCCTATGCAGGACAACATTGGATTGGTGGGTGGCTCACAGGGATAATCTTGTAGAATGGAATGAAGTCATGATTGCTCTAACAACTCAATTTTTTAAGAGCAATGCACCTACTAAAATCTGCACATATCATGGTAATCAACCTGTTCAGCACCACGTTTAGCTGTGTGAGAGGCTTTGGATAGAGGGGCAAGAAGATTTACCACCTTCGCTATGGGTACAAAAAATTTATTCCACTTTACAAGGTTACACACTTATTTGGTATGTATATGCGGAGCTACATAGAGAGATTGGAAATTGGTAGGATTTGATTACAGGAATGGTCTAGAATTTTGACTACTTATATACTAAACCTCTAGTGGAAGAGGCAATAAGGGTTGTAAAGAGCTTAACTATGGGATACAATGCAAAGGTGGAAGAACTCATTCAAGAGTTATTTGGTGATACAGACTCAGGAGCACGCTTTGATGAAGAAGAAGAGACAGATGCCACACTACTTAAGTGTGCTTGCTTTGAGAAAGAAAAAGGAAAGATGGTCTACATAGTGGATGATGAGGAAATATAAGATTTGGATATAGATAATTCATCAGGTATGTATAAGGTATTAGACAGTGTGGATAAAAACTCACACACCTATCATGAACCCATGAAGACAAAAAAATTGAATGTTGGCACAGATGCTGAACCTAAGGAGGGAATAATTGGGGATTATTGATCTGACTATGAAGTGGTAAAAATAATTGAATTACGACGTGATTTTCAGGACTTATTTCCTAGGGGCTACCATGAATTAAAAGGATTGCATGAATAATTAGGAGAGATGAAGATTAATCTTAAGGAAGGTGCACACATGGTCAAGAAAAGACACTATAGAATGAACCTTAACCCCTGCGTAAATTTAAGGAAGAAATTGAAAATATGTTGAAATCTAACATCATCAAGCCCTTAGAAGAATCAGAGTGGGTTAGCCCCATGGTCATCAGTATAAATAAATATGGTCGGATTATGATTTGTGTGGATTACAGGGAACTAAATGTTGCATGTGTGATTGATCCCTTTCCTACACCTTTCATAGAGGAGATATTAGAAGGTGTTGTAGGGTGCAAAATATATTCTTTTACTGATGGATTCTCTGGGTATCATTAGGTTAGGATTGCATCGGAGGATTAAGAGACAACAAAATTCACCACTGAATGGGGAGGTTTTGCATATACTATGATGCTCTTTGGTATGAAAAATGTGCCTAATGTATTTTCACACATAGTTTTCAAGCATTCCATGATTTTATTCACAACTTATTACAAATTTACTTGGATGATTCGACGGTGTATGGAATTATTAAGGATCATTATGACAATTTTCGCTTAATGTTTGAAACATGTATAAAATTAAGCATTTCTTTAAACATCAAGAAGTGTGTGTTTGCTACACCTTTTGGTACTTTTCTAGGGCACATCATCTGCAAGGAAGGTTTGTTAGTGGATCCAACTAAGCTTGCCATTATTGTAGGCCTAGAAGAGCCTACCAGTTAGAGTGAGGTGCGCAGATTCTTGGGTCACACTGGGTATTATAGAAAATTTATCAAAGGATATGCTAAGATTTCCGCACCCTTGGAAGAGTTACTAAAGGGAAAAGGGACATTCTATTGGGGAGAACCACAACAATGTGCATTTAAGGCATTGAAGAAGAGACTTACTATAACACCTATTCTACATTTTTCCTCATGGAACCAGCCATTTCATGTACATGTGGATGCCTCTGGCACAACCATTAGCGTGGTGTAGGCTCAACATGGAGAAGGAATTATATATCATCCTATCTATTTTTCTAGTAGAAAGTTGACTCATGTAGAGTAGAATTATACAAATACTGAGTGTGAATCCTTTTTAATGATCTATGCACTACATAAATTCAGAAAATACCTGCTACCAACACCATTTGTATTTTATACTGATCACACGACATGGAAATACTTAGTAAAAAATCCCATTTTACATGGGTGCATATGTCAATGGGTGTTCTTATTCCAAGAATATTATTTCACAGTTGTGGTTAAAACCAGGTAAAATTAATTCTGGCCCAGACCATTTATCAAGAATTCACTCAGGGGATGAAGTGTAGACAATTGAAGATAAAATGCCGGATGCACAGTTGTACAGTTTAAAATGTGCACCATCAAAATTAGAGTATATTGTTATCTTTTTACGTACATGTATAAAACTGGAAGGAATGAAATCCTTAGAGAAGAAACAACTTACAATTTGCATGATACATTTTATGTTTATCAGTGGTGACCTATACAAGTTAGGTCGAGATGAAGTATTGCATCGGTGTGTACTATGAAACAAGTGCATGGATATCATGGAAGAGGCTCATGGTAGTATTACAAGTGGGCACTAAGTATGTGAGGCCACTGCATGCAAGAATCTACTCATTGGATTATGGTGGGAGACACTCTATAAAGATTATAGAGCATATGTAAGGGGTGTGATCATTACCAACACCTTGATAAACTTAGGTAAGGAGATGAAATTCCTTTAAGACCTATTCCTAGTGCAGATCTATTTGAGAAATGGGTTATAGAATTTGTGGGTCCTATTTCTCTAGCCAAGCATAGAACTGGATCACGCTACATCATCACTTGCATAGATTATCTTACAAGGTGAGCAGAAGCATCACCTACCAAGGATTGTACATCAACTACAATAGCTAGGTTCTTATGGGAAAATGTTCTTACAAGGTATGGATGCCCACTGATCTTGACAAGTGATACAGGTTCACATTTGTTGAATGAGACAATCAAGATACTATTAGACGAACTTATGATTATGCATCACAAGAATACACCCTATCATCCTCAAGAAAATGGGACTATTGAGGCCTTCAACAAGATTTTGAACCAGACATTGACAAAAAAATGTGATGTTGGAAGGAAAGATTGGGATGATAAAGTTACTTCCATGCTTTGGGCATATAGAACAACATACAAGAGGCTGAAAAAGGCCAAACCCTTTCAATTGGTGTTTGGTGCAAAAATAGTTCTTTCTATGGAATTCATGTTACCTTCTTTATGTATTATGCATGTTGGAGGTCTAGCCAATGAAAAATTATTAGAAGAAAGAATTGATAAATTGATACAGCTGGATGAGAGGCGTGTCATAGCATGTTGGATTCAAAATCAAGAAAAGGCCAGGTAGAAGGCATGGCATGATAGGAACATCAGAGACAAAAATCTTGAGATTAGACAGATGGTGCTTCTTTATGATTCTAAGTTTCTTTGCCATCTAGGAAATCTTAAAGTGCCTTGGTTGGGACCATATGTTATCACTCATATACTTGAATCAGGCACTTGCCAATTAGAGGTGCTTGATGGAATACGGTTACCCAGTTACTTCAATGGGAGTAGGTTGAAGCCCTACCATAAATAAGTCTTCTTGGTGTTTGTAAAAAGGTAGTATTTCCATTTAGAATAGGTTTTCATTTGTGTATTTCCTTTTATGTATTTCCTTCTTCGTTGCTATGATTTCTCAATTTAGTTTGGTGTTTTTTGTAATAAGCACATTTACACGTTGGAAGATAATGAACATCTGAAGTATTTTCATGCATAAAGGACTACATATACAATTGGTGTGGGGTGGTTATTCACAACTGGGTACACATGAGAACAAAACTATTACAGGTGCTAGTTAAGTGTGGAAATGAGCTATTAGAAAGGAGATTGCTTCTAAAAGATGACCATATATAGAGATAAATGAGGGAACAATATAATACAAGGTAATAAGTGGTTGTGATAACTACCAAGGGAGGGAACAGTGGTGAGGTAATCAGGCACATGAAAGCAAGTTGAAGAGAAGTCTGTAGGTAGAAGGTAGGAATGAACACTAGAAGATTATAGCTGGGGCATGAAGATGTACCGCGCAGATATTTTGAAAATGGTCAATTAATGATAGGATTTTTGGTAGTTGAAGAAGCAATAAATACACTAACCTTTTGAAAATATATATAAGGACATGATGCGGGTTCATTTTTACCTTTGTGATCACAGAGGTTAAATATGAAAAAGATGGTTTCAAGTGATGAATGACCATGTGATTTCATCTTTGAAAAATATAATAAGTATTCATGAGAATCATGCCATGAGTAGATCCATGGTACTCATATTGAAGATAAGGTTAAAAGGTGATGGGTAATCACATGATTCTTGTTTAGTCATTGATCCTCAAAATAGGTAACATGGAAGGTGAATGGAAATCAAGGGACGAGTGGTCAATAGACAAAAGGTGATATAGGACTAGATTTCAACAATAAAATGGCCGAAGATGTAAGGAATTGAGGGGCTTAAGTTTGGGTCTACCTTCGAGTGAAGAAAAATAATAAGAACTTGATCCATAGGTATGAGTAACAATATAGGGTCCAAGCTAATTAGGAGCAAATTTTCCCCATTTATTTTTTCTTCTTTGGTTACATGTTGATTTTCCTTCAGGATGAGGTCACTAACCTAGAAGGTTTGTTCATGGATACACTTATCATAGGCACGTTTGATATGTTTTTGGTATATTTGGAGAGTTTCAAGAGCATTGATAAAATGTTCATCTAACAACTCAAGATGTGCTAAACGGTCCTGGCGAAAGTCATAATTGTTGAGCATGTCTTGTAGTTAGATATGGAGAGATGGAATTTGGACTTTGAGAGGTAAGAAAACCTTAGTACCATGGACTATAGAGAAAGGAATGGCAATAGTCAAAGTGCAAATTTCAGTGTCGTAAGCCCATAAGGAAAACTGAATGTGCGTATGCTAATCCTTCTTAGTATCATCAACTACTTTCATAAGAATTTTATTCAAGGTTTTATTAATTGATTCTACTTGGCCATTTGTTTGTGGGTAGCAAGGTGAAGAGAAACTGATTTGAATGCCAAAAGTGTCACAAAGATTTCATAGGTTTTTTTTAATTACTTGTCGTTATCAGTGATGAGATGGTGAGGAACACCAAAATGACAAATAGTGTGATGGTTGATGAGTTCAAAAAACTTCTCAGCTTTTGTAGAAATGAGGGGGACAGATTCTACCCATTTAGTGTAGTATTTAGTAGCGGTTATAATCCATTGATTGAATTTTGAAGAATGAGGATTAATCTCTCCAACAAGATCCAAACCCCATTGAGAGAAAGGCCAAAGGTCTCGTGTGACCTGTAAGGCATGACTAAGTGTGTGATGAAGATTATCATGTTACTGGCATTTCACACAATGTTTGAAATAGTCACAACAGTTATGGTTTAGGGTTGGCTAATAATAGCCTAGGTGAAGAATGTGTTTAGTGATAGCTAAGCTACTAAAGTGACCTCCACAAATTCCATCGTGAACTTCCTTGATGGTATAGGAAATTTTAGAACTTGTAAGGCATCGAAATAGAATACTATCGAAGCCACATTTATAAAGAAGACCATAGGTGATGAGATAGCAAGAGACACCTTTAATAAAGGCATGTTGTCCATTATGAGTGAGATCAGGAGGTATAATGGAAAGGGAAAGGTAGTCTACAAATTTCTTATACTAAAGGTCATGTGGATTAGGCGCAATAGTTCCGAAAGAGTTGACATCTTGAGATAAATAAGAAGGTGATTGTAACCTTTGTATTATGACAAAGATTTTGGAGTCAGAAGATGAAGTGGGTATCTAAGAAGCTAGGCAGGCCATGGTATCCACAAATTTATTAGTATAACATGGGGTGGTTTGAAGTTTGTAATGGTCAAAGGTAGTCAAAAGTATGTCAACATGATGTTTGTACTTTTGGAGTATTTCATTACGACACTGGTATATATAATTACCTTTGTTTATAACCAGTTGGGAATCACCAAAGATATTAATTGATTTAACATTTAGGGTGATGGTAGTTTTAAGGCCTAATACGAGTGCTTCATATTCGGTGATGTTGTTAGTACAATCAAAATCTAGTTTGAAAGATAAAGGCATAGGTTCACCATCAAGAGTAATAAGGATAACACCTGCACCGCCTCCACGCTAACATTTGGAACCATAAAAGAATAAGGTCATCTAGTAAGTGGTATCATCCAAAGAGAGGGCAGCAATGGATTCATCCAAAAAATCGAAGTTAGAGGGTTAATCTCCAGAAATAGGTGTATCTGCTAGTTGGTCAGTGATGGTTTGGCCCTTGATAGATTTTTGGTGGATGAATTTGAGGTCAAGGTCTGTAAGAAGCATGAGCCAACGTGCAACACATTGATGTTGGTAGGGTTTTGTGTACATGTAATGTAAAGGATCAGTGTTAGTGACAACAAAGGACTTTTGGCTGAGTAGTTAATGACGAAATTTAGTGGTGACAAAAACTAAGGATAAGAAAAAAAAATCATCACGGGTGTACCTAGTTTCATAGTCTAAAAGGGTACGAGTTCTGTAATAAACCACTTGCTCCCTGTGTTTCTAATCATGATGAGTGAGCATGACACCTAAGGAATGATCAGTAAAATAAATGTATATGCAAAAGTGTCAGTCATATATTAGGGGGAATGAGCACTGGTGGTTGATAAAGGTATTTTTTAAGGTGTAAAAGGCTTTGTGGCATTCATCATCCCATTTGAAGGATATGTTCCTTTTGAGGAGATGATGGAATGGTTGACAATGATTGGAAAGTTGTGAAATAAACCGATGAATATATTGTAACTTACCTTGAAAACTTTGAAGTTGACGGAGATTAGTAGGTGGAGGAATTTTTAGAATATCCTTGAATTTAGCAAGACCGACTTCTATGCCATGTAAAGAAACAATGAAACCAAGGAGCTTTCCTGAAAGCACCATGAAGACATAATTTTTTAGGTTGAAGGAAAACACAATACTTGATGAGGCAGTCAAATATGACCTTAAGGACTGTCACGTGTTTGGCTCGATGTTTGGATTTGGAAAGAAGGTCATCTACGTAATCTTCAAATATGTGATGCATTATGTCATGGAAGATATAAGTGATGGCTCGCTGATATGTAGCACTGACATTTTTAATGCCAAAATGTATGAATCGATAGAAAAAGGTACCCTAAGGAGTGATGAAGGAAATTTTGTGTTGATCTTCTGGCGTGAGTAATATTTTATTATAACCCAAGAAACCATCCATGAGTGATAACATCTCATGACCAGTGGTGAGATCAACTAGTTGGTCAATTCTTGGTAGAGGGAATTCATCTTTAGGGCAAGCTAAGTTGAGGTTGCAGAAATCCATGTAAATTTGAAGTCCCCCAGTCACTTTTGTGATAGGAATGATATTAGAAATCCATTGGGAATAGTCAATGGGTAGGATGAAGGAAACCAAGATAAGGTGCTAAAGTTCTTCTTTGACAAGAAGGGCAATGCAAGGATGCATTTTCCGCAGCTTCTGTTTTATGGGTTTGGTGTCAGGAATGGTTATGATATTGTATACCACAATTTTTGGGTCAATACTAGGCATATCAACATAGGACCAAGCAAAAACAGTGCTATGGTCCTAGAGGAAATAAGTAAAAGCTTTATGTTCAACAACATCTAAATATTGGCCTATCTTTAAGATTTGTGGGTCGTCCTGAGTGTTAATGTTGATTTCAATGGTCAATTCATTCAACATGGTTTGCATCTCAAAAGGTAACAATTGGTGAATATAAGAATCTTCTATCCCAAGGTAGGTGAGGATAGTCTCATTTTCCTTATATTAAATGATGTTAATAGAAGGTGTATCATCATCTATCATGTTAGGATACAGGAAGGGAAGAGAAGAGGGAGTCTCGCCACCGCATTGATAAGTCAAAGGTCCCATGGAAATTTTTTTCACAAAAAAAAGTTAGGAGGAATGGATTTGGGATCTATGGACTCCGTGGGTGAAGGTGGTGATGTTGGTGAATGGGTTGTGTAAGGTTTTTCATCCTTAATGAGGGTGATTCAGGCCTTCTTGGAAGATTGTGCAGTAAAACCAATGCCAATGTGATATTTGTGTTAACAGGTGGTACATGGGATGATGGTATGATGACCTTGTTCATAAAAACCAAATCCAAATCCTTTCCATGTGCAGCGGTGAAGGAAAGTGTGGACAAAGTGGCAATTAGTGAGAGATTGGAGGTCAGATGAAAATGGTCATGTTTGGGATGGTGGTTTGGGTGAATAGGTGGTAGTATCAAGTCCCCCATATGTTAAGTTAGTGCAAAGGTGGGGAGTACTATATAATGAGGATGTTGGCATAGGTTGTCATACTCTTGCAGAGGGAGGAATATGTTGATATTGTATAGGTGATACTTCCCTAGAGTGAGGTGTTGAAAAACACCTTCTAAGGGATCGGTAGTAGATATGTGGGTAGTGGGGATAGATGAGCTACTAGGCAATTTGGCAAGAGGCATATTGGTTGGTTGGGAAGTAGATGGGCCAGTTACAGAGGCTATAAAAATAGTAGGAATAGAAGAGTTAGGTGTGGGAGAGGTGGCAACAACATTAGTGGATGGGGTCATGGGTGAAGGAGAAGTGGGGGTAATGATATATGCCTTAACTGGTAGAAGGTCATCATTTGGTTGGTACAACATGTTATAGGTTTTGAATGGTGATGGGTCGACTAGGATAGTATAGTTATTCCCTTCATGTTTAAATTTTACACATCAGTGTAAGTTTGAAAGAAAACAACCCATGATGCAAATCTAAGGTTGGTTGAGCAATAGGTTATATTGGAACTCCCCATATAAGATGTAGAATAATTCCAGGATAGTGTGAGGGCCTATACAAACATGAAGAATAATGGTGCCAAGCATGGAGATGATGGTGTCATCGAAGGAGCACAACATAAATGGGTTATTATGCATATAATTTTAAGGGATGTGCATTTTATTCTAAACATGGGAAGAGATGATGTTGATGCTAGCACCACCATCAATCATAACACATTGTACATTTATGTTATCTATATAGAACAGAGATGAAAAGGGTGGGATCAGGGTCATCTAACTAGAGAGGTACAATCTCCTCATCAAAGAAACTGAGGGTAGCTACTTGATGAGTGGACATGGGGGTAGAAGAGGGAGATAATTTGGTAAGAGAGGCCACGTGATGCGGGGTGAGAATGGAGGCTACTGGTATAGGTTTTTTAGGTAAAACTTTGATGGATTACAAAACCTCCATAAGGGGCTTGTCTATGAGATTCACAAGTTTGGATGAGATCGTACAAAGAAATTTTTAGAGGTGATTGATGTAATTTTTTTTTATCATTGTACGATGGGTGAAACCATCAGAAATAGGGTATGTGGGTCCTCAAATGGTTATTTAGGGTGTAGGTGTAGATGGTATATTGGGCACGAGATTGGTTGATGGGCTAGTTGATTTTTATTTTCCTTTGTCCTTTTAGGCACGGGTGGTAACTTGGACCATGTTAATCTAAGGGAAGGATGTAGATGGAGATGATATGTCATGAGTAGTGTAAGGAAATGATGGGAAGAAACCTAATGCAGGGTGAGAGCCTTGTGAAATGAGTAGGGCACACTGGCATTTGGGTGGTGGTTTTTCCAACTCTTTGATATGGACCATGTTGATCTCAAATTTTTGATGTGGATAAAAGGGATGTGGGGGTGGAGATGTAGGTCATTGAAGAAACAAAGGATGATGATGTGTGGTGATAGGTGAAGGTGGAACATGGTCCTCATCAAGAAGATCATTGTCATTGAAATTTCCTTCAGGAGGAAATAGTTATAGAAGAATAGTTTTGAGAGCCTTATAGCCTCTTACATCATGTCCTGGCACATGATGTTAGGCACAAATTTTAGTTTCATCAAACCCTTTTGGTTTGGGTTTGAGGGGGTCGTAAGGTCGAAGTGGCGGGTAATGTGATGATTGAGGTCTCTAAGAGGTTGGCTAGAATGTTGGTGTAGGACCCTACCTATGGATCACAATGGGAAGTGATTGTGGGTTTGGGTAATGGTGAGGATGATTGTGAGTGGAGAGGTGTTATAGGACAAGGAATGGGTTAGACCACTAGTTGGTAAGTGGTATTGTCTTTGGTTTTGATGACATCTTCTTGGGTAAAGGTGTGGTAGAAGAGCTAGTGATGGAAGGTTTTTTTGGTTTAACTACCTTATTGAAGGGTAGTGGGTTCTTTTCTTTGATTTACACCTTATTAGGTAAAGGTAACACAAGAGTATGTGATGTAGAAGGGAAACTAGATGGTGGAAGAGGACAGGTAACCCATGGGGATAATAGAGTTGCGGTGAAAGTGGTTGGTAGAGGCTGGGTGGATGGTATGGGTTGAATTTATATAGGAAAATTTTGGGTTATAGTAACTAGTGGAGGTATCAGTGGTAATAAATGTATGGGTGAGGGAGAGGGTGTTTTCATGTAGGTAAATGAGGTGTAACAAAGGATCGTGATGAAGTAATATGTTTCTTAGCTTTTGAATGGCCTTGGGTAGGAGACTGTTTGGTCTGGGTTGATGGGTGAGGCCCTAGGATGGATGGAAGGGGTGAAGGTGACAACGGTTTGGTAGGTGAAACTAGCATATGTGGCAAAGAATTTTGGGTCTTCCTTTTAGGTGGAGGAATAATTTTAGTGCGGGTTTGGGAAGACATGGCTAAATCTAATTTGACAGGTGGATGGGTAAGTCTTGTCGTTAGCATGACACCCAAGGTAGTGATGGGTCTAGACATGGGTGAAGATATAGGTGTGGGTAGGTTCTTAGGCATTGGAATGGTTTTAGTTGATGGGTAAAGGTTTGGATGTAAGTATAGATGAAGAAGAAGAATCTATTTTGGTAGGCATGGTCATGGTTGATTTGGTTTGCTGTAAATACCTTTGGATATATCATGAAGGTATCTTCAGGAAACATTTAAATTTGAGTCGAAAATGGGAGCTGAAGATGTCCCCATAGCATGTAATTGTCAACGTACTCCAAGAAATTTAGTAGCCATGAAAATGGGACTGTTGTAAGAGGAGATGTAGTTGGTTTAGTGGAAATCCCTGTAAAATATGTCTGTGAGATAGGGAATTGATTAGCCTCAAACTCTATGGGTAAAAGAGCCGAGATCAGGTCAATAGGATCCTAGGATGCTGAGGGAGAATTTTCCCCAATAGGTAGTGGCATGTCTAAAGAATATCCCATGGGTAGGAGAGATGGTAGGTGGGGTGAGGTAGACTTATCCTTTAGTGGATGAGAAGGCTATGAGGATTCTCCTATGGATGGGAGAGTTAATATTGTTGATTGTTCGGTAGGTTGTGAGGTAGATGGTGAAATGGCATCAGCAAAAATCATGGATTCCCATGTGGGTGAAGGAGGAGATGAAGGGGAATCCTCTGAGGGTGAAGGAGTAGAAGAGGTATGCTCCTCTATGGGTAGAGGAGCTCATGCCAAAATTTCCTCGATAGACAAAATAGGTGGAATTTGAGGAACGACCGGTATGATATCAAAAACTGCATGGAATTCACGGACATTACTATCATTGGTTGAAGGTTCACTATTTTGATTAGATGATGGTGTATGCTTAGGGAGTGACTTCTTAAATATGTGAAAATTTTTATTTACTGGGCGTGTTTAGGTTGTCCATGACGAGAGATCCATTATCTATCATCTCCTAGATAATGTTCTTAAAATTTATGTAATTACCATCATTATGGCCTTTAATGCAATGATAATTACAATAGTCATGTTCCTTATACCATGCATGCATAGGGCAAGTAGGATCAAAACCAGAATGATGTTTTATGGGGGGAAGTGCAATGGCTCTATCTTTAAAAATCTTTTCCAAGACTAAAGAATAGGGCTCTCTAATTGAAGTGTACTTCCATTGTTCCTATGGGAACTGAAAATTCTAAATAGGAGAAAGATTAGAGGAAGGTTTGGCTTGATTAGAGGGATGGGATGGACCAGTATTGAGAACTACCTCATTGGAAAATCCTTTGGCTTTTGAATAATTATTTTGGGGTTTTAAAGATGAAGAAGAATCGTTTGATTTGAACGGGTCATTATTGTTTCATAATTGGATTTTATTTTCTTTAATGGAGTGAGTTTCTAGCTTTTGTTCCATGGTGAATGCTTTGTCAAAGGTATGGAAGGTTTGTAAGCTGTAGAGTTGGTGAGATGTGTCTAACACAAGCTCTAGTGAACAACTCTATAAGTTCAGATTGAGGGTAACTGGAATGTTAATTGGTTGATAAGACTTCACCAGCGAGTAATGAAATATATGTGATAGATTCATCGTCATACTGTCATATCGAATATAGGTTAGTCATGGTGAATTTTTTGACTACATTGATTGAGAAGTGGTCTATGGAGCCACTTGTTAAAGGAGTAGCCACTTGGTTAAAGGCGGGGGAGGGAAATGGAATAGATATAGGTAAAATTTTATACTAATCTATGAGTGGGTCTCAGGTAGATGGACATGGGAAAGATGTATCATAAGGAGTAAAGGATCGTCATGATCAAGGAGTCTTGGTAACTCCTCATCTCTGGTAGAAATGACTGACAAGTGTTGAGTGTGGATCCTCTTTACTATTGAAAGGATGGAAGGTGGTGAATTTCCTAAGTGGCAGTGGCTGAAGGCTATCATGAAAATATGAATAGCCTTGTTTGTGAGTCAATACCATGTGAATTATCATTACATGGTGAAATTTATTCTCATATGACACAGTCAAGGATTTACAAGAGCTGGAAAATGATTCTTCTAATGTCTGCATATTAAGAATTAAAATAGGGAAATGACATAACATCCTAATGATGATGGTCATTTGTGAAAAAACCAATTTGAGAAAATGAAGTAGCAACTGATGAAAGATGAAATGGGGAAACTTTATCTAATAGTGATATCACAATGTTGTGAATATGATGATCTCTAGATGACTTCAAAAAGTAAAGAGATGGTGATGAAATAATTTTTGGGTAAAATAACCAAAAGAGCTAGTAACTGACACCACTCAAGGTAAACTGATGACAGTCAGATGTGAACTAATGACGGTTGTTGGACTGACACTGGTTATTGTGAAATATGAAAAAGTGAATAAAAATGGATTTTGTGAATTAAATCAGATGAAGAAACAACCCAAAATACCTAAGAATGATAATATGAGGCCCTGACACACTCAGAAACATTCAGAATAATCAATCTATGATGGGGAGTGTGAAAGGAAGAAGAAAATGAAGAAACCTAATCCCCGCAACTCAAAATGCAATTCAAGAAGAAAGCTAAGAAAAACATGTAATCCTATGAGTGAATTTTATGTTACTTTAGCTTATGTTATTTGAGACTAACTTGTGAATTTATAATACAGTTTTTTGGTTGGGAAGGTGTCCTATAAAGAGGCAATCTAAAGGGGAGGTTTCGGGTTATGTTTTGGCGGGGGTGGTCCTTTCTTTGAGGTATGACTGGATAGAGAAACTAGTTGGGTGCCCACTATCAATCCTTTGATCATGTGATCATTGAAACATTCTTCTAGGTAAGGTTTTGTTTAAGAAGATGGGTAAATTCATATTTTTACAGTTTGGACAAAGAGAGAGAAGAGAGAAAGTGTTTTCTATGATTCAATTGTGTCAACCATCAGCTGGGCATGACTTCCAGCATATAGGTTGCCCTCAGTTTTAAATGTGAGCTAATAATGCAACATACAAGGATGAAATGCAACAAATTTTATAACCCAAATCGACAGTTATATTCAATGTAGAAAATGATTGAATAAGGAGAGAGGATTATTTTCACTAATGCAGAAGAAAGAAGAAGGATTATTTTTAAATGCACCAAAAGAAATGTTTCATTTAGAGCAATTAGAAATAAGCAAAATGATTAACAGAGAAGGAGATTTAGTGAATAAAAATTTAGAAAGGAAACACACAAGATGTAACCTATATGAATAGAAAGAAACCCACAAACAAGGAGGGTCCCACCAGGATCGTGGGTTTAAGTTCCATTAAAATGTTTCACCAATAAGTTGTGATACGTATGAGAAAAATAGATAGGGTAAGGGTGAGGAGGAATACCTATGAATGCAGGTGGAAGGTAGAGTGCATGCATTTTGATTTCCTGATCCAGTGTTGATTACGAGAAATTCCTTTTTGCTAGGAGGAACTACCTGTGAATGTAAAACAAGACCACAAGAGGAATATTAAACAATATATGTCAGTGGAATGCCTAGCGTGTGCTAGATCTAGGAAGTGTGATACTTCCTAGATGGCTATCAATCCACTATTTAATACAATTCAATGCAAGAAATAACATAAATAAACAACATCCTACTATAGTTGATATGATTTAGGTATCTCATTCAAATACAATAAGAAAATTTAATCTAACGGGTAAGGTTATGATCAGATCTGGAGGTGGGGCAAGTAGCCAAGGTGACTAGGACAGGTCAGGATCAATTTTTGGGTGGTTTGGTTTGTTTGGATGAGTGTTATGAGGTTTTTGTTACAGGAATAATTACCAGATATAGAGAATGACGTCGGTCTGATATGACTGATGTTGGTTGAGAGGAAACCGATGATGGTTTGGGTTAACCAGCATCGTTAGGGGTGGATTGTTAGAAACTTAATAAAAATTGGTTTTGAATATTCTCTATGATTTCACAAAGAATGGGAGAATGAGGGTTAGGTTGCCAAATACATTGAGAATGTTTAGAGATGCCTATGGGTATTCAGGTATAGAGAGATGGGAGGTTGTAGGTGGTTAGGTCGGAGGGATTGACAAGAAGGTGGGAGATGATGAGATTGCAAAAGGAGATTAGGACTCTAAAAAAAATATAAAGGAAATGATCTAAATAAGTATGGAAAGATACAAATCCAAATGCACTTACTTATATTTGCAGACTAGTGCTTGGATGGGGGTGATGGTTGATTTGTGAAACTGGTGATCAGTGCCGCAGTAGTGCTTCCCAGAACGTTACCATGAATGCTTAAGCTTCAGATCAGTCTTGGTGCTGGTTCAAGATGTCTGTATGTGTAAGAGGGCTCTGGTTCATTCTTGCATGTAGATATCTCTCTTCTCAGACTCGAATAATTCTTCCAACCTCTGGAACAAGGTTACCAAAGTGAATATATGGTAACTGATGATGGTTTAGGTTAACAATTGCATCGGTTTAGGGTTAACTAACATCGGTTAAGGTGGGAAATCCTAGGTTGCCAAAACAACAGATCTTGGCTATCTTTTTACCAGTTCTACCTATTGGTTCGGGTCTAAAATGGTATTTTCTACATAAGTAAATGGGCATACTATTAGAGAAAGAATAGGCATCTAGTGTTAGGGTTAGACTAAGTCTCAGTTAGTTATGGTAAGTAGAGATTGATTCCTAGTTAGAATGAACATGCTAAAAATAGGTTCATGATGTGGTGTCTAGGTGATGTGGCTAGGTGAGGCCATTAATTAAATTAATTAAATTAATTAATTTAATTAATCATGTGCACTATGGGATATGAATATGTGAGGTATGGTAATTTTATTTAATGGGGCTATAAGGTTGGTACGACCTAATTTTTGTGTCTATAGGGGCATACCAAGGGTCTGCACGGGATGGACATTAATAAGATGAACAATTTTCTTGTGGTGTAAGTGTCCACGCATCTACTCACCAAGTTGAATGACTAAGAGAGGTGGTCGCAAGTAAACACCATGTAGCTTCATATTGTAAAGAAAATGTCTCAGGGAGTAGTATACAACATAACAGGCTATATTGCAGAAACCTTTGTTAAGGAAGCACGCAAAGGAGAAAAGATAAGTTTTGGCGCTATCCTACTATATCTTGTATTTTTAGAAATTGGAGTGCCTGATGGGCTAAAGAACAAGATTTGGGAGTACCCCTTAGATAATAAGTCCTCGCAGAGAGGTTTGAAAAATATTTATGTGAAGGAGCAATGAGTGGACCATTTAAGCAGAGGGAAGAAACATGGTATGACCAAATTCGTGTGACATTTGAGGAGGATTGGCACATTCCCAAGGAGCTACCTTTGGTAGTAAGAAAGGAAGTACAGTTTTTAGTGTATCAACACTTTTGCATCACATAGTTTTCCATGAGCGATGGGACATGGAGCCCATGCTTCCATATGCCTTCATAGTGCACTACTTCCATACCTCAATTCACAGATTTACTGATGTGCACCATTTGAACTTTAACGTAGACAATGTAGAATGTGACTACCACACCCTCAGGAATACATATGTGTATCTAGGCCAGACTGCCTACATTGAGAGGCTCATCTCAGATGTCATAAGTATGAAGTCAGTAAGCTTGGCTATTGGGGACGATGGAGCTATGCTAGTATACCTTCATCTTAAGCCTAAGCTGGAGAATAACAAGTATGTAGAGAATGAGTTCATGCTCCTAGGGCTTCCTAAGGGGAAACATAAAGTGTAGAACATGTCAGCTCCAAATCCTGCAGTGACTATAGAGATAGACAAGGAGGAAGAAGAACACAAAGATAGTGGAGGCTTGGATCACAGAAGCTGGAGGTATCCCAAAAATAGAGTGGAGACTGAGTGCAGGGATACTCCACCTTAGGAGCAAGAAGGAGACAAGAACTTGGACATGGAGGCAATCCATGAAGAGCCTTGTTTTAAGAGGGTATTCGGAAGAACAAGGACCCAAGGTGTGGGAACTCCACATCCTGGAAGAAGATCACCAGAACTCTCCCCTCAGAAAGAGGCAACTGAGAAGAATAGGAGAAAGCTAAAACTGAATGAGGAGGTAGAGGAGTACATGGAAAGTACACCTGGGACCCCAATACAACCAGAAGATATGGAGGAGCCTAGAGATGAGGATATGAAGGATGAAGAGGAAGACATGATGGAGGTAGAAGAATAAGATCATGAGCAATCTCATGAATATGATATTACTCAGGATGTCGAAGGGCCAACTCCAAATCTTGGTGCTCAAGTTATTAAGGGGATAAGAACAAGGAGAACAAATGGAGGATATGTTGTGTTGAATATGGGCTATGCTGAGGACATAAGAAAAATTGTTCGTGCCCATTTTCAAAGCAAAGTGTACCTGAAGGAGTTATATGGGTGGGAACTGATGGACCCAGACATGGCCATTACACGTGCAAGGAAAAAACTCTCCTGGTCCATGCAGACTCACATGGACGATCCATATTTTTATGTATGTGAGGAGTCTTGTGTGTCTATAAGAGTGAAGAAGGAACCTTAGAGCAGGCACAAGACTATAAATCCCACTCTCATGTCTGATGAGTGGGTGATCAATGCCTTGGTTAAGGTATCTACAGAGATTACGCGGAGGAATATTGATAAGGCTGCCACTATTAGAGCTCTACATGAAGATAACAAGGAAAAATCTACAGAAATAACGTGTCTGAAAGGAGTGAGGGATTTGGAGTATAAAAAGAATGAGGCCTTCATCATTATGGTAGAAGAAATTGGTGACTATGTCCTAAAAGTAAGACTACATCTAGCGTCTAAGATACCTAAGAAGTTTCCTTCAACTATGCATTATGTGCACACATTAGTTGATTTGGTGCTTGAAGATGGATTGATTTGAATGCCAGTGCCAAAGGATCCTGAATAGAAAGTAGAGAGAGAAAGGGCCTTCATGGTTAGAAATATTTCATCTTATGAGGCATTACTCTAAAATTTACAAGATGAGTTGAAGAAAGCAGATCAAGATCTTAACATACGTGCAACACCAGAAGCAGTGATTAGGATCATAACTATAATAGAATATAATGAAGTTATGAAGGCAATGAAGGATGAGACTTTAGGGAACACAGAAATATTGGCATTAGTAAAACAAAATAGAAAATCCCTTGCAACAGCACAAAACCCGCATAAGGAGAGGCTGGAAGAGATTGGAAAGCTCATAGCATAAAATATAGATCTTTTGGAGGGAAGGATGTCTGCAATGGCCAATGTTGTCTTAGTAATACAGAATGAAAAGGGATAGATAACCCAGGATAAGTCATAAGCCATCGCCAATAACGTTCCAGAGAAGACACGAACTGCATTCGATGATCGTAAAACATTGGAGGTTGAGATTAAAATAGAATATCCATATTTTATCCTCCTAGTTAAGGTAGAAGGTGTTGCAGAGTATAATTCCATTCTTTGTGCAATGATTCTTTACATTCTTTCCATTCTTATTCTTTATTGTTTGGGACAATCAGGAGGAACCCCATTTCTGGGATGAAAATGTACATTAGTGTGGGGTAATGTTGAGAAGAAACAATATGAAACTAAGGAGAGGGCACATGGAAGATTCCCATGCGGGAACAAGGAACATTTGAAGGTGCGGAAGGATAGGAAAGGAAACGCGTGCCAGGACAAGATGATTTGGGACTTAGCTATTTTTCATGGTTACGGGATATTTTTGGACATAGCGTGTGAAGCACATAATGGGATGGAGACTTGCATGACACACAAATTCTATTTTGATGATGAGTGTCTACTAAGCACCATGCATGATTTCAGGATAATAATAGGATTACTACTACCAGTTAACTGCAGGAGATCTATTATTAGTGCACTTGCATGTGTGTGTATTATTGTAAAGGTGCATGGATATTTTTAGCATGTGACCTATTTTGGGAAGTGCATAAGTGGCGAAGGGAAATTCCCCACCCCTATAAGTTTGTATTAGTCTATAGATAGACATAACAGAGACATTGTGTATGAGTTATTATGGAGTTATGTTGTCAGATCTGTTACGCGCATAAAATTATGGTAATGTTATATGATGTAATAAGCCTATGTATTTATTGTGTTTAATATAATGGAGTATATTGGGTGGATAAAGGTGTTAAACATGACTGTAACTGGTTCTTGTATGGTTAATTTCATTATGATTATTGTTTAATTCATGATTCTTTAAGATCTAGATTTGGAATATGCTTTATGGAATGTTTATAGTTAGTTAAGGTTTTGGATGTATGCTTTATCTTTAACATGTAACATCCTAATCAAGCAACTCTAAAGAGGGGCCTGGTACATTTGCACACTTTGGGTGAGTGCCCAAATCAGGCTGAGTGATGTGTCAATGCACGTGGGTTATTTGTGGTGGATTCTAGGTTGCATCATTGGGATTCTAGGCTGCATCAATAGAGAGATTGTATGAATGAATATGAAAATAATAGATTTTTTTCAACTTCCAAGAGAAGGGTCACATAGAAAAATTATATCTTGAAGATCCTATGAAGAAAAATTAGATGAAGGGAACACCTAGAGATAAGATGTATCTTGTATGATTTACATGCAACAAAATAGGTCACTTCACAAGACATTGTAATAAGAGGAATTTCAATTATAAAAGAAAGGATGAAGTCAAGTTCATTCCTATGGAAACAACCAAGGAAGAATCAAAACTAGAAAATGAAGAGCCAAGTTCGATTGAGGTGATAAATTGCATTGACAAAGATAAGAAGGATGAATTTGGATGAGTCAAGATCAATTAGCCATCAAGTCTTATAAGAGGTATGTTTTCTCTAGTAAATGATAAGCCCATGTATGAAGAGATCCATATGTGCTTAATAAGAAAAAATCAAGAGATCATCATTCCTAGACAACCATCTAAAGGAAGCACATAGAAAAATTTCTAGAGAAAAAGGAAAGTGGAGTCATTGGGATCCTTTGAGGAATTCATATTGTTCTAATTCTCGTAGGAGCATGAAATGCCTTCTCTAGGATTCTAGAAGGAAGTTACCACTTGGAGGAAGCATGGTGAGATTTTATAGGCATTTTATCATCTTATAGCTTTTAAACAAATATTCTCCATGATGATTTTGAGCAAATAGTTCAAGGTATGTCTTGTTAGCCGACCTAACAAGGTATTTATACATGTTTGAGTGAAAAAAGTACTTAAAGGATACATGTGTATATTCATGCAAGAAATTTTGCTCAATATGTTTCAAAGGTTGTGTTTCCTTACCTTATATTGTTAAAAATGAGTCATGACTGAGTTAATTCCTCTAGGTTGTGTCAAGGTAATACAGGCCCTCAAAAGAATATAAGATGCCCCATGATACGTTTAAGATTGTCAAGAAGTTCTTTTTCCTTTCCTAAACTTCTAAACTTTGAAAGGATCAAAAGTGTTCTTCAAAGTATAAGGTGCACTATAGTGTACATTCACGATCAAAGGTCATAAGGTCCCTCAATGCTGCAATATAAACATTGAATAATGTTCATTTCACTACTCGTAGCATAAATTTGTGGATAGAGTAAGGTTTAGAGAATCTCCAACTTTTTCACAAGGTATGGTTGATTCTATATTGTGCATCAAATTGTATTCTTCATGATGAATGATCCATTAGGTTGTGTATAATAGTCCCTGGTATCCATTAAGATTTCAAATAGTAATGTCACCCTATGATGTATATGAGGCTCTTGTCATGAGTATCAATCAAGCCATGAAGTTTCTATAAACCTTTTCAAAGTGTGTCAAGTATGCCATAGCTGTATAAGAGCTCAAGGAATGTGTTTTAATATCTCTTAATGTTTATTTGCAAGATGGTGAAATACATATTCACTTGAACATTGAATTTAAAATTAGTGTTCTCATGTCATTTTATAATCCCTCAAGCCCAGGTCATCAAACATCATTCAAAATATTGTATTACATTGTATGAGAGTTATCTAAAGCTTAGAGAAAGGTGAGTCATGTATATGTTGTGTGGTATGAGTAAGGGTATTTGAAGGTTGTCTCAAGAAAAGCTATTGAATTCACTCAGGGTACAAGGTCTATGTTGATAGAGGCTTGTAAAAGAATTTAAGAAGACTCCAAAAAGTGTAAGAGGAGAAAATGTCCTTGAGATCAAGTCTACAAAACCTAACAAAAGCTTAGTGATCAATGATGAAATTTTATCCAAGGAAGTCAGGGTGATCCTCAAGCCATCATAGTCTCCCTTGGTTAATGTTACAAAAAGATGAATGGAGATTTGAAGGATATTCATCAGTTTTATGGAATGTGAAAAGAGGCATGTGCACTTTAATCCATCAAGATGAGATTCTAATCAAATAATAAGTATGAATTAGGATGCCTAGGTGAATAGATAGGGTTGCACATGTATTGTAAGAATATTTTATCCTAATTACAACCAAATATAAGACTATAGGTCTATGAAAAATATTCAATGGTATCTCCGAACAAAAAATAATTTAAAAACAATCTCGATGAATAAATTAAAGACTAATACAAATACCAAATCTTCATTCTACAGGGAAGAGTAATACAATTTTGTGATATTTCTCAGAGCATGGAGTTCATCTTGACTTACTGGTAAGATATTCATAAGGATAAGATCATAATAGACATCATGAGCAATTTTCAGAGCTTGAAATGAATTCATCTTCAATTTAAGGTAGATTTCCTTTCCCAGGATTACTCAGAAACCCTCTTAGGGTTTGACAAGGGTTTGATAGTTGAAGGCTTAAATGATGGAGCTAGTTGATGAAAATTCATACAAATCATTTTTGACAAACAATTGCATATTTTTTTGTGGTTAAAACATTCAAAGTATTCACATGTGTGAGCAGTATCAATTAGTTTGTGAGAGGTAGGGTATAGTCCTGTAGAGACCTAACTTGAGGTTTGAATAAAATGTTTTAGAGAATACTTTACAAAGGAAGGTTAGATGAAATATTGCACACAAAAGGTAGGCCCTAATGGGTATTCAAATTAGTGTCCATTTTGAAATTTGAAGCTTTGTATCAAAAATTGCACTTGGTTTTGTCTTCGGAAAAGGCTATAAGGAAGGATGACTTAGAGAAGTAAGAAAAAAAGAAATAAAGAGCTATTTGAGGTTGTAGCTCAAAATTTTTTGTATGCATCTTGGGAATCCTAAAATGAATCTAGACATAGTCTCGATTTTCTCTAGTCATGTACAAATATTTCTCCAAACATCAATCATGGGTTGTTATAGAGCTTGAAAAAGGGGGTATAAAGAACAATGAAGGAGTAGAAAAAGGTGAACATGGTTTGATGATGTTAAGTAATTAAATAAGCCCCATATAATTAGGAACAAGGTATATTGGCATTCCCAATTTCCAAGAGACTTAAAAGACTAAGATAAAAACAAAACAAAATGATGAAATTTTTTTCTCATTGAGACTATGAATAGAAATGAATGAGTTTGAAGTGGTTGCTAACAGAGGAAAATGTGTGTTTGTATGATTTCTAAAACTGTGTGGCTGATTAGTAATAGGCTATATAAGATGGAATGCATAAGATGGAGTGTTGACTACATCCTTTGACCATTGAATCAAGAAAGTGATTGAATTGTGTTCTCTATCTCTATACAATACAATTATGAATGCAAAGCTATTGTGATAGAATGATGATGCATATTGATGCTAAATGAAGATATAAGTCCTAATAACTCTATAAAGGTGATGAAGTTTATAGAATAATGTGTCTATAATGACTAAAGTGTGTAAGTTGTAATAAAATAGTGACATTCTTTAAAAAATCTGTAAATACACAATAGAATCCTAACGAGTACATAATAATGAAACACCTAGTATAGTGAAATGAATTGAAAAATGAGGAGTTGCTGATCAAATTTTTCAAAACACTCAAAACCTAGGTTAGTGTCAAGGATGAGATAGTTTTCTAAACATGTTGATGGAGTATAAGGTGACATTTGGGAAGTGTTGTCAATTTTGGCTAAGAACACTGCAAAAGCTCTTTATGACCTTGTCAAAACTTGTAACTAATCTTGTGGTATGATGATCATGCTTTGTGACTAAAATGTTGTGTTCCCAAGTAGAATGAGATGGATTGTATCGAGAAGGAGCATTAGAAGGATGATTCATGAAATGGTTGTGCTCTTAGAGAGAGTCAAATTTCAACTTAAATGCACTAAAACATAGCTACATGGATCCATACATAAGCTTAAGGCCAAGGTGAGTATAATGAAAAACTAAGAATTCATGCAAGGTAAGTTGATAAATAATATTAATTACCTTCAAATAAAGTTGCTAAAATCTAGAGGGAGTTGTTCTAATGCCCAAGATAGGAGCATCAATCCATTTTTCTATTGATTGGAGTCAAGAAGAAAGAGTACAATCCTAGGGGGAGTCTGTGAACAAGTAAATCCACCTACACTCATTATTTTCTTTAGTTGTCAATTTTTTTCATGTCAAGTAGTCAAGTTCCTTTTTCATAGATGCAAAGGGGGAGATTGAACCAAGAAACATGAGAAAATAAGTCTTATATGTGTAGGTCTTGCTAGTGGTAGTTGTCCATCAATGACAAATGAAGACATTGTTGGATGACATCGTCACGTGTTGTCATTGATGTCAAGTAGTTAGTTATTTCATATGATGTCCAAGGTGTTTAGGTGTCTTCCCACATTTTCTAGGTGACTTCATGAGATGTCAAGCCAGGAGTTCAGGTGTTTAGGCACTAATTCAAGCAAACCGTCATTATGTGAATGTGTCCTTTAAAAGTTGTATGAAGGATTCATAAGGTCAAAAACGGTCAATGAGATATGTGTGAGGTATAAATGAGTCTGTAATAGGTGAACATGGAAAAATCTTGAAGAATAAGATAACTCTAGGCTCAATCCTACTCCCAGGTCAAACAGGTAGGCATGGAAACAAGGGAAATGGATCAAGCAAACATAGGGAAAGCATGGTTGGAAAAATATGAGCTATATTAACATGCAGAGGAGAATATAAATTTGGTCAGAGATCCAAATAATTAAACTAGTACAGTGTTTTGGTAGAATAAACAATATAATATTCGTGTGTATCTAAAATCACAATACAATAGCCTAATATATAAGTTGTAGTTTCCCTAGAATATAGGAAATTAAATCAACTATATATCTTACCAATTTCTATATTCATGAGTTGTTATAACTCACTAAGACTTTCCACACATTTGTACCAAACAATATTATCATTCAAACACACTATTTAATATAATGTACCCATTAAATAGGATATTTCCTAACATTCCACCCCTTAGTGCGAACATGGGGAAAACCTGCATTGTACTACAACGTGTCACTTTGTAGCTTGCTCATGATCTAGATTGTTTCTATAACAATACCAACAACCTCTGGATGCTTTTTCAAGTGGTTAACCAAAAACCACACAATGAATGGTTTTTTAGGATAGTACCAACCACATCTAGATAGTTTTTCCAATGGATAACTAACAACCACAATATCATGATGTTGTAGTAGTATCATTGGTTCACATCCCTATCTCAATTCAAGGAATAACATAGGAAAATATGCTGAAATCTACTGCTCATACACAAAAACACAAAATTAGAAATGGAACATTGGATCATGTTCCCCCCTTTAATGTGAAATTTCCACTTATTCAAACAAGAACACTGCAAACATGAACACTGGAACTGGTACTCTAAAAAAAACCGTGGAAAGCACACTGCACAAAATGTAAAGACACATGTCACCAAACATTCATGCAGCCTCATCATTGACAACTGACGAGAAGTTGATGATTTCCCTACAACCTCTAATGTCTTTGTCACCCATTTTCATGCTACTAAATCAACTCGATTTATCTTTGAGGCTCATGATGTAAATGTTGATGATGAAGCTCTAAATCTGACAAAACAAAGGTGCTCACTGTTTGTATGATAACTTGAGAACCGTAGCTCTGTTTTACAAACCGTAACACACATCAAAAATATGGTTTCAAGATATTTCCATTGATGTAGAGAAATGATAGTGATTTCTAAGGAATTTCTAGTGATTTAGAATTTTTTCGGTGATTTTCCCTAATCGATGGTGATTGTGTTGCAGGTCTAGAATCATTAGTGATCACTGTAAAAAAATAAACAGATCTTTCCACATCCACATTTTTACACATGTTAGAAGCTACTTAACTACATATTGTAAAATTTTTTATAGTTCTAGGAGAATAACTTTTGGATATGTATATTCTTCCACCATACTTTGTCAGCATCTTCCAAGCTTACATCCTCCTTTCACATGAATCAAGAGAGCCAAACATATTTTCAATTCATGTGATATTCAAGACAATCACATAGGAAAAATATATCAAGCTCACACCCACACTTATATTTTCTATGATTCTCTAAACTAAAAAATATGAACTAATACTGTTATATAATAAGTGCACCATACACAGGGATGAAACACAATACTACTATCCCTCACAAATCTTCAGGATTCCGTTACTTCTCTAATACCAAATATAAATTTGGTTAGAGATAAAAATAATTAAATTGGTATAGATTTTCAGAAGAATAAACAATATAATATTCGTGCGTATCTAAAAGCATAATACAATAGCCTAATATATAGATTGTAGTTTCCCTAGAATATAGGAAACTAACTCAACTAAATATCTTACCAATTTCCTATATTCGTGAGTTGTTATAACTCACTACTACTTTCCACACATTCGTACCAAACAATATAATCATTCAAACACATTATGTAATATAATGTATGCACTAAATAGGACATTTCCTAACAGATAATTATCAAGTCAAGAATCAGGGGTATAGGACATGAAGATGGTCATTCTAGAGCCTTTTAGTGAAGACAAACCCACTAGACAAGTGAGGATGATAAGAAAAGGTATGAAGATAAAAAAAATCATGGTGTGAGAAAAATATTATGGTAGATGATTTTTACAAAGCTTCACAAGTTTCTAAGGAGATGAGTTGAGAACTATTACAGGTTTTCATATTACAATATTTAGGAATAGGTAACTAATACTACACAAATGAGATTGGGAAGATATTTCCAAAGAAAACTATGATAAATTGGTTATTGAAACTAATGGAGGGGTGATTTTTATACGTATGGTCAAAATTTTAGGATCTAAGGAGGTGTTTTGTGAGAGTTATGGAAGTTTTACCAAAACTGGGTTTTTGAAGAATGTAAACTAAGAACCCTAAATTCTTAGCATCTATTCTAAAATGTGAGGTATTGTTAAAATAAAACCTACACTAATTTTTTAAGGGGATTTTGATAATAATATAATGTAGTTTGAGATCAATTGACTATGTATAAAAATAGTTCTAATCAATTTTATGACCTAATTTGAAACCCTCCAAACCCTCATCCTAGAGAAATAGGAGCATAATGAAGATTTTGGTCATCAAATCACTTGAATAAGATATGAAACCTACTTAGAAGTGTGGAGGATTCTCTCAAGCACATTATTTTTTCAGGATAGCTTGTGATGTCTACTAAATTTTCATGGAGAGTTTTAGGTAAGTTGTGTGGATGATTTTATAGTTGTAGGTGTGTTTCACTCTCCTACTACCAAGAGCTAAATTTGTAAAAACCAGTCATGATGATTGAAGAAGATATTTGTTTTTAATTGTGATGTTGAGATGAAAAATGGATATGGAAACTCTACAAATATGGAGTAACATGTTTGAGAAAATACTTTTCTTTGGTGATTATTTTTACATTCTTATTTTCATTCATACTTGACTGTCCTTGATACCCAGTAAAAAAGACTAAAAATTAGAGTTTCTCTAATGTATTTGTCTCCAAAAATCATGCACACAAATATTTATAAATGTATTTTAGGTCTTCCTTAAATTGATAATATAGATACAAGTCATGAAAGTAGGTTTCAACAAGTTGTTTTCTTTATGGAACAAGAATGGTTTCTTTGAAGCTCAAATCTCAATTTAAGAAGTCTCATAAATCTTGAATACCTAGTAAGGTTTCTCTAGCTTATCATGTCATGACACAAACTTCAGACCTGGAAAGTTGTATAATATATTTTACCCTCTATAGATATTATTTTAAATCCATATCTAACTAGTACATTGTGTGTTTGTGCTAAAGCCTTAAAGGAGTATGTTTGTGCATGAAAATAATGTTGTAAATGGTCGAAAGAAGGAGTCTTCAAGATTTTTTGTGATGAATCTGAAGTTCATATAAATGGTGCATATATCATCAATACCTGAAAAATAATGAAAATATATTAGCTTCACAAAATTCATACAGTCATCAAGTTAAAAAATTTATTCCCTTGAGTATAAACCTAGAACTTACAAAACCATGTTCTTATATGGTCAAACAAAGTTCGGAGGTTACATGGAGAGTAAAGGAGAATATTAAGTGGCTATAAAACATATTGTAATGTTTAAACACATGATAGATAAGTTATAGTTCTAAAATAAAAAAGTGTTCTCATTTACTAGAAGAAAAATATGGTTTGTCAGTTACAAAATAGTGAGCAGAGGCATAGAAGGAATATTGTCAAACTATGACAGAATGTAAGGGAGTTCAAGAGTCTTCTATTTCCATAATTTCACCTCAAAGAAAATTGAAATAACATGTAGATCATGAGGGTATAACTATTGTATGTAAGATGCAAATTTATACATTTTAAGGTAGTTTTAAAATAAAGTCCCTTCGTCTCCTCATACGTATGGGAAAGAGAGTGATTTGGAGATTATTTTTCATTCAAAGGCCAAAGGTCATGTGGAGAAGTCATTTTTTTATATAAGCTCATTTTTTAGAATGTCAATTTTGTTAAAGAGAGTTGAGGGATAGTTTTGAAAAGTGAGAAGAGTGCAAATGCATTGAAACTATGGAAAATTAGGAGAAGAGAAGAGAAGAAAGTAGATATGAAATAGGGATATGAATATGTTGATGTAAGGAAAAAATTGGTGAAGGTGATAAAAATTTCTTATGAATTTTTTTTGAGTTGCTTCTCAACAATTTGGGAGTGGGTGCTTCATTACAAGTAGGTGCTTGCAAATATGTCAAGTGGGTGCTTCAAAATTGGAGTGGGTTCTTCAAAGTGAGTGGGTGCCAACCACATGGTGAAATCATTGTAACTTTACAGGAAAATTATCCTAGCTAGTTCTCTAGTTTTAGTGGGTTTTTGTCCATTGATGGGTTTCCCACATTAAATATTGTCTTCTCGTGTGTTAATGTGTGTTTTTTCTCTGTCTCTCTCATGGTTGAATGTTCATGCTTATCATGGTCATGATATTTAAATCTAGATGATTGAATAACTCTAAATTGCTTCAAAAGTCTTAACGAATACCGATTCACCTCCCTCTCAGTGCCTAGAATTTCTAACACCTTGAAGCAAAAAAATGGATAGTCAGAAGAGTAGATATTCTTCTAGCAAGGCACCATTGTTTAATGGAGTGAACTATTATTTTTAGAGTTTGAGGATGAGTACTCACATCATGTCCCTAGGGTTTGATGTTTGAAAATTTGTTGAGGATGGTAATAATGCTCCTGCTACTCCACCAAAAAGCACTATAGATAAGAATTTGTGTAGTGATAATCTAAAGTCTATGAATACTTTCATGTGTGGTCTAGGTGAATATGAGCTTGTGAAGGAGATTCATTTTCAGTCATCTAAGGCTGTGTGGGAGAAACTTTAGGTCCTATATGAGGGAGACTCCAAGGTAAGAATTGGTTCACTATAAACTTTCAAAAATCGGTTTGAAGGACTAAAAATGAATGATGATGAGCCTATTGATGTATATTTTCTTAGGGTTGAAAATATTGTCAGAACCATGAAAGGGTTAGGAGAATATGTGAAGGAATAAGTTTTAGTTCAAAAGGTTTTCATATCTCTAACTCTAAAGTTTGATTCTAAATTTTCTACCATTAAAGAAGCCAGGGATTTGAATCTCTTGAAAATGGATGAATTTCATGGAACCCTAACTACATATCAGATGATAATATATAATGATAAAACTATCAAGAAGGAGATATATTTCAAATCTGAAATGAATATCAATGGTAAGAAGGATAAGGATGATGGTAATGCTCTTGAAAATGATGATGAATAACTCTTTACAATGATTGCTAGGAGATTGAATGTTGGATCTAGTAAGTACAAAGGTAAACTAACATTTTAGTGTTTCAATTGTGGTGAAGTAGGTCACTTTTCTGCTAAGTGTCCTCATAGAAATGAAAAGGAAGGTGATGAAGACCATGAGGATGATCATGAAAATAAAAATCATAAGTACAGTGAAGGTAAGAAAAATGGAAAAATAAGTTTGTACAAAAAGGAAGAGGAATCCTTATCTAATGAAATTATTGGTGTTTCAGATTCTCAATTTGATCATGAACATGTAGGAGATGAGGTATTTTTTATTACCAAAGATGTTGCAAACTCTATGAGTAATGGTCCTATCATTTTTGGTGACTCTATACATTTTGAAGATGAAGAAGAATATGATGTTGAATATGAATTATAATGTATTCAAGATGAGTTAAGGAAGATTGAAAAGAAGAACAAGAAGTTGATATCTTAAGTCAGAGGATTTGAAGATAATATATATGATTTATAAAAGAAGCTCTGGCATGAAACAAGCAAGCTTAATGAGATAATTAGGATGCTAGAAGAAAAGGTAAAGTTTCTAGTCATAATTCTATAAGACAAAGAGATTAAATGAAGAAAATTTGAAGAGGATATAAATTTTCTAAGGGTATAATTCTTAGAGGCTGGTAAGTAGACTATGTCCTTTCAAAAATGTTTGAAAAGCACTAAGTATCTTGATGATCTTCTAGGAAAACAAGGATTCATAGGTGATAGAGTAGGTTTGGGATTTAGTGATGACCTCAAGGGAAAAGAAAAAATGTAAGAAGACAATTTTCCAAGAAAGGAGGATGGAGAAGCAAGCATCAAGGAAGAAAATAACGATAACTTCACCAAAGACAATGTGAAGGCAAAACCCATTAGGCAACCTAATGCCTCAAGGTATGAAAGATCGTTTAATGGTTATTGTTTCACATGTAATGATTTTGGTCATAGATATAAGGAGTGTAGAGGGTTTGATAGAGATTATCAACCATGGAGAGATAATAGGAGTGAGAAAACAAAGAATATGGTGTTCTATAATTGCAATTAGAGAGGTCTTATTACTAAGTATTTCTTATATGAACCATCAAGCTAGATTTGGGGAAATGAAGGCTAAAAAGGTAATAATTCAATTGTTTATTTCAATTGTAACAAGATTGGACATATTTTTAGGGACTGTTATGTACCTACAAGGTAGGGAAGGAAATTTTAAGGGCCTGAAGTGTAGGCTAGAATGAAAAACAAGTCATAAAAACCTAAAAGGATCAATAATGGTCCACTAAGAGCTGATATAGATGTAACACAAGGTGTGTCACATAATGTTGATAAGAAATAAGATGGAAAAGGTGACATGTAGGTGTCTAAGAGTGATTAGAACCACTTTAGGTCACTATTATGGATTCATCATGAAAGGATGTCTCTACTAGAATTCTTAAAGAAATGTTGAACCATATAAAGCATTGAAGGAAGGTGGAGCTGAATAGGCCGATGAATGAATCCTCTAAGTTATCAAGGTATGTTTTCATAGCTTCAAATTATGTCTCGTTTCCTTCCCTAATAGTAGTGAAAATTGTATGGAAAGGACCTAGATTGTTTATAGTCATGCTGCAAGTTTGTGTTTTTCAAGTAGATGGTTGAAGTCTCTTGAAGTATTGATTCTTAAAAGTATAGTTATGATCTAATTTTGAGTTTTTTATGTAGGTTAAGAAGTTTTCGTGTGAGTATGAATAATTTTAGGTCCTTTTAAAGGTAAACATTCAGGTCTTAAGTCTCTCATGGAGTTTTAATGGTTGAAGTATCTTTTTGTCTTGTAGATTATGAGTTTTCATTAAAGAAAAATTCATAGGCTATGGTATTTCATGGTGATGTGTCAAAGGAGGGACTTGACTCTGTGTCTATCATATTATGGTGCATTGATGGTGCAATCCCTTTAAATAACTATCTTTATCTTTCAAATTATTGTTAGAGTATGCACCTGGGAATTCATGTATAAAAAATGTCTTAGTTTGAAGTGTAGTGTCTTCTAAATATGTATCTAGTCAAAAATACGTCATGTCATGATATGAATCTAAGCATGGAGTGTTGTGATTCTATCAAATGTTCATTTTGAGTAATAATCACAATATAGTATCAAGGAAAGGTTGTCATGATATAAAGTCAAGTTTTTATGTCAATTGAATGGAGTAATGTGTAAAGGGTTTTCTCTCGGTCAATAAGAATTAAGAGAATTTTTTCATGAGTGTCACTAGTCTAAGCATGTCAAGTGTGTGTACTCCAAGATATGTTGCATGAATTTATAAAGATAATGTCATTATATTTCCTTAATTCAAGGATTTTAGAAGAAGGTTAGTGGATTACCAAGAATTTGAAGAAGAGAGAGTGTGCTCTTCATTTGATAGAATTATCGATAAGACTAAGTACAATGTTGAAGACTATAATAACATCTCTCAATACTGAAATTAAAATGTTGGAGCATAAAGAGGTACTAAGGAAAGAAAAATTGTGTTCCCTAGGTTGGTATTAAGGTCATCTATGCTACGAGTATGATCATGAGTTGTGCATGTATACAAATGAGTTTTTTATTCTTAAACTACAATCTTGAAGTGTCAAAGGAATCTTGTGATTCTTAGAGATGGTTTGAAGAAGATGAATGTAGTGGTAGATCAAAAATTTTCTTTTAAGGTAAAATCAAGGTTACAAGTCTATAAGTTGTTCTTTTTGTCCTACAAAACAAACTTCAAAAAGGGTATGATCATCTAGATAGTCTAAAAAGATTTTAAAATCTACTCAAGGTAATATATCAGGGCAAGGAAGATGAAAAGTGTTGAGTTTCAAGGTAGATATGTATGTGTGACAAAGTATTATCATGTATGTGTAAGAACAACAAGTTAAGGTATGTGATGAGGTTTTGAAAAGGGTTGATAACTAAAGCATGGTCTCAAGCAAGTATTTTGGGGTCATAGATTCCATGAAGAATATGAAGGAAAGTTTAACAATGTGATGTGCTAGAAGCTGAAAAATACCATGCAAAGAAAGGAGTGTGATAGGGAACTCTAGACAGTGACAATGACCTATAGGTTTGTATGGAGTTAATGAGGTAAGGGGATCCACTATGTACTTCAATCAAGAGTGTTTACCTCTAAAAAGGTCAAGAATATTGGTATGAAGATGAATAAGATAGTTTGTAAATCAAGACTCAATAATTGTTGAAGTAGAAAGTTTGGTGAACATCATAACTAGGTACATATGCTATAAAAGGGATTGATAATGGCCTACAAGTTTGGAGGATAAATTGAGATAGGGGAAGCCACTGCTAACTTTGATATAGGTGTTCAAGTGTAAAAAATTCCTAGTATGGTAAGATAAAGATTCTGATATGAGCTAGTGTATTAAAAGTATAAAGGTATGCTTGAATTTAAACTTTATTGATTTGTTATAGTAAGATGAGGCATAAGATAGGTGTACAAATATGTGAATTTTTTCTTGTTTTAAGGAAGGAGAAGCTAGGTTTAGAATCAATATAAATATAGAAGGGTGCTAAGAAGGTGAAAAAGGTAGGTGAATGATGATTACAGGTTATGCATGAATGATTTCCCACTATATGGATGAAGTTTGCATGACTTCAAGGTATGGTGACAATGTCAAGGCAGTGAAAGGATAAAAATACAAGCTACATGCCTATTCACTTGAAGCAAGGGATCTTGTTTTCCCTTTTTTTAGGTGTTCTAGATGTCAAGAAAGTGATAAAACCATAATAGATGATGTTTGCAGTATAGTGTCTTGTGAATGTATGTCAAACCCAATGTTGCAAGGGTAAGAATGTATACTACATGGATAAGGTAGTTTCTCATGGAAAGGGGAGTTTAGTTTGATCATGGAGCAAGGGTATTGGGTGCTCTAATATTTCTAGAGGTTATAGACTAGGTGTATCATTCTTGGTTGGGATTAAGTGATGTGACAATAGCTTCATTAGGTCTATGATTGAGAAATTATTGTGCTACAGGTTTGAAAAGACATTTCATATAGGGGGAGTCCATGTTGACTCTAAAACAAAGGTGAAAAGGTGTTATAAGTGATTTACAAGGACTTACATAGCAAATTAAGGATGATCAAAAGTATAATTTCTTGGGGTATATGTCATCTATCCAAATAAGAGTGAAATAACATGAAGAGACACTTGAAAAGACTTAGGAGGATTTTAAGGGTTGTGTTGAAGTGTTTGATCTATCTTCAAGGAAACTATTCAAGGTAAGATCCTTAAAACTTATGTTTTCTACTAGAGAAGGGTGTTATAGGTCCAAGGGATATATAAGGAGTTGATTCATGTTTTGATTGAGTTTATAGAGCATGGAGAAATTTATCCAAATAGTATTGAAGACTTAGATTAGGGATTTCATTCCTAGGAGTTGTGTGAAGGAAAAACATGAAAGAGTCATGACTAGTTTGAGCCTTGTCAAGTTTCAATGAACAAATAAGGTAGTAATTTGATGCTATAAACCTTGTTTTATCATTATTGGCATGTGTGGGTTCATGTATGATTCTTCTCAGTGGGAGTTATGTGCTTTCTAGCTGAGAAAAGAGGCCAACATCAAAGTTTAGTGAGAAGTGAATAGTTTGTGAGCTAGTTTGAAGTCTTTTTTTGATGTTTATAACAAAGAGGTGATCATTTGAAGCTGAAAAAGATAAATATAATGAGGTTCATATATGCATTTGTTCATTAATGTAAAAATGGGGAGAATATTAGGTTGTTTTCCATCAATGACAAAGGGGGAGATTGTTGGCATGCTAAGTTCTAGGTGTTTTCATTAATGTAAAATCTCATTAATGAAAAAGAGGATGATGGATAAGTGTGAAATAATGTTAATTAGGATTGTAAAATGGTGAATCAGGTGGTTTCATGACTGCATGAGGTGATGTAGTGAGAATGACTTGGTCTAGTAAGCCTAGTAGAGTGATCTAGCTAGTCTAGGTGATGGAGAATGTTGGTTTAAGTTACTTTGTGGCTTAAGGATAATGATAGAAGTGTCAAGGTCATGTATGGGGAGTATTTAGGCACTCGCATGAGTTTCAAAGTGTAGGTACAGGTGGAAGACTAAGTTGTAGGTGCTCATCTAGACCAGGTCTAGGTGCTTGCAAGCATGAGGATGAGTTGTAGAGCCATGTGAGCTCATGGAGGCATGTCGGGGTGTCATACATGTTGTTACAAGTTTTATAGGTAAATTTTTATGAGTTTCATGATGAGATATGATGTTGTTCTATGATGACCTAACCTAAACCATGCAAAACTCTAAGGGCTAGCTATGAAAGTCATTGTGGTTGGAGATATAGAGACCTATTTGAGATATGATTATGATTAGTGCTGTTATTAGGGTGTGTCACGATGTTGTGGGAAAATTTTCAGGTTGCCATGATGAATATTTTACAATTTATGATGTTTATGGTGAAACAAGGTTAAGAAGAAGGTGATTTCTAGCTTCAATTGAAACTTTTGATGCTCACCATGAATTGTGTTCTTTACATGGGAATTTGTGCCTTTCAGGGATGATTTTCCATTGAGTTAAAAATATTTCAAAAAAAAATGGAGTGGTTTCATCATCACATTCTTATGAATGAATGTTAATAAGCTAAACAAATTTTTATGAGTTTGAAACCCTAACTCAAAAGAAATAGGAGATATTTTCATTTTAGGTGCCCAAAATAATGCTTCTTTGATAGTATGATGATTTGATGTTGCATAAGACTCCTCCAACTTTCCATAAAGGTATATTAGAGCATGTGGTGATTTTTGGACCACATATAAAAAGGATAGTTTCCGAAGATGTTTAGTTTTTGGAGAAGTTTCCGAAACGATGTATGAAATAATTTGACAGTTTTTTAGTATGGGAAATTTAATCTATGTCCATGATGGTTCAGATCATGGTTGAGTTTCTAGGGGGAAACTTGTGCCATATTTATGAATACTAGTTGTAAGGAATTATTGGGGCAGTTCTAGAGCAGTTTCCAAGATGGACTTGGTTTAAGGCCTTCCACTTAGAGTTGGAAGGAAATGTAAGATGTGTAGAAACTAAATCACACACTTTGGGTATCTATCTAGTCCTAATCACATTATACTATTCATATGATTACTAAGTGATAAAATTACTAATTGATCATTGTCTTTGGCCATCTTTTCTTGCTTTATATTGTCTCTCTTGGTCATACACTCCTTGCCCAGTCTATCTTTTCATAAATTTTGAGCAATCACAAGAACCCAAAACAAGTCTTTGGTGTCCCTAGCCGTGCATAACCACCCTAGTCCAGGAATTTCCAACACTCATGCATTTTTATGGGTTTGATTGTGATACTTTGAGTTCCTATTGCAACATTTTTTTAGTTTTGCATACCTTCAGGATTATTGAATATCAGTTAAGTATTTCTATCCATTCATTTGCAACTACAGTTTCATACTTTCTAGCTTATTTTTCTTGGGTCAAATCTATACTTAATTGTTTATATTCAGAGTTGTTACATATTTAGAATTAGGCATATATTTATTAAATATTTTCTTAATCATTTGGTGAACCTGAAAATTCAAACCCTTATTTCTGAGTATTGGTACCCAAATTGAATCTTCCTTTGAAACTGAGTAGCATCACAATTTGATCAGGATGCTTAGAGACAAGAAAATCATAATATAAGTTATTTTGTAGCTGAGGATGTATTTTAGATGACTCTTTGTTACTCTAGTTTGGAAAAGACTGGGTATCACCGTGGTAAGAGTTTGACCTACCCTTACTACATTAGGTTGTGCCTTCAACCAAGGTGAGAGGACCCATTTTGTGACCTATATTAATGGAAATCATCAACAAATTAGCAGTATTTTACTATTCCTTTGTAATATTTTGAAGGAGACCTCAAGAAAACAAGGCCAATGCAACATAACCTAACTCTCACAAGTTTTCACTTTTAGAAAATGAATATGTTCTCTAGATAATGCCCAGGTCATTAAAGGCAACGGTAAAAATTGATTTCACTTGCATATTTTAGTAAAGGATGGATGAATTCAATGATCTTATTTATCATTTGTGGATACAAAGTGCAAGAAGGGATAGTTCATGTATGATATATCCCTGGATATGTGTCTTATGGTTGGGAAGTTAAGCAGGATAAAGTTGATTATACTGAATCCTTGAGAACTTTAAACAAATGTTGACAAATCTTCAAGGCAAAATGACAAATGGATTCAAATAGTCAAGACAAACCTTCAACTATAAAATTGTGCATCTATGAAAGCTCAAAGACACATGGCTTCACACATTCTTGAAGTATTTAACATAATAAATCATTTTAAATAATTAATTAAACCTTAGAAGTCCTTAATATATCACACTTACGATACACTCATAAACTGACAAAAAATCTGTATCATTGAAATGAAGGTAAAGTGAATTTAAATCACTTATTGCATCATGAAATGAAATCTCTCTTCATAATGTAATTGCAAATGCCACAATACTATCATGAGGATGAGATTTTCTGTGATTTCATAGGGATTCCTAATGTAATATTGTAATAGGAACATAGATAACTTTTTGAAAATATCTCAAGATGACAATAGACATAACATGGTTCATGATTAACATGAATTATTCAAGGTTTTTAAAAATTTGATCAACAAGGGAATTTTTTTTTACAATCTCAAAGTTTTTTCAATGGCTATACATCTACAACCATCTTGGCATGATCAATTTTAAAGATACACAAGAAATAACTAGTTTCTCAAATAAATTCTTTCAGAAAATGGCTTCTCTCATCTTTTTTCTCCTTTTCTTTATCTAAGTAAATTTCAGAAAAATTAACCCCACTCTTCATGATTATATGTCCTCCTTTTATATCATCCCCTTTGCTTGTTAAATTTCAAAATTTCTTCCCCCCAAAAGTCAAAATATTCCTAGGAATATTCTATCTTTCTAAAAAAAGTTTTAGAACATGGTGTTTAGAAAGGTCCTTGAAATTTCTAGGTGTACTAATCACTAGTTTTTTCAGTCAACTTCACTGGTGTTCGACTGGGATGTTAGGTAGTCTTTTCTAGAGGTTTATTTTAATCATTATTGCTTGATATTGATTAGATAATAATTTCAAATAATCTCCTAATACCTCTGGATGATATTGAAATGATGTACATCCATACTCATTTTTTAATAGTCTACCTTGGGCGCCACACCCTCTGCTTCCTACTTCACTGGCTTAATTATGACACAACTTCTATCGAATCATTTGATTTATGATCTCTACTCATTTCCAACTTCTTCCAAATCGTATCTTCACCTTTGTGCAAACTGAACACAATCTTCTTCATTTCATGGGAAAATTTGCATCTACTTAGAACATATGTCTCCATTTCATTATAAAACTTGGATTAATTTCATTATCATCATACCTTTACTTTCTTATTTTGAGTATAAGGAATTTTAGAGAGAATGGTGAAGGTGCTCATAGATCATAACTTAAACAATATTTCCCCTAAGGATTTAAATCAGATTTTCGATTTAAGCGGTCCTGATGAAGATTTTGTTAGGGATCTGTTTGAGATCAGATGTGTGGGTGACACCAGGGGGCCATAACATACCAACAAGTCCGATTGGCACTTCTTACAAGGTTGATTAGGATTAATCCTGTGTTTGCATCCTTCCAAGTTATGTATTTCCATCTTTTTATATGGGAGCATATGAAAAATCCCGAAGACTTGAAAAAATACTGGGTGTAGAGAAGACCACAAGTTTTTGGGTAGACCAATTTTCATTGTCCTTTTTTGTGTGATAAGGAATTTTTATTAAAAGAGATTCCTAAGGAATCATATGTGTTGTATGAAAAATCCTCCATCAACACAATGCCTGATATCTCTCACAAAATAGAGGAGTTAGAGAGAAGGCTCAACTTCCTAGAGAAGAAGCGAGTAGAGACCATGCCTTCACAATCCATTTTAGCACCAGGTTCATCTTCAGGGAAAAGGAAAGGTGAACCAAAATCACAACCCCCAATTTTTATCTTAGATGGGGAAGAAGACCAATAATTATTTTCTCATCATTTGAGGGAAGCCAAATCCTCCACTCAAGACAATAGAGGGAGATTTTCTACTCGATCATCCATCCATGTAATGCATTTTGTTCCTTAGACAGAGCATGAATTATCAGGCCCTCAACCAATTCATTACCCGAAGGACAACCATCCTTTTACACATAAATGGGAAGCTGGGTCAATTTCAAGGCCTCTCAGTCAGTCCAGTCAACAACATGTAGTAGCTGCCCTCTAATCACTCCAGGTGCCCCCTCTCAAGTAACTCTCAACATATAAATCCCCCATAAAGGGAAAGGAAAAATGACCTTCTTCATAGGTGGTCTAGATCTTTTAGATTGGGTCTCATCTCAATAGAATAAAATTGAACTGGAGAAAATCATGAGTCATCCTAGAATGACTCTGGAGGCATTAATGGATATGGGAATGTCCCAGGACTTGGCAGGGTTAGTCATCTTTGTTCAAACAACACATGGCTCAAGTGAGTTTGTGTTGAGGAAAAAAAAGCTTCTGAGCAAGCTCCCCTTGCTCAGAGGAAACTTATGAAGCATGGCTAAAGAATGTATAAATGTTTTCTTCTTTTACTATTTTTATTTCTAGCATGTGCATATTTTCCTTTGTCATGGGTAGGGGCACCTATAGAACCCCATTTCGTTCCTTATCCAAAGTCCAAAAAACATAGCAACATCAATCAATTACATGTTTTTCTAGATGTATGTTAATTTCATCAAAGTGAATTTGGCATTACTGCATTCTTCCATTTTCAATTGAAAATAAAAGAAAGATAAAATTCAAAAAACAATTACTTCTAATGCAATAGAATTGTCATTTTAAAACACTAGTTTAAAAAGGATGAACATGAAAAGAAAATATAGTTCTAGGAACAAATTTCTAAGCACATTCATCATCCTTTGCATATTTTTCTTTAGCTTCTAATTATGGGTTTTGCTCTTTTGGTAGCCTCACCACATATACATCATATATTTTGAATAATTCATTAATCTCATCCTCATTTGGCCCAATATGATGTTGGAAAATCAATTCCTATCTAGAGATTGCATCAATGTAATAGCCCATTTTATGCATGTATTCCAATGGCCTTGCCTTCAACTCTGCAATTCTATTTTCTAGTTTTCTCATAATTTTAATGACTTCATAGGAGAAGTCATTCCTTATAATATTCCTTTCAAAAGAGTCAAGTAAGAAATCATTTTTCATGTCTCCATAAATCCTCTTGAACTTATCAATAACCATATCCTCCAACTTTAAATTAATAGCATCGAGAATATCATTAGCCCAATTTCTTTTGACTTCAAGATTTCCTTTGATTCCATTTAGGGTCTCGAATCTAATCTTTTTTAACTCCTCAAGGGCATGTTGACTTCATTTAACTAGTACAATGTCCTCTTACTCAACCAACTCATCACTAAGTTGGGTTATACGGTCCAATTTGGGAATAATTCCTTCTAAGTAGAAAATCTCATTATCAAATTGCTCAATTATTTCATCAATTTCATTGAGCCTATTTTGAGATCCTCATATCTTGACCTAGATTTAGTGATAGCTTCCTTTCCCTTTTCAATCAATTTTTTAACCCAAATGTCCATTTCCTAGAATTTTTTAACAACATTATTTATTTGATCCATTCCACCAGGAGTATTTACAAAGACACTTACTAGTGTTTGATCAATTTTCCTAGTTAACTACTGCAGACTAGCACTTAAATCTTTAACTTGTTCTTTTAGTTGCCTTTTTTTCATCATGTATTCATCAAAATTTTGTAGAAAATCATTCATGTCCTTAGACAGTCCTTGTTTTAGTTTGTCCCTTGAGGGATTTCCTAGGGGAATAACTTAAACAATGTAATCATTACTTATTATACTTTCTCTTGTTTTTCCTTCCAAATGCATTGCTATCTCCAAGTTTTTAACTTTAGATGAGTCAGTATGGGTCTTTGCAATAGTTCTATCCCTTTTGGGAACCCTTTTTGCCTTTGGGAAAGATAGGACAGTGAGGTCAATGGCCTGCGCAGGAAGAATTTCCTTTTCTTCACTAGAAATCAGTTCACTGATCCATCCCTTCTCCATTTTATTTCCTGTGACTGTTGTGGAGATTTCTCAGGAATAATCATTAATTGTTTGAGAATTTCTTGTTCATCTTAAAATGGTGTCTCTACTTGCTCATCATCATTTATATCAATAATGGTCCTCCGCTATGACCTTGCATTAGGTTATTTTCCCTTTGATTCGTGTCAATATCAAAAGGATGCTCTTCTTATGCTTCTTTCATTAGGGCCATGGTAAATCCAATTTTTTCCTCAATATCCTCAACTGGAGGTTGTACATATTTGTAAGTGGTTATATTTTCACTAACAATTTCCTCTTACAATATTTATAATTTCTTCTCTGCAACATGCCCTTCCTCCTAGGGTAATTCATCAAGTGTATTAATTCCAACAAAAAAAGAAGCAATCTCATCTACTGACTCTTCTGCATCAATATCTTTCTCACCACTCAATTCTAACCTATCTATTTCTGACAATACCTGCCCTATGGAAACCTTTTCTGAATCTTGGGCCTTAAATTCACTAATTGATGCATGAATGTGTAATTCCAATTCTTTATTTAAATGAGTGTCACCTACTGGTGTCAGCAATTTTTCTCCTATAGACAATTTGAGTGCATCAATCATAGATAATTCTCCATCTATTCCAACATTAGCTTCATCATTTTGACATTCTATATAGTTATGTGGTGTCACAACTGAAGGTATATTTACATCTTTATTAGGAAAATTTTCAAACATCATTATATATGGAGTTTTAGATTGACCATTTACTGAATCAATTGCAACATTTCCTTGGGACACCACGATTTGAACCCCTCCTAACGTTACCTCTATAGAAGACAAAATTTTAGGCAAGGAATCTGATTTCTTAATACATGGTGGTGGCATATCTTGTTGAGCTCGAGCAACATTGGTCTTTTCAAGCTCAAGGGGATCAATCACTACATCCTTGTGCTTGTCCTTCTTGGGTACATGAGCACCCACTCTTTCCAATACTGGCACTTGATCAATCTTGTGTTTCTTGTGCATTCTTTCAAACTACCTTAGGTTTGGCGCTACTCTTTTCTCTTCTTTGTGAAGCCTAGCTTAGGTATGACCACTTCTAATGGCCTTGCTCATCAGTTTCCCAGTACCAAGTTTCTTTGGTGAAGTACTTGGATGTACAACCTTTTTTTCCAGACCCTTCATCTTTGCTTGAATTGGTAATGCAAAAGTAATGGGGGCATTCTCCATTGTCTTCAGAAGCATTTCCTTTGTTTTTTTCCTAAGAACTGAAATAGGAGTTCCAATTCCACTAGTGGCTGATGTCCATTCATCAATGAGCTCAGGAGTAGGTCTCTTGGAGGGAAATTGAGGGGTTTTTCCCCCTAATGGGTTAATCTTATCTACACCCTCCCTTAGAGGTGGAATATCATCACATAATATCTTCAAACTTCTAAATTTGTTCAAGACCCTTGTATTATGTATTGAAAAATCAATATCTATATGGGCTAGCCAATCCACCGTTCTCCTCATCACATCTGCTATCCTTATATAAGGATCATCAAATTCTGTCTCATTCCAATTTGGGGGAATTATAGGTTGACTTTCTATTTTTTGATCAACATAGTACTTGCTTACTATATTGGGATCATCCACAATCCCTTCTAGGATGACTACAATCTTGAAATCAATTACCTGTGACAAAGTCATTCTTGAGAAAACTCTCAATCTAACTTCCTCCTCATCTTTGAAATTCATCTAGTAATCCTCAAAATGAGACTCATGTTCAAAAGTATTGGCAATATTTTTAAACACCCACCTAATGTCATAATTGGCTCTTACTTCAAATTTTTCAGTATCAAACTTCTTCATTTCATCTTCAATTAGTCTTTCCTTTGTGATGGAAGGACATACATACCTTCCAATATTGATATGAAATTTAATATTTGTTTTATGCCTTCTAGAAATCAACTTATGTACTAGTGTCAACTATCTTGCCAGCTCACATAAAACCAATTTATCATCAACATACCTAGGAAATTTATAAGGTTTTCCCTCAAAGCCACTAACCCTGATGTAAGTGAAACTTTTGTATTAGATGAAATAACACCCATAATCTAGAGTCACATGCCTAGATTTTTCAGATATTTTGTATTGTCCCCATTCTGGTTTGAAAAGACAAATGAGGGGTGCAAAGAAAGCATCATTAGCCAACCTCATGTTACTACTCCAATTATCCAACTACAACTGAGGGAAAATTTCATGTATCTGACACTTCTTGAAGGTTGCATTTGGTACTAGACCTGGGAAACATTTGTGTCATGCAACATTATAGATCAAATATGTCATCATATAGAAATCTAACTCTATAATGCCTCCCATTTCAATATTTACTTCCAGATTAAACATGTGACCATGGAGTGCATCTACAATGAATTTTTTCCCAGTAGATACTTCCCTACCTCTCAAGAATAATCCAAATATATGTGGTCATCCATTCCTTAAACAAGAATTTGTAGTTTATAATCCCACCATCCGACTTAACAACACAATGATTTCCTCAACCTCCTTGACAAAAATTGCCTTGACCATCCTCTTGGGAAGTCTATATGTTTCCCTCTTTTCTATGAGGAGATATTTTGTGTTTATCATTTTGGCATAATCCTTCTTTTTATCTTTGTAATCCTACAAGGCTGATTGTATACTAATGGTGATGGGGTTTGTAATGATAGGAAGCTTTAGCATTATCCTAAGTGTAGCTGGTGTTAATGACAACACCACATCCCCACTCCCATCTAACGCTTCCCTCTTCACAAGGTCATAACTCATGGCGCAATACCATACTAATTCTAGGCATTGAAAAAATGATGGAATGGTGCCTACTAGAGTGATATGACTTTCTTGAATTGTCTTTAAGGATTAAATTTTATCGGGGCTACCTAATCTTTAGAGGAATTCATTCAAGTTAGCATTCATTAGGTCTATATCTATAATATTTTATAAATCACTTGTGACTTTTGACACGATTGAGAATGAGGATGGCATAGTTTTCATTTCCACAAACCCTAGCTTATTCACAAATTTGTTTGTTAATCGGAAAGAAATAGAGGAATTTCTAGTTCTTACCAGTTTCCTAAAATTACTTGAGTAATTCGACCTCAAATCAATAGTCCCTATAATTCTCTTGCCCAAGAATCCAATCTTCTCTGTCGAAATCACAATACTTCATGATGGTGCTATTTGAAAAACAATAAATTGATTAACAAGGAAAAGAAAACACACAGCCAAAAATGCCTTCGATGGTGCATAAGAGCATTGATGGTGGTAGAAATAAATGCATCACATCTCAACCATCCACCTCATCATTTCCAAATTTTAAAAATAGCCGTCCACATGGAGAACAACCTTCGCTGAAGCGGGCGTGGGGGCATATTTTGCATCTTGTAATGTTTTTTAGAACTTACACATGTTTAGGCCTTTTGACCCACCCGTCTAGTATTTGACTTTTAAATCAAGCACGACATGTGGTGCTTCATGGGAAATAGTGAAACGATAGGTGGTTTATGAAAATTTCAATTTTAAAGTTAAAATAACCCAAAGTGCCAAAGTTCTCCTGACAGCCTGCCCTCCTACTCTATTAATAAAATGGCCACTTGTCTTCTTCGTGGGCCTTAAGAATTCTTCTTATCTTTTTGCATTCTATACCAAATTTCACAAAGAACACAACCGGACCCAGTTTCCCACATCCACTCAATTTATGACACGTGTACATCCTCATGGCGAACCAAGAACTTGTATATGTTGCTTGATAATTCAAAATATTTGAGTAATATCTAGCGGGTCACGAGACCAATTTTTGCATTTTACAATCATAACAAAAAGTGACAAGTTCACAAGTTAGCTCTGTCCTGCTGCATCCAATTAGAATCTACCACATATAGAAGGGTGGCGTGATAAAATTTGAAAATAGAGACACAATTTGAGGGCATTTTACAGATGAAGAAACTTAAAATTTTTGAACCAGGCTTGCACATTTCACTTGGCAGGATTTTTCAAAGGATATACGACAAAAAATGACCCACGACAACAAGCAAATAGACAAAAATGTTTAACACAGTAAAAAATTAGGCTATGAAGGAAAGAAATTAACATAGCAGGGTGATATTTGAAATGAGCACCAACACCAAGTATGTCTTTGTCTTATCAATTCATGAATCAATATACTTATCCTTCTTTCACTCCAACTAAGGTTTCTGGCACAGTTACTGCTGTAACTAATTTCATGCAAGTTCATACTTAACATCCTCCTTGTTTTATTATTCCTATGGTTGATCCTACTATCAATGTAGTAAATACTCATTGAAATCATCCCCATATGGCTCCTTCCATTTCTATCCCACCGCCTATCACTTATATGGATCCTCCTCTTATTTCAAAGGGCTATGATATCAATGAGAAACTTAAGAATACACCAGCAAAATATCACTCTATGACTTATTGCGCAATGTGCCTAATTGTTTTCATACACTAGAGGCTTCCCTTCATTATATTCACATTGAAAGTGATAATTCTTCGGTGGCATTATCAAACCTCATTCAATCCCTCAAAAATCTACCACATGCTATATCATTTAGTGATGAGGACATATCACCATATGTTGTTGAAAATCCATGTGCACCTCTACTTATTACTACTATCATTGGCACCATTTATATCAAACATGTGCTCATCGAAAATGGATTTTTTTATTAATTTATGCTCTCATTCCCTCTTAAAGAAAATTGACATTAACGATAATATAATTTCTAAGAACTTTACTCTCATATGATTGAACTACTTGAACATGCTTAGGCACTATCACGTTACCCATACAAGTCGGTCCTAGAATTGTCTCTATTGAATTATTCATTATCATGCCTCGTTTTAGTTCAATATTTTCTAGGTAGACCTTATATTCATGAAAAACACATGGTCTCATCCACTGTTCATCGATGCATCAATTTATTACATGATGGATATGAACATACCATTGCTGCAAACCCTGATCCATTGAAGTTTTTTGTATAGACCCCATCATCACTACGCCTATCCCTCCATCGCAGCCTATTCCATATAGCAATATTGACACATATGATATTGACCAATCTAGTGCTTCACTTTGTTCCACAAATATGAGAAATCCATCTATTTCCACTCATACTAATGTTATAATTTCACCCATTATGTCTTCTCCACTCAGTACTACTACTTCACTCACTGAGGCTCCTCTCACTCCTATGTCTAGCACAACTCCTACCAACATCCTCGATGATTCTATCTAGTAGGACAATGTCAGCATTCATGATTATGATGACGAGGTTGATATCATTGAACTCACTAATGAAAAACTAGGTAATATTAATTTCACTCCTATTGAGGTATATGATTCATATTTCAATGATATTTTCATTGTTGTCGGACATGGTGAATATCAATTCAAATAACTCCCTCCTTCTACTAATGGTATGGTACTTTATCGGGGGTCTTTCCATACATTGGACGTCATTTCACCTTCTTCACAATATCAGGTGAAATATGTATCTACACTTACTTCTTTGACATGCACGCTCTTCATGCATACCTCTTATTGGCATAATATTCCATTTGATCCTACTTTCTCTAACACTATTTACACACATGATGGTCTGACTTGGCTTGGTTTCAAACTTGATGATCTCTTACCATTGTGTCATTCACCCCATATCTATCATGGATATGTTAGTATTATGGCTGCCTATAGTCTTCACATATTCTATCTAATAGTATTCAATGCAAGTGCTCCTCACACTTCTCCATTGATACTTGGGAAGTCTTGGCTTGACTACATTAGGGGTACTTTGGACCCCAATCATACTAGTATCACATTTCCTATACCCTTTGGCCATGTTTCTATCTAAAATGATTATTTTCTTGGCTATTCATAAAACCTTACTTGTTGGTATGAACATGAATATCCACCAACACCTTTCACCGATGAAGAATACATAATGGACATGTACAATCTACTCCGCAATGGATTTTTACTTGATCAACCACATACTATAGCTTACCACATCTTAGATGCAACACCTTTTAGTTTTTGACATGATAATAATGATCTTATAGACAATGTTACTTGATCATGTTCAGCATCATACACTTTAGGGGCATCATACTTATCCCCTCCCCTTAGCACTATTAGGTGTCTCACATACTCTACACTCTACATATTTTGTTTCACATGCTTCATACACGTGTTAATACATTTGTAGTCATCATTACCCTATGAAACACTCTCATGCTATGGTTCATAATTTACTGTTGAGGGCATATTACATACATAAACCTCACACACTACACACTTCAAAATTCACACATTGCACATTCATAACATCACTTTCTCGCAGCTTTTATTACACATCATACTTCTACATGTTGCACTCATGACCTTATGACACACTCTCGTGTTATGGTTCAGTCTTGACTGTTGAGGGCATATTACATACATTAACCTCACACACTACGCACTTCACACATCACACATTCATAACATCACTTTCTTGTAGCTTCTATTACACATCACACTTCTACATGTTGCACTCATTACCCTATGACACATTTAGTCCCGTGTTTCATACTTGAATGTTGTGGGTATTAATATAAAATGAACCTCACCATACTCACTCACATTCTATACATTCTATGCTCTATAATTTGATGATCACATCTTTCTAATGCACACATTCAAACCATTTCCTAATGATGCACTCTTGTTCTATGATCCACTCTTGATTGTTGAGGGGTATTTTATCAATAAAACTCATCTCATGCATACACACATACATGGGGGTCACTCTTCTCCTATCACACTTACACAAAATTCCATTCCATCTCGTCCACAACATATCGTATATCTTGGTCACATTTACTCTTACTTACCCATGCTTACATGCACCCTTTATTACACATGCTAGAAAGACACTTTGTATGTCATTATCTCTTTCTATATACACATGCACTTTCAATTTCCTTCTAGTTATGGATGCATATTTTATGCAGATCGATACATGCAGCACAGATTCTTGGCATAATGCCTATTATGAGTCCCGCAATGTCTCTTGGGGGAATCCACTTTTTTACTCATCACATGTGATATTGTTTCATCTTTCATAGCACATTATTATATCGGATCATACATGCTTTGACATAATTTCTATCTTTCTAACATGCTAACGGGTGATTCATGTGCAACATCTGTCTTGCAAGTCTATTTTCCACCATGGTTGTCTGGTTACTTTTCTTGTCATTTATTAATCTTGTATTCCATTGTTTTGGGCTTTGCAATTTTTCTTGTGTGCAAACTCTATGTTTTTGGCCATGTTGTCCTTGATTATATTGTGACATCATGAGTGATGTCCCATGTTTGAAGCCCACTTTTCATAGTCTACTTTGTCTATAATATTACATTTTTACATTGCCTTCTTACATGATTAGCTTACATCTTGTCTTCTACATGTGTGTTTATCTTGTTTGAACTAACACTTGTTTCCAACCACTTTATTTATGTGTGCCTTAGTATCTACTAAGAAAACTCCCTTCCCCTTGCAGGGCATCAATTTTAGCACAGTGGTCGGTCCTCAGTTGGGCCACATACTCCTTACAACATCACATACACCCCAAATGAGGGGGGCATAAATAAGGTGAATCAATCACCCCACACATCATTTTACAGTCACAGTATAACATAACTTAGCTTAAAGAAAACACAACATTCAGTCTCAGATATGACCCAAGTCCTGATTTGGGTCATTAGCACAACACACTCGCCAGTGCTAAACACTGGACAATAGTGCCTAGGCACCCTTGACCCTTTATGGATACTTGTGACCAGGGGGTAGTTACATAGAATTTTTCATTTTAGAATAGTTTTCAGCAATATACACATCAACTTTTACAAAACACACCATCCTTTAACACTTGGCATGCATAGACTACAATTTCTTTTCTAATTTCATGTTCGATTGAATTGGATTGTATTTTTGCACACCATTTATAGTGGTGTTTATACTTCAGGAAGAAACTAAAGGTTAGAGAATAATAATAGACATTTCTCCCCACTCTTCTTTTGCACTGGCATGAGATCCCCCAAAAAAATCACATTTAGCACAACTAGTGTGAGATCACCCAAAAAACTCACATTCAATGCAACTGGTGTGTGGTCGCCAAAAAAAATCATTCCTCTACATCATCCTCATGATCCTTTCTACACTCTTTACTCATCATAGATCAGGTGCACATGTTCTTTTTTCATTTTTACATACTTTTTACACATTTTGATCATATATATGCATATTTGACTACTTTTTCATTCTTCCCTTTTACAGGTCCATCCTTATGGGAAGTAGTAGTCAGATTAATCACAAAAGAAATGAAATTAACAACAGGTAGAATGTGACATCTACACATATACTCCCACCCTAGGGTAATCATCATCATTTTCACTTCCTCTTCTCTAGCTTCCACGCTTCACATTTTTATCACTCCATGCTTTTTCTTGTCTCTCTCAGCATGATTTTTACTATTGATCTACATGGCTATCAGGTACACATATCTTATCTACTTGATGTTATTGAGAATTCTCTTAACAACATAAATTAGGGTAAAATTTATAAACTAAGTCACACACTTTGGGTATCTATCTAGTCCTAATCACATATTGTTATTCATATGATTCCTAAAAGAGAAAAGTACTAATTGATCACCATATTTGGCCATATTTTATTTTTTTCTATTTTCTCTCTTGGTGTTACACTCCTTTCCCAATATTTCTTTTCATACATTTTGGCATTTCTCATTTAAGACACCAACACCCAGCCAGGACGTCAGCACCAGGCACCCCCATCCCCTCTAGGCACCCCAACCTCTTTTTACTTTGCTCACATCTTTTGGGTCCTTTCTAGCCATTTGGGCATATTTATTTCTTACTACTTAGCCTTTTAGTGGCTAATTACAAAATTCAAATAAGGGAATTATATAAATAAAAATCTATTTGATCATAATAAAGGACTGAACACTAAGCATTAGCTATCACCACCTAAGGTTGTATTCAAAGAGCATTCTATGAGCATTCAAGCATCCATATAGCTCCACACAATGGATAAGGGACTGTCATTTATGCATACATTTCATAAGAGGGTAAGTTCATTATTTCATGCACACATCTATCTACATTTTCTACATTTAGCTATTTGCTTGCTATCAAGTGTGACATGCCCAAGAGACACATAGGGCATGATTTCGACACACACACATAGAACTACATTTGGTATGAGATGTATTGCAATGCTCGATTGTAAGTTCACCTTGTTGATAGTTGAGGAAAGTCTCACCCCTCAATTTACATCTTTCTTTTTAAGATTTGATGTAGTTTGAGGGTTTTATAGGTGTTTTTTTATGATTGAAAGTTTCATGCGAATAAAAGAGAAGTACAATGAGATATAGACAATTAAAGGTGATAAGAAGTGACCATCTTACGACCATACAAAACTAAGTTTCACATCTTCTGAGTAGTCACAGGTGCCTAGAACAGGTCTCTGGCACCCAAAACATCACTGACCCTCCATAGGAGCCCTAGTCTAGGTACTTCGAACACTCCTAAATTTTTTGGGTCTGATTGCGACACTCTGAGTTCATGTTCTAGTAGATTTATAGTTTGAAATACCTTTGATATTATTTCTAATTAGCTAATTCTTTCTATCCCTTCATTTCCAACTATGGTTTCATACTTTATAGCTTATTTTTCTTGGGTCAAATATGTACTTAATTGTTTATATTCATCGTTGTTACATATTTAGAATCAGGCATATATTTATTCAACATTTGTTTAATCAAGATGTTATGAAAAGAGGATTTAGAGGGCTCTCCAATGGTATACATTTTTTCTCATGATGATGAGATTTGATAGGTTAACTAGCTCATTTTTTAGAGAAGAAGGATGTTTCTTTCTCAGGACAGAATTGTTTTTTCTAAAATATTGAGGTAGAATAGGCATGAGATAGATTGGTTGATGTTTGATATCAGTTTGAGAGTGAAGAGGAATTATATTTTTTCCTATTTAATGCCTTTTTTGGACCCCTAAAAAATATACTAAGTATAAGTTGCACGAGGGGTTTTGATGCGCGGGAGTTAGGCGTGAAGGCATGCGCGAGAGTAAGATAGACAACATGTGAAGGCTCATGCCATAAAAAACTATATTATATACTTATCCGCATTGTGAGCCACGAGAAAAATTAGAAAGATAGAGGGTTGGAATAATGACCAAATAAGGTTTTGGAGATAAGAATAGAGCATGAAGACTTGCAGTTGAAAAAAAGACTATTTTGAGATAGATATCATATGAAGGAATTTAAAGCGTCATGTAGAGCTTAGGATATTAAATGGATTATATCTATAGTTTATATTAAAATATAATATATTATTAGCAAGATTTCATGCTCTTATATTTGGCTTGTAGCCCACACATGGCTATTTATAACATGTAGGCTATATTTAGAGAGTGCATGGGTGGTGAATGGAAATTCCCCACACCCTATATATATGTATCATTTTCACTATATGGATATACCATGAATGATTTTAAGATTATGTTATTGTTTCACTTATGTGCAAAATATTATGGAGTTCCTATTGATATATATAATTACCATGCTTTATGGTGATTAATAGAATGGAGTTCTGTGTATGGATTATTGTTATTAATATCTCTATTGTTGGATCTTACATGGTAAACCTGTTATTGATTCTTATTTATCTTTTTTTACACATGGTTATGATATGTTACTTTTATTCTTAGATCTGGTTCATCTGGTTTATTTATTTTTATCATGAGATATATCTTCATGCATGCTAACTCCTTGACAAATATGGCATCAAAAGAGGGACCTAGTACCTTTGCACACTTTGGGTGAGCGTTTATCTTCCAGCTGGATGAGGTGTAAATGCACCTAGAATATTAGTAAAGAAATAGAGACTACATTTTGGTTCTGTTTTCGGGACCTCTTTTCAAGTTGTTTCAAAGATGTTGCATAATGAAGACGTATTAATTGACTTTGGCCAACATTGAAATTTGGGTAAATGATTTAGAAGAAGATTTTGCTCAAAGATTTAACAGTGGATCTTATTTTTATGCATGCATGTGGGTTGAATAAAATATGTATCATGAGCTCTATGTTATGTTATTTTGATGTTTTCCTAAAGAGTTGTGTGAGTGGCTAGTAGCATATACATTGAAGAGAAACTGGAGGTATAGAATAAATATTTTGAAACAAGAAGACTACCAGAATTTGCCTGATATCGATGGGTAAGTGCACCAAGTTGGATGGCCAAAAAGTGGACAAAAAACTGAAAATGAATGAAACACAATCGTGTTTTATAACAACCCGATCACGTTATGTTTTCTTAGGCTTAGAAATTTCCAACCTAGAATGCGTACGTGTTATAACGTGTACGTGTTTATAGTGTTATTGAACGCGTAAGTTTTTTGGGATAAATGAAGTTTAGGAGGGCCTAAAGGATCCATATTTACTAAAATAAAGTATAATATTTCTTTTATTTCTTTTATTATTTGTTTATACTTTTATTATTTCATATACTTTAAATTTATTTTAGTAAATATAAGAAGTTAGGGTCACTCTGCAGGTAATGGAAGTGGTCTCATAGCTCTGATAGTTATAATCTAGAAGATAGTTTTTCAAAATATAATCTGGTTCGTACTTACTCATTTTCAAAATTTTAGCAATGACCTAAAATTTTCAGGTCATATATATTGTAGTCGGTCTTTGTTTTGAAAACACATATAGTTGTTTTGTAGGTTTTATAACCTTTTGTATTGGATTTTCACCCTAATATTGTTTGAATTAGTACTAATTTTGAAATTTGGTCCATAATTCACTTTAGTGGCCATGAATCAACTCTATGATGTTTGTCTACTTCTTACTAAAATGAGATCCTCACTTTGTAGATAGAGGATTGCTCCCTCAATGGGATTCCTTTCCTATGGAAAAAATGAGGTGATTGTACTATGCCTCCTCCTTGGGGCTCAGGGATAAGGGTTTAAGATTTATTGTTTAGCATTTAAGGTTTAGGTTTTTAGGTTCAGGGTTTGGGGTTTAGGGTTTAGGGCTCATGGTTTAGGGTTTAGGGCTCATGGTTTAGGATTTAGGGTTTAGGGATCAAGGTTTAGGGTTTACAGTTTAGGGCTCAGGGTTGAGGGTTTAGGGTTTAGGTTTTAGGGTTTAGGGCTCAGGGTCTATGGTTTAGTGTTTAGGGGTTAGGGTTTGGGGTTTAGGGATAAAGTGTTAGGGTTGAGGGTTTAGGATTTAGGGATTAGTGTTTATGGTTTAGTTATCATGTTTTAGGTTTTAGGTTTTAGGGCTCAAGGTTGATGGTTTAGGGTTAAGGGATTAGGGCTCAGGGTTTAAGGTTTAGGGTTGAGGGTTGAGGGTTTATGGTTTAGGGATTAGGGTTTAAGGTTTAAGGGTTAGGGTTTATGGTTTAGGGCATAAGGTTTAGGGTTTAGGGTTTAAGGATAAGGGTTTAGGGTTTAGGGGTGAGGGGTTAGGGTTTAGGGCTTAGGGTTTAAGGCTCAGGGTTTATAGATTAGGGTTTAGGCTCACCCATTCACTCACTGTAATGTTCTATGTATTACTCATTCTTATTAGTCTTGACTGAGAGTATTCAACTAAAAAGGGTTCATCTACTTTATAGGTGGCACATTTAAAGGGAGTCATCACAATTTGATTCCTTTCATCTACTGATATTTTGAAGCCAAAGGAGGGAAATTATAGATATCTAAGAAAAGATTGGTATAAATAAATGCTACCTAATACATATATCTTCTTTTTCCCATTGCATGGGAACTTTTCACTTACTATAATGTTTTGTGTTTTACCCATTCTTATTAGTATTAACACATAATATTCAACTAAAATAGGGTTCATATTCTTCCTAGGTAGAACATTAAAAAAGAGTCATCACAATTTGATGTCTTTCATTTGTTGATATTTTGAAGGAGGGAAATTCTAGATATCCATTAACATTTTGGTACAGATAAATGTTTTTGATTCTTGTTTGAATAATTATTTCAGTTACAAGCTGTTAGGAATGAAGGTTTCATTTGAAGAACAAAGCTTGATATGTCCAGTACTTGTGTAAGTTGACAATTTGAGAGGATTTATGAGGTTCAAGTTTATTTTCTAATTTTTGTGAATTTAGGAATCTGGAATAGTGATAGGATTAAATGACAAACCCAATCATGAACACAGGATCCAAACAATTCTGAAAAATCTACACTAGTGGAAGTATAAACTAGAATAATTCAAAACAAAACAAAATACACACACATAACACAACATGTACCATGTTTCACCCAATGTGAGCTACATACACCAAATATAGAGATCTCATATATATAATATAATAAGAGTACAAACCAAATCTTCCATAAAATAGTACAATGTATCTCTCCAAGATTATCTCATCTACTCCAGATCTCTAAACAGATCTCCATGAGTGCACTATAACTATGTCTCAATAACACCATCAAATCTCACATAAAAAGTAACTACTACATCTCCCACTGCACAACCAAGATCTCCTTTGAATCTACAAAAAAAACCTATCATAAGGGTCTACCAATGTGCAACCATATATATGCACCAAGAAGTAAGTCTCTCCTCCATATCACTGCATCAACATGTATATACAAGAATACAATACCCTATAATATATCTAGATACTATTTATACCCATAAGCTCTCCTCCTAGATAAAATACTAGATCTATCATGGAATAATAATATAACATGATCCCATGGGTCTACAGTACAATATATATCAACAACATGTGGATCTAAAAGATGAAAGACTATGTGCTTTACACACTATGCAAGACATTACATTAAGACAAGACAATACAATAGAAGACATAACACTCTTCTCACCATTCAAATGTACTTGTTATTTCCTTATGTCCAACTTCTCTCCATTGAAGCTATGTCTTCATAAAAAAATTTCTTCTTTTTCTTCTTCTTCATCTTTAACCAAGGAGAATTAACATTATTCCTCTATCCTTATATTCTAACCCTAGTTTTCTAGATTATATAATCTTATACAAACTTAGGGCACCTTAGCTATGCATTTATAACCATCTGATAAATTTTAAAATCAACTGTTAGATCAAATCGCATGTTTAAAATAAAAACATAAACACACAAGTAACTGGTGTCGGTTCACTGTTTGTTGATTGATGCCAGTTCCCTAACCAGTGTCGGTTCCATGTTGCTGACTAGTGTCAGTTCCCTGAATGACACCAGTTCCTCCCCAGTGACCAATGTTGTTTCCCTAACTAACTTCAGTTACTTTGTAAACCAGTAAACCTCAAATGTATGCCATTGTGAAGCAATTTATCTCCACAATTTAACAATCTCCCACTTGGAGATAAATTGTTGAACCTGTACCTGTACAATACCATCCTCTACATACCGTGAATACTAACTATTCTTTACTTCAACAATTATCTCAAAATTAAGAATATTAAACCATCTTCTAAAACTAAGAAGATAACAAACCATGACTTACCATATACCTACATGAATCTACTACCTATCTGTGATACACGAACTATCCATACAACAAGCTCCCAATGAATCATAACTCCAAGCATCTCATGTAACTAAGCCACCATGACTAACACACCTTCAATAGATCCCAATCAAACTGAAATACTGAGATTTAACTACAACCATAGCCATACCTATAAAATCAATCATGTTCTCTAACCATCTATCCATGTCTCCATGCTACTACCAATGCAATTGACCAAAGACGAGTCAAACTAGAATAAGTGTAAGCAATCAAAAATATCCTAGGTAAGACAGCCCAAATTAATTCTACATGCAACAAGTGGGTGATAAATCCACAACACCTGCATAAATCTAAGAATCCAAACATTGCAATCTGTAAATCCAACCATGCATAAACAACTTTCATGTCTAAGACAACCATTTGTAGATAACATATCTATCATGGGGTAAACTAGTAACAAGAGGAAATATGAGCATCCCCTACTCATTCTCAAGAGCATCTAATCCATGCTCATAGGAATCTATGTGTAAAACAAATATTTGCATCATCATAAACTCACAAAATAGAATCTATCCACACGTACAGACTCACCATGTACATCCATCCATATCACCAGGATCTCTAAAAGCTCCAAGTATGCCACAGAATAACTCCAAATCCAAATATGAATCATGTGCTTCATTAATGTCAACAAAAAATAACCATGCTACTAATAAATAGTGTAAATACCAGAAAAAATGTCATCAATCAAACTTCGCACAACCTTCCAAGATGAAAAAAAACAAGGGCACCATCCAAAAATGGTAAATAAACACTGTTGTCAAACCTATAGCCTAAGAAACCATGGTTGTCCAACCGACATCAGTCAACTCTGGACCGACCATGGTTACCCAAAACTAACACCAGTCTCTGTAAAAATCATATTTCTTTTTTTTCCACCATTCAAACTCAAAACAATGCTTCCTCTTCTAAACCCAGTTGAATCACCATCAACTGCTATCTCATAGGGATATCCAGGCACCACAAAATAAAGTAGAAGTGACATCACAATACAATAGACTCAAAATACCTGCAAAGCCATGACTTTCCTCTAAAGCAACTTGTGCCTCATGCCACTCTGAAAGGTAGCATACTCCTCTCACTCTACACATGCATCTGTGTCCAACCTGCAATGCCAACAACCATGGCTTGATCCCACTCAACATGAACTCCCTTGCACTACTTCTGATAACAAGCTCAAAAGCTCCAATATATATCAGTTAGAAATAAAACAAGATGAAAGAAATATAAACCCGATTCCCTTATTAACAAATAGTACATATACATCATAGAAGTTTGGAATTCTTGTGAAGTAGGTGAATCACCATATTTTCATCCCTATGTACTCAACATCTCTTGTTATCTGCAACCATGTCCAATCATGAATTTTCATTAAGGATATCATCCTTAGACTAGATACCATTGTCCTCAAGATTCCAACACATCTTGAAATTAAAATTCAAACACACCAAATATCCATTGTGCATATTTTACTTGTGCACACAATCCAAACATAATACCAGTTGCATAAAAAAAAGAAATAAAACATGAACTGAATAGAGATACCTAAAATTGATCCAAGTCTCACTAGACTCTTGAGCTAACTCTTTCCTCTTTCTGATTCAAACATTGAAGTGATCTACTTTGTTTCTACTTGTAAAGTTTTTGTAAGAAACCTAATCCTCCAAACTAGACACTAAAACCATCCATGCCCTCTTTAGTTGCAAAAATGTAGTACAAATTCATTGCAATAGAGACTAACCTCAGTCAGCTGACTAGTACCGATTAACCTTTATGACCAACATCAGTTCTATGACCAATGTTGGTGCTACTAGAATGAACACAATGCCACAAAATTTTTCATAAAACACCAAACCAGGTGCCTAATCCAATCAAATCTGATAGCTATGTTGAGCTAGTCATTTCAAGAAGCAACCAAATCTGTTACAAAAAACTTAACAACAAAAATACATGCAAATAAATTGCACCAAGATGAAATACATCACCTTACTAGCACCAAGATAATCAACCACATCTTCAACTGAAGAACATGCTTCTCTAATGGAATCCCTGTCTTCATTTTATGCTACTACCTCTCTAACAAATACTGTGCATTTAACAAAACCAAGGATGCATAACTGATCCTCTATGTCATACTCAGATTCATAATCACAAACCATGCATGTGCATCAAAAACATACAAGAAATACAATACCAAGATAAAACCATACCTCTATAACTTAGACCTACAGTTTGAGCAACACACTTGTGCCCCTAAGAACTAGGGACACCTCAACAAACAAGATACATTCCATGCATTTTCTCAATTCTTCATACATGTGATTTTCTGTTTAAAACTAGGTTTCCCAATAACTAACCATGGTCACCCTATAATCGACCATGGTTACCTTGTAACCAGCCATGGTCACCTTGCCGATGTTGGTTGCCACATAACCAATGTCGGTCATTGTATTCTCTAGCAACCTCACATTTATAGCTTCCACTTGAGATTTAAATCTCTTCTTGTGATTTTCACATTAGGAAAAATAACCCTACTCTCATACCCCTATCAATAAACTACTAACAAAATACTGAAGCAAAAACTTGCTCTAAAATAACCAAGTTATGATACCAGTTGTTGGGAATTCGAGACTGCAGAATAGTGCTATGATTCAATAAAAAACCCAATCATGCACACATGATCCTAAAAATTCCCCAAATTCTATAGTAGTGGAAGTATAAACTAGAATAATCCAAATCAAAACAATGTACACACATATAACATATCATGTACTGTGGTTCACGCAATGTGGGTTATGTCCAATAAAGACAAATATCTCATATATATAATTTAACAAGAGTACAAACAAACTATTCAATACAAGATTACAATGCATCTCTCTAAGAGTATCTCCTCTCCCCATTATATCTAAATGAATCTCCATGAGTGCACTACAATTATGCCTCCACAACACCACCAGATCTCACATAACCACGAACTACTGTATCTCCCACTATGTAACCAAGCTCTCATGTGAATCTGTAAACAAGACCTCTCATAAGCGTCTACCAATGTGTAAACATATTTTTACACCAAGAAGTAAGTCTCTCCTCCATCTCACTACATCAACTTGTGCATACAAGAAGACAACCTCCTCTACTATATCTAGATACTATCTATACGCACAAGCTCTCCTCCTAGCAACAATAATAGATCTACAATGGAGCAACAATATAACATGATATCATGGATCTACAATACAAGATCTCACAACAAAATTTGGATCTACAATACAAGATCTCACAAAAACATGTGGATCTACAAGATGAAATACTATGTTCTTTGCATACTATGAAAGCCATTACATTGAGACAAGACAATACAAAGGAAATACAGTAGAAGACATAACACTCTTCTCACCATTCAGATGTACCTAATATTTCCTTCTGTCCAACTTCTCTCAATTGAAGATATGTCTTCATGCAACCCTTTTCTTCTTTTTCTTCTTCTTCATCTTCAAACAAGGATATTAACATTCTTCCTCTATCCTTGAGTTCTAACCCTAGTTTTCTAGCTTATATAAGCTTATTAAAACTTAGGGCACCTTAGCTATCCATTTATAACCATCCAATACCTTTTACAATCAATCGTCAGATCAAATACCTCCTCTAAAATAAAAACATAAACGCATAGGTAATTGGTGTCAGTTCTCTGACCGGTGTCAGTTCCCTTACTAGTCTCGATTCGGTATTTGCTGACAGGTGTCGATTCACTGTTGCTAACTAGTGCCGGTTCCCATACCAATATTGGTTCCTCCAAGGTGACAAATTTCAGTTCCTTGAATGATGTTGGTTAATTTGCAAACAAGTAAACCTCGAATGCATGCCTTTGTGAAGTAATTTAGCTCCAAAACTCAACACCAAAATGCATTACTCCAATGTTTGAAAATGTTTCTCCAAATGCATCAAAATTTTGATTCAGACACTCAATGATGCTTGTATGTTCAATATTTCCATAGACCTCAGTAGTCATCGATCTTTGGATATAGGGATTACCATGCTTCCATTTATAATGACAAAGATATTTGTAAATTTGTGTTATGACCTCTAAATCTGTATGAATTTCAATTTGTTTAGAAATCACATCGCACCCTTCACTAGGCTTGATGACTACCCATATCTTTTTGAAGGAACTTTTGAAAGAATTCATGGGTTTATCATAGAAGGAATTATCAATGAATGAAAGGTCACTAAGTCATAGGCCAGTTGAATCCCATTTAGAACTAAACAATAAATATTTACTAGGCAATTGATAACAACTTTGTGTTCTTAGCCATTCCCTAGATGCTATTCTTATTTTGAACACTTCAGGAAGTTATATCAAATTTTCTATCCATTCTAGTAGCAGAAGAGATTTATCTTTCTCCAGAGGAGAGGATAATGTAGGAAATTTGGTTATGATCCTACATCTCAGCATTGGTATATTCTTCCATGTCCTTTGAGATTAATTTTTTGTGTTGTGATGGTTATTTTTTCTAGCTTCCAATGGGTCATCTTGGCTTGTATAATACCATACATGGAAATATGAGAAATGTGAAATTTTTTTCAGAGTGTGAAGAAATTGACATTCAATAGTGCAAGTATATGTGGGGAGAAACAAGTTTGGTAGAGATGTGTAATATGCATTACAAGGCACAAGTTAGATGTCATATTCATTTAGTTTCTTATCCCACCTCTCATAAATAAGGTAGTTATACAAGTAGAATCAATGATGGTTCTAGGCACAAGAATAGGAAATACGATCCTAATATTCAAATTCAAAAAGATTAACTCACTTGCGAGACCTACTATAAATATATGAGGTTTAGGGGTTAGAGCTTAAGGCTTTGGATTTAGTGTTTAGGGTTTAGGGCTTAGGGATCAGGGCTCAGGGTTTAGGGCTCATGATTTAGTGTTTATGGTTTATTATTTTAGTTTTATGGTTTAGGGTTTTGGTATCAGGAAAAAGGATTAAGGGTTAAGGGTATAGGTCATAGAATTCAGGGTTTAAGGTTTAGTTTTTAGGGCTCAGGGTTTAGAGTTTAATGTTTAGGGTTTAGGGGTTAGGGGTTAGGGGTTATGGGTTAGGGTTTAGGATTTATCTTTTAGGGTTTATGGTTTAGAGTTTACGCTTTAGGATTTAACATTTAGGACTTAATGTTTAGGGTTTATGGTTTAGGGCTCAAGGTTTAGGGTTTAGGGATTGGGGTATATGGTTTAGGTTTTAGGGCTCATGGATTATGGTATAGGGTTCAAGGATTAGGGTTTAGGGTACATGGTTAAGAGTTTATGGCTTAGGATTCGGGGTTCAAAGTTATGGGTTTAAGGTTTAGGGTTTAGGATTTAGGGCTCATAGATTAGGGTGTAGGGTTCAAGGCTTAAGGTTTAGGGTTTAGGGTTTATGATTTAGGGTTTATGGCTTAGGTTTTATGGCTCAAGGTTTAAGGTTTGGAGTTATGAGTTTAAGGTTTGGGGTTTAGAGCTTAGGGATATAGATTTGGTGTTTAGGGTTTAGGGCTTAGGTATCAGGGTTTAGGGTTTAGGGTTTAGGGATTAGGGTTTAGGATTTAGTGTTTACGATGGAGAGTTTATAATATTGGTTTAAGGTTTTAGGGTTTAGGTATTAGGGTTAAGGGTTTAGGTCATAGAGTTCAGGGTTTAGGGTTTAGTGTTTAGGATTTAGGGCTTAGGGTTTATAGATTAGGGCTTAGGATTTACGGTTTAGGATTTAAGGTTTAGGTTTTATGGTGTAGGATTTAGGTTTTACGGTTTATAATTTAGATCTCATGGTTCATGGTTTAGGGTTTAGGGCTTAGGGATCATGGTTTAGGGCTTAAGGCTCAGGGTTTAGGATTTAAGGCTCAAGGTAAGGGCTGAATGTTTAAGGTTTGGGGTTTAGGGCTTAGGGTTTAGGGTTTAGATTTTAGGGTTTTGGGTTTTGGGTTTAGGGTTTAGGGCCTCAGGTTTATAGTTTAAGTTTTAGGGTTTAGGGTTTAGGGCCTCAGGTTTATGGTTTAAGGTTTAGGGTTTAGGTTTAGGGCCTCAGGTTTATGGTTTAGGGTTTTGACTGTAGAATTTAAAAGCTAAAAACTTTAGGGTAAATACTAAAATCCTAAAAATTACCTATGTACTGACCAAATTATACTATAAAAACTATCTCCTAAACCATGACTAATGGAGTTGTGAGACTAGTTCCATAAGGTGCATAGTGACTCTAGTTTCTTATATTTATGAAAATAAATTTAATTATTATTTGTTATAAACATTTATTTTTGTAAATAGAAACATGTCAAAAGTACATATGATGTTCATACTATGAAGAATGTGTACACGTTATAGCACATGCTCATTATAACGCATACAAATTTTGTGTATTTACTTTTTCCAAACCATGCCTCAAGGATTGGATCTGGTATGTATCGCCAAGCCTAAAGGATGGACCTCCATAAACATAACAAACAACAAGTTTTTGTAGGAAAATGAAAAAATTCACTTCCACCATGATAAATCAACATAAAACGATCAATTCATTTAAAAAAATTATACCACAATGTAGATCATACTTTCTTCTTTCTAAAAATATATTTTCTCAAATTTTTGTGACTAATATAAGGTTTCCATATTATTTATTTTCTAACTATTCCTTTTTGTATCTATTTTTTGAATTTTAAACACATCTATTTTTTATCGTGTATCCTTTTTTTTGCTCATCTAAATTGAAAAAAAAATTATACTAGCCCAAACTAGGCCTAATTCTATACATATTAAAAAAAATCTAATTTTTGACATTTTTAGGGTAGTTAGGGGGGCGTACGATCAGAGCTCCATTATTTTCAAAATTAAAAATTTTTGTACTAGAAAATTAATTTAAAAAATATACTTGCTAAAAAAATATTTAAAAACATGTAGCCCAAATTAGATTCTCCTAGCTATATTTCTATCGAAGGGTTTTCAAAATGCTAAATGCTGCTCAAAAAATGGTGGGGCACACAAAAGTCATTATGTTATGTTTTTTAACAAAATAGGACCATATGTTGGTATTTTAGTTATTTGACCTACTTAAACTTATTTTTCTTCAATAAAATTTAGTATCTTAGAAACTAGACTCAAAATGCTACGATTCATGTTCACGCAACATCTTCAGTTTTGAGTGTAACTATTTTTAAAAACTCATACAACTTGAAGTTTTTAATTTTTAAGAAAAATACATCCACTTAAGACCCCCCTTTTCCCCCCAGATTGGTGCACTTACCCTGATTTGACTTGGAAACGCATTGCAGATCATTGGTAGAGTGGTGCCTTGAATAGTTACACTCTGAAGTACGTTGTTTCGACTTATTCCTATCCAAATGTTACTGATTTTCAGTTATTGCATGATCCCAAAGGATCATACTTACATGTTATCCCTTTAATGATTATGATCTTGATTATAACTATGGATTTGGAATAATTCCATATGGCTAGCTAAGCCCTACCATGCGCGGGGGTAGCAGTGGGTGTGGTGAAATATGGTGGGCCTGGCGAAAGAAAGGTAAAGAGAGAATAAATATGACTTACGTATAATGAAGAACAGGAGAGGGAATTATCAAAGCAGTGTGATATTGAGGAGTGAATGCTGTTGCAGAGAGAGATGGATCATGAAGAATTTGTAGCTCACGTAGAAGACATGGAGCCAGAGCATCTAGTTATCCCCCATTTTGGTAAGCATGGTAGATAAACCCTCTCAGCTTCAGATGAGAGCTCATCGAAAGAAAGTATAAGGACCATGAGTGTGCATCTAATCCCACCTGGCAACCTAAAATTGTGCTTGGTGTTCCAGTTCCTAAAACAATTGTTGATAAGTAAGATAGTGTTGGTGATAGAGTAGGGACAGGTAGATTTCATTTTCCATTGAGTACATAAGTTAATCAGATAACACATTCATCTATGGAGGTGCAAACATCATCTTTGTTATTTTGGAGTCCAGTCAAAGGTATATTTTTTTGGTGTGTCATCAGGGTAGAACATGGGCACGCATAATGTTGGTAATACATCTGGAAATAGAATAACTTCACAGAATTTGGGGGTTCAATTTAGTATAACTGTTGGAACACAAGATATAACATACTCTAATCTAGTGCTCACTATAGGGGGAGGATCAGAAGGATCAGGTGGTTCGAGATCTAATGGATTTTGAGGTGGAGGAAATACAGGTTCTGGATCTGGTGGGCATGGTCTGCACCAACCCCAGTAATTTTATTATGAGATGTCTCTTCACCTACCAAAATACAGAGGAATTGAAGATGCAGTTGAGCATTTACATATGTGTGAGATACTATGGAGTGCCAATGGGATCACAACTCCTGAGCGTAAGGAAAGTGAGTTTTCTACTACTTTGTAAGGGCACGTGCATAGTTGGTATAAGAAGTATGGTCCAAACCAGACTTGCATAGAGTACAATGCATTACATGATGTGTTCTTAGTTGAGTTCCATATACCTAAATTTGAACATAAGATCATCAGCATGCTAAAATATATTAAGCAGGGCATGGCTGAGAGCGTAAGGGAATATGATGCATGTTTTAAATTTTTTTATCAAAGTTATCTTATGATATTCACCCTAGCCAACATGCACAGTGATTTTTTGGTCGTTTGATCTGATCTTTTAGAAGGATAATTTATCATAACAAATTTACAGATCCATGTGAAGCTTTGGAGGTAGCTCTGTACGTTGAGGAAGTTGGAAGCACAGACAATGGAGTTAGCCCATTTTTTGAAGTAAAGATTACATCTATGGAAAAATTGTTAGCTAATTCAGCCCATGAGACACGTAGTGGTATTTGGTGTACAGATTGTGAGGTGGAAGGACATACTAAGGATAATTTCCCTCATAAATTGGTGGGTGCCATGTTGTTGGATTGTGAGATTTTTCATTTGGATCATGATTCAAGCTAGTACCCCCTGTTGGAGCGTGCATATCAGGAAGAATGTGTCTTGTTATTGTAAGATTTGTACAAGTCTACCACTCATGATACATAGAGAATTGTAGATTGACTGATCAGATTCATGATGCCATTGAAACTGGTGTACATCAAACCAGTGTTGCAAACAATTCTAAGGAACAAGGTTAACATCATAATCATAACCAAAATGAAGGAAACTCTGATGGAGGTGGTAGAGGAAGAGTTTATCACATGGAGGATTTAGAGGCAGAGGTTGCGGAGGTGGGAGAGGTGATTTCCCATGAGGAACCTATTTTACATGCAAATCCTCTGATCATTAGAGGATGTGAATGTCCTCATAACATTATTCACTCCTGACGTGGAAATAATCACAAGTTTAAGTAATGCTTGTATTTGTATGAGCATATGAGCAAACAACACAAGCAAGATAAGGGCACGAGAATGGTTAGAGTACAATGCATTATTGAAGATCAGTGGATGCCAAATTTAGCACTTGACCCTGAGATGATACATGTGTTGGTAACTATAGGCACTGATGTTGCGCATGCACTCATGAGACTCCAAAGTAGAAACCTATTAATAAAAAATAAGAGTTATTGCATGAAAAGTATCCAGATCATTTCTATAAGAATAAATTCTATCAGGAAACTATAAAGGCTATTAGAAACTTACAAAGTGAGATACAATGATTGAAGGAGAAGTTTCAGAAGCTGAAGTAGGAAAAGGAAGTTGAGGTACCTTAGAAAGAAGTTGATGACTTAAAGGAGGTTTATAATATGTTACTCCAAGACAACATCATTACTTTATTATGTGAATGGTTAAGGGAGAAGGTTTCATGTGTTGGGGTTGATCTTGAGAGATAGATATTACATGCAAACTTAGCACCTCATAGCTCTTGACTATGATAAAGAGATAAATTTGAATGCAGTTCTTGATGGATGGTTGTTGAGTAACATGCTGATTAATATAGGTGAAAAAATAAATATACTCACTTTGGATGCGTGGAATCATATGGGGAAGAAACCATTATAACCATCTTCAAATATGTTGAATATGGAGAACATGACTAAATCCACGCCCATTGGAGTATTGAAGGATGCCACTATTACTATACAAGGGACCAAGTTTATTGGGGACTTTAGTTAAAGGTCTTCATGATTTTCAAAGCCATCTAAGGAAGGTGTTATCTAGTGGGATGATTTCTATGAGTGATACAACTTGGTGTCTATCCTGGGATAACTGTTGATCATACGCTTTCATGAAATGGTTGCTTCAGAGATTGAGAACAAAGAAGTACACACGTGATTATTAATGTTGACAAATGATCACAACCTTCACCTTATGTACAAAGGAAACGCCCATATTTCTGATGCCATGGAAAGGGGATTTGAATAGGATATACGTGTGTATACCCTTACGGGATAGATACTAACTACATTCTAGATAGCCTTTTAGAGTTGTGAGAAGTGAGAATCTGTGATGTACCTTCACATATTTATGAATTTCATGGGAAGGATTTGACTTCAGTCTATGAGAAGATGATAACCAGATGAAGTTGCATGTGATCCACCATCACTAGGCACATGGAATTTGTATGACCAATGATCAGGCAGGGATGTTCAAGAACACGGTTAACAAGAGCATGAATTAGGGATGAACGCAGGTATGATTCATTATTTTGGTATAACTACCACTGGAATACCTGATGAAGGAAACCCTGATGTATTATCATGTGCGTCTTATAATGGGGGATAGCTCAGTAGGACAGATCAAGTTAGATATGAAGAAATATGATTTGGTTTATACCCTACAGAAGGATAGACATATCGAGGAACTAGTGTGCACTACACTAGAAAAAGATAAAGGAAACATGTTACATGATTGATGGTGAGAAGTGAGAATCACCTTGACTCTACTAGGTTTCTTGAGGAACAATAGATGAAACCCTCACTTATCACGAGCCTATGAAAATTTCATGGGAAGGTTTTTCTTCGCATCACGTTTAGAACCTTTTGACATTATTGTTGACAATTTTTCTAAACATGAGATTTATAAGATTATTGAGCTACTACGTGACTTCCATGATTTATTTACTGTGAGGTTATAATGAGCCAAAGGGATTGCATCCCTCTTTGGGTGAGATGAGGATCAAGTTAAAGGAAGGTGTGCACCCGGTTAGGAATATTCCTTACAGGATAAATCCTAATCTACGCGTAAAAGTTAAGGAAGAAGATTGATAAGATAGTTGCAATTTGGGATCATTGAGCCTAGTGAGGAATCATAGTAGGTTAGCCCCATGGTAATAAACATAAAGAAGGATGGTCAGGATAAGGATATGTGTGGAATACAGGGAATTTAATTCTTCTTGTGTGATACATAGTTTTCCCACACCTTTTATTAAGGAGATATTGGAGGGCGTTGAAGGGTGCAAAATTTACCTTTTGACTGATGGATTCTCTGGTTATCATCAAGTGTAGATTTCTCAAGAAGATCAATAAAGGATCAACTTTCACCACTTAAGTGGGGAATTTTTGCATACATAGTTATGCCTTTTTTATTGAAGTATGCGCCTGCAGTCTTTTCTGTGCATTGTTGTACAAGAATTTGAAGAATTTATACACAAGTTTTTATAGGTTTATTTGGATGATTGAATTTTGTATGGACTGGAAAAAGATCATTGTGAAAAATTGAGACTCATGTTTGAGATATGTAGGAAGATAAGCAAATTTATTTGAACATTAAGAAGTGTATCTTTGCTACACCCTTTGAAACTTTGTTGGGACATATTTTTTGCAAAGAAGTCCTATTGGTAGATCCTACTAAGGTTGTTATTATTTTGGGCTTAGAGGATCCTACCAATAAGAGCAAGGTGCATGGGTTCTTAGGACATAAAAATTACTATAGGAATTTAATTAAGGGGTATGCTAAGATTTCGGCACCCTAGGAAGAATTTTGAAGAGTAAAGGAAAGTTCCATTGGAATGAGGTGCAACAAATAAAATTTGAGAACATTGAAGGAAAGAATTACTTATGCACCCATACTGCACTTTCCCTCCTTAGGATAAGCCATGTTTAATGTGCATGTTTATACCTCTAGCATGGCCATTGGCACAATATTAACACATCCTAGATGATGGTATTGCTAATCATCCTATCTATTTTTCAAGCGGGAAGCTGACACTAGCTGAGAAGAATTATACCAGTACAAAGCGTGAATCATTGTCTATGATTTATGTGCTACATAAGTTTAGACGATACTTGGTTATAACTCCAATTATATTTTATATACATCACATGGAACTTAAGTACTTGGTTAATAAGCTCATTTTGTAAGGGCTCATATGTCATTAGAATCTTTTATTTTAGGAATTGGACATTACAGTTGTGGTAAAACTAGGGAAAAGTAATTCAATCCTTGATCATTTGTCAAGGATTAATTCAGGAGAGGACATGCAGAGCATTGAGGACATAAATCTAGATTCACATTTGTTTAGATTCAACAATGGACCCTCTAATTTGGAGTATATTATTGTATTTTTACGTACTAACGTGGTGCTTGAAGGAATTAAGAGTATAGAGAAGAAGAAGATTTTCATTCAATTTTCACCTTACATGTTGATCAGTTAATATCTATACAAGCTAGGTCGGGATGAGGTTTTGCATTGGTGTGCACTTGAGCATGAGGATGAAGCTATTAAGGAGGAGGCTCATAACAGCATCTTGGGGGACATTATACAAAAACTACTACCGTGTGCAAAATTTTGATGGCTGGTTTGTGGTGGGAAACATTTAATAAGGATGCTAAAGAGTATAACAAGGGTTTTGATCATTGTTAGTGCCTTGGAAAGACTAGGCATAGAGATGAATTGCATTTGAGGCCTATAGTCAGTGAAGAACCTTTTGAGAAATGAGTGATTGAATTTTTGGGTCCTATTTCCCCACTCGCGTGCAGGACTGGATCACACAACATTGTAACTTGCACAAATTATCTACCAAGGTGTGAAGAAGTAGTGCCTACAAAGGATTACATGAAAGCTAGTGCAACAATGTTCTTATGGGAGAACTTCATCAATAGGTATGGATGTCCACTGAGCTTGACCAGTGATAGAGGTACTCATTTCTTAAATGATACTATTAGAATATTACTGGCCAAATTTATCATGGTACACCATAATATAACACCATATCACCCATAGGCCAATGGGACTGTTGAGGCTTTCAATAAAATATTGAGACACACATTGACTAAGATTTGTGTTGTTGGAAGGAAGTATTGGGATGATAAATTCTCTATAGTACTTTGCGTATACAAAGAAACCTACAAGAGGTTGAATAAGGCCACACCCTTTCGGTTGGTGTTTGGCAAAAAGGTTGTTTTACCTATGGAATTCGTGGTAACCTATCCGTATATTACACACAGGAGGACTGGATGATGAGAAATCACTTGAAGTACGCATTGCTAATTTTATGTAGTTAGAATAGAAAAATGTCATAGCACATTAGAGTCGGAAGACAGTAAAAGGTAAGACACAATAAGTTATGACATGATAGGCACATAAATAATAAACAGTTTGAGGTTTGAGAGATGGTGTTTATTTATGATTCCAAGTTTTTGTGCAACCTTGGAAAGTTCCAAGTGCATTGGTTGGGACCATATGTTGTAATGTACATACTTGATTTAGAATATTTCCACTTGCAAACATTGGATGGAACATGGTTGCCAAGTTACTTTAACAAGAGTAGGTTTAATCCCTACCATAAATAAGTATTCTAGGTGTTTGTAATAAGGAAGTATTGTCATTTACCTTATATTTCCTTTAATATGTGTTTCCTTTCATGTCACTATGCTTTTTAATGAAGTTTTTTGTTTTGGTGTAATAAGCATGTTTGTGCGCCAATAACTTATTACTATTTAAGTGATTTCATGCACAAATGACCGTGCATACTTTTGGTGTGGAGTGGAATGAAGTGCAGAGATGAAAATGGTTCGTGCCCTCTTATTATGGGATGTTTGCATGCTGGCGTGGAAAAGGGAGAGTTGTTATATGTCCTATGTAAAAGGTGTTTTGAGGAATGTTGAGATGATTAAAGCCTACATAGGGAAAGTGATCGCGTAGTGTAACTAGAGATAAGCAGTGGTAGGGGAAAATACTTGGGATATGGCGTAGAGGTTTTGTACTTTGGCATAGGGAAGTGCATGAAGGAGGCTTGAGCTAGAGAAGTAGTATTAGCGTGCCAGAAGGTTACGACTACTACGCAGGATGTGAAGTCGCAATGGAAGTTAACATTAAATGGAAAAAATAATATTTGTTGAAAAGTGACTAGAAAAATGTGGGTCAAAGGGACAAGAAGGTCATGAAAATGTATAAATAAGGGGGTTAGGTTATTCATTTAGCTACCTTTATTTTGAATAAATCAAATTACTACTAAGTGGATTGAAGAATGACAAAGAGCTTAGAAGTGATGCGGGTTGTTTGCAAACTAGAAGTGTTGGGAGTTATGTAGAGATCCTTGTGGAGAGTTAAGTTAGATTTAACAATGGAGTGGTGAAGGGTTGCATGCAATTGAAGCGGTTGGAAGTTGGGGGGCTTGGGTAGAGAACGGTTGAAGGATATAACACTTAAAGCACGTGGTGAGAATACAAATGAAACCAAAGATAAGGAATTTATGAACAAATAGAACTCAGGTTGAGGTGGAGGAACCATTAGTATAGATATATTCAAAAATATAGTATCCTCCTGGTGTTTTGTGGGTGGAATTTTAGAAATCAAAGATCGCTCATTGTAAATATAGTGAGTTTAACCACCACACGGAGGAAAAAAAGGGAAGATAAGGGAAGAATTAGTAAAGGTACTCCCAAGAGAAGACAAAGCTAGAAACCCTCAAATTGATGACTCTGTGTAGAGAGAGATGGAAAAAAATAGTGTTTTGTAATTATGGGAGCTTCCATTCTTCACAAAAACTACACATCTATTTCAGTGGCTGATGTTGTAGGTGCATAAAGACTTCTGCTTCATGGAGAGAAGGATGCATCTCACATGCCAGTTTATTGGATGAGTTACAAGAACTTAAGATTGGATTTGAGGAGATAACACTAGATCAAGTACCAGGTATTGTGAAGGTAGCAATGGGGAAGGCTTTGAAAGAGTTGGAGGAGTGGAAGAAGCTGAAGGATGAAGTAGATGTAGAGTTCCCTGAGCTCCTCTAGGTTTATTGAAGTTTTTTAGTACGATGTTCATTTTTAGATTTTAAAATTTGTATCTTCATAAATCTTTTTGTAATCAATGATTGAGGAATTTCCAAGGGTAGAAATCTAGCCAGTGTGGGGTAATGTTGGACCCTTGAAAAATATACTAAGTATAAGTAGCATGAGGCGTTTTGACACGTGGGAGTCAGGAATGAAGGCATGCATGAGAGTAAGATAGACATTATGTGAAGGCTTGTTCCCTAAAATATTGTATTCCATATTTATCCGTATTATGAGCTACGAGAAAAATAAGAAATATAGAGGGTTGGAGTAGTGGCCAAGCAAGGTTTTGGAGATAATAATAGAGCATGAATACTTGCAGTTCAAGAAAAGTCTATTTTGAGATAGATCTCATATGAAGGAAGTTAAAGCATCATGTAGATCTTAGGCTATTAATAGGATTATATCTACAACTTATATTAGAAGATAATATATTATTGGTGAGCTTGCATTTTCTTGTAGTTGGCTTGTAACACACACATGGCTATTTATAGCATGCAAACTATTTTTAGAGAGTGCATGGGTGGTGAAAGGAAATTCCCCACCCCCTATATATATATATGTATGATTCACACTGTATGGATATATCATGAATGATTGTGAGGTTATGTTGTTGTTTCACTTATGTGCATAATCGTATGAGTTATTATTGATGTATACAATTAATGTGCTTTATGGTTATTAATAGAATGTAATTCTGTGGATGGATTCTTGTTATTGATATCTATGTTACTAGATCTTGCATGGTAAAATTATTATTTATTCTTTGTTAGCTTGTTTTGCACATGGTTATGATCTGTTACTTGTATGCTTAGATATGGTTCATCTGGTTTATCTATTGTTGTTATGAGATATATCTTCATGCATGATAGCTCCTTGACAAAACTGGCATCAAAAGAGGAACCTAGTACCTTTACATGCTTCAGGTGAGTGTTCAAATTCAACCTAGATGAGGTACCAATGCACCTAGGATATTGGTAAATAAATAGATAGTACACCTTTGGATTTCTTGAAAGTGACAAAAAGGGTGCAAACCATTTGAGTTCCTAAAATTACTTTCTAGGAAGCTTAGTTTCATGAAGATGAAAGTTTGTGTGGTTTGCATGTATAGATATTTGATAAGCTCTAGAAAACATTAATGTGATATATAGGTAAACGGGATTCCAATTAGTGGCTACATTCCATATTTTAGTTGTTCTTGAGTGGTCTTGAGGCCAAAAGGTGAAGATTGGTTCTTGGAGACAACTAATTTGAGAAGGATATGATCCTTCTTGAGTGAGCTATGATAATTTTTATTGGTGAAAGATAATGTATGACCATGGATGGTGTTGTTAGATCATATTTGAAATGTATGAGAAATTTAATATCTTTACTAATCATGTGATGAAATTTATGGTATTTAGTCATCCAAGTGATGGGGTTTTGAGTTGTTTTTGAGCTCGTTTAGTGCATTTAGGCATGACCGATCTATAGGGTCCATTATAGATGTTTTTATGAATGTATTGGGATTTTTTAAAGATGTATTGGTCTAGTCAAAGGAGGTATACTAACTTGTTTCATGTTTCAAAGAAGATATGGTTATAAATTGAATGTTTACGTTCAAATTTGAGCTAGCTATGTGAGAGGGAAAAAGTGTGACCCAAGTGTGTGTTTGAAATAGGTATGAAGGAATCTAATAAAATCTTAGGAATTATGTGATGGGTTGAGGAGTGCTAGATAACATGTTTTCCAAGGTTTGAAGTTGATACAAGTTATGAAAGTGTGAGATATAGTGAGTTGAAGAAGAGAGGGTTCGAGCAAGGGTTTGAAGGTGTGTGAGTTGAATCAGTGATCTCCATTTTTTTGTAGAAAAATGACATGAGAGATATTAATTCAAAGGTGGTTGAGTTGGTGTTTTATCATCTTAGGGGGTTGTATCCTCATTGTTTAGTTGGTTCTTTACTAAACTAGGGGTTGGTGCTCTTTGTAGGGTTGGTACTTCTTGTGAAGTTGGTGCTTCACTAAATACTTTTGATTTGAGTAATATAATCAGAATTTTCAGTGGGTTTTCTTCCCCTTGAGGGTTTCCCACTTATATCTTGTGTTCTTGTGTCTCTTACATGGTTATGTTGATTTGATTGAATGTTATGCACACATTAATGAATGGATGAACAGTTTATGGTTTAAGTAAGAAAATCTAAAATTGGTTAAAATTTTGTAAGGAATGATTACCCCCCCTCATTCCATTATTCTTCCAACAACATAAGGACCTATGGAAGTACTACCTTACATCCTCGTAGTAGTGTTCAATTTCAAGCCAACCATTTCTCCCACTACACATATAAGGTTACTGTATGCACCCATATTTGCATGTGTTACATTATCAGAAATGGTTTAAAATTACCCAATGACGATTCATGTCTTTTCCAAAGGTGTTCGATCCCATTTACCTCTTTGCAACTCATATTTGAAGATTAGATTACCTTACTTGGCTATTTCTTGCTTTTTTGTGGCTTTTTGCAATGTTTTTCCTTAATTTTTGTCCTTAAGTTACATAACTTCTACCCTTCTTAGGTTGCGGTTGCACAACTGCCACCCTACTGGGGTGGTGGTGGTTTAACTACCACATTGTGTAGACCAGCAGTTCCATGCGAATTGGATGATAATTTTTAGGCATGAATTGGACACATATTAACTCACTCCAATTCATATGTAGCACATGTTTCTTGGTCAATTTGGTTGGTTTTAATCTTGATTGATTCATATCAACCTCCTCTTCCAATTCTAATTGTTGATTGAGAGTTAAACTACTCCTCTTTGTTATGATGTGGTATCACATTACTTCCAAATGGATTTGACCATTTCCTATGATATGTTCTATAAAATCAATGCATATGATGTAGCCTAGAATTCAGTGATACAAATCCAATAAACTCTAGTCATGTTGGCACATCACTCAGCGTGGATTGAGCACTCACCCAAACCATGCAAAGGTACCAAGTCCCTCTTTAGGGATGTTGTTGTAGGATGTTAACATGATGAAGACTTAACACATATAGTTCCATTACTAACAAGTCATTCTACAGAGAATACCAGATTTATACCTATGGGAGAACAAAATTAAGTATTAACCATGATGAGATCAAAAACATACTAGATTTAGATACACATAGAACTAACACTTAGATTCAGCCAATATCCTTCATTATATTAAATATCATAAGTATACAGAAGCTTCATTACAATAACAGTAGTATACGCGTAACAACATAATCTCTCTATGTATGCACTTATCTATTTGTGTGTGTATTCACCATCATAGCTCTCTCTATATATCTACTACGCAGTTCACTACATATATATAATGGTGGGGAATTTCCCTTCACCACTTATCTATTCCCAAAATAGGTTGCTACAAAACTCACCACACATGCAAGTACGCTAACAAAATACTACTGCTAGTTAACTGATTGTAGTAGATCTATTTGTCTTGTGTCCATGCAAAGTGCTTTGTATCCAATCCTCTAAAAATATCCAATGCATGGTGCCACATCTTTGCCTCGTTTGTGTGCTCTTCATGCCATCTCTAAAAATAGACCTTCATGAGTGAAAACGGCTAAGTCCCAAAAACTGAACTTCTACCCCATGTGCGTGTTCTCCCTATCCATTCATGCCTTTGAATATGACCTGCTTTCCCACACGGACTTCTTGCATTATTTTTGTCAAGTGTTCTCTGATCAACATTACCCCACACTAATTTCATTGTTGCCCCAACAATGGTCATCTCCAAAATTGAAGTAAAGAATAGAAGAATGAAAGAATGAAAGAATGTAACACATGTGGCAAACTATTAACTTTTCCTCTTTTGCATTGCAAGCGTTAACACGTGATTTGTCCTAAGAAGGTGTATTATTTTGACTATTAGAAATCATGCTTGCCATGGATAATTTATTTCTATTCTTGGATTCATTCTTGTTGAAATGTTGTTGCTTGCAAGAAATCCATTCTGTTTGAGATAAGGAAGGTTGTAAACTAGTAATTTTGTTTGCAAATTATCTCTTTATAATAACGAAACCTTGATCAATTTCATTGATCTAAGGTATGTTTTAATTCTTCTTGTGTGGTAAACTAACATTTAGAGGTTGAAGGAAATAAAGGAATGAACTCTTGTATTTTTATAATTTCTTTGATCTTTTTAGAAGTTCTTGCTTTGCATTCTGTTGTAAGTAGTGTGCTCGGATCTTCTTGTTAATTTCTCCAGGATGTTGAATGGTGTAAAGAGGATGGAGGTATACTTAAGGACTAGTGAGGGTAAAAACCTAAGTCCTAGATATTTAAGATCTATCCTAACGGGATTATAACCTAAGGTAAACTAGACCTACCTTATGTCTATGTTTACACTAATCTTGTTGCATCCTAACCTAAGTTGTATGTTTTACAAAGTAGGGGGGGATTTGGAAATAACCTAAGGTAACTATAGGTTTATTTATAACATATTACCTAATGTTAAATTGGCATGGAGTATGGTCAATCCTAAGATGACAAATTTACCTAAGGCAATGTTTAAAAACCTAAGGTAAATACTTTCTAAACTAACCTAAGGTCGGATCCTAAGCTAATGATATCTATCCTAAACTAATGCAAGGATGGAAAGGGGCCTAAAAGGAATCACACGAAAAGTATGAGACAGTGGCGAAGGTTTCTAATTCATTTATTTGATTGGATTTTTAATTTAAAACATTGTGGTACTGTCAGTTTGACAGAGGCAGGGAAACTAGAGGGAATCCTAGTTGGCATCATCACTAAAGTTAAGTAATGCATGTTATCTTTGAATTTGGACTCGCCAACTTTAGATGGCAGTGGCGTGGAGATATAGGTGGGAGATTGGAAATAAATGACATTTATGGTCATCAGTTTTGACAAGCAAACCACCTTGGAAACCATGAAAGTAGATTTGTTGGGAGTTGTTTGGTCTTCCATGTATTTCAATTTTTTCTCTGCATAGAGCTATCTAGTTCTTCAAACCAACAGTTCTATTTTCAGTTCACTGCTATTTTTAACTCCCTTGGACTATTTTCGATCCAATGGAAGTATATGAGGCATTTGAGAAGGAAGGTTTTGGTTGTTGATTTTGTTTGGAAAGGGAGTTGTGAAGGCTCGGCTAGAAATCTTCTTCGAATCAACAGAAGCACTATCAAGCATGATAGGCTCTATCCATTAATTTGCTATGATTTTCTATAAATGTCTCCATTAAAACAAATTTTCTCTCATGAAATAAATGGGTCTTTTATTTTGTTATGATTACCATGATTTCTTACTTGATTAATCTCTATTTTTCTTTTGAGGAATCTCTATTTGATAAGGTTGGAGATGGGTTGTTTTTCTTGTTTATTTGATGTTGAATCCCACCTTAAATCTTGTGGTGATTTGAGTAATGAAGTGCATGTGTAAATATTTCTTGTTTGTTTGAAAAGGGGTTTATAGAAATGAAATGTGGCTTCAAGTTTCGAACTAGGTTTGTAGTTTGAGTTGTTAGAAGGTAAAAGAATATCCTTTGTTGTCGCTTCTTGGTTTTGTTGAAATTTTATTACTCCTATTAGAAATGTATGAATATGCATGCTTGGATTCAAAGTTGTTTGAACTCAAATTTGTATCAAAAAATAGTAAATGTGTGCCTTCTTCTTAACTTACTGTATAATATATCAGTTCTTTGAATTTGGTATACGATGGGAGCTGGGAAGATATTGGGTGTTTAGAATCTCTGTTTTTGTGGATTCATCTAGTATGGAAAAAAGAGTGAATATTTTATTATCCCTCTAAAATTTTCAGTTAAAAACTGAGTCACTCAAATTAAGTTATTTTATGGAAACTATGAGATAATTGTGTCTTGGGCCCTTAGATTTCGACGTTATCTTGTTGGGAATTCCTGTGTGTGAAGTCTTTTCTTATTATCTCATATATAATGGGTCTTTCTTTAAGTTCTTGTGTACTGAAATAAAGGATAAATACATGAGGTCCTGATTGGCTGGGGAAATTATGAGAGTCGGCTTTGTCTGAGTCGATACTAGGGTTATTCACATAGCTCTTTTTGAGATTTTAATATGTTGATCATGTTGTCTACTTCCATGTTGAAGTAGATGTTATTGGTTTTGAATATCTGTTCATGATCTGGGTTAATCTCTTGAGTATCTTGCTTGGGTAAAATTTTTAAATTCTTCTAGATTGGGATATCGTGAAGCTATTTGGACTTGTGTTTGACGTTTCTTGATTTAGAACTAACCAAATTAATTCTAAATAAGGGGTTTCTTGACTCTTCCATTTCTTTTTAATCTTTGAGTAAGATTGAAGGGAATAATTTATCTTGTCAATTTTGTAGAGGTGTGCAAATGAACATATCTATAGAAATGCAATGAAAAGAAATTTATCATTTTTTTGTTGATAGCTTGTGCACCTGTAACTAAGCCATGTCGATTTGGGATTGCACCTTCTTTGGAATCGAATCATGATGGAACTTTCTCTATCCCTTCATAAGATGTATTTATCTCACCTCTATGAGGATTCAATTGAGAGTTTGTCTCACTGATTGTTGTACTTTCATCTTGAAGGAATGGTCATTCTATGGATCCTTGACTGAAACTTTGACGTTTTTGAATGACTGTTGGAGACTGTAATTACCTTGTATGGCAATTAGCAAGTTTTTTCATTGCATCTAATTTTTGATATGGGTTTATTATTACTGTTATTGGTTGTCCATGATGGGGAACCTTGCTTAAATGTGTTTCAAATGCAATGGTCACACATTCTATTTAATCTCTTCTTATATGTGTTTTCTTTTATAAAGAAGTTGGGGATGTTGTGGTTGGGTCTGAAACTATCCTTTGTGACCTTTTTCACGTGTGATAGAGTGTAGGAATTACCTTATGATCATGTCATTTGACTCCTTCTCTTTCATTCTTTGAGGTAAAGTTTAATTACTTCCCCTTTGGAAATCATATGAGGTTATGTGTTGTGTTCTCCAATTTGAAGTTATGAATGGGGATTCGGGTTAACCAAATTATAAACAAAGTTATTAACTATTTTATCACAGTCGTTCTTCTTATTTTGGGTAAATCTAGTCATAAGATTTAATTGGTTCAGTTTCATTAATTTCTTAATGCCCTTGTGTAGTCGACTTTACTACTTTCTTATTCACTTGACTTATATTAAAAGATTTTAATATTGGTGATAGTAGATTAAGGTGAGATGTTTTGCATTGAGTAAATACTCTCCTAATGTTAATGTATGGCCTAACTTGAGAAATTAGGCTATGTCTTGGATTTGGAATTGGGATGTCACATCTGATATGAGAAAATCTTATATACTTATATTGTTATATGATTCATCCTAAATCCCTTATGAAGCTGGAATAAGCTTGGATGTAGTTGTCTTTTTATGAAAATTTGTAAGATGAGTTAGAAGGTTCCTATTTCTGAAAGTAACTCTTTTTTAGTTAAATAGTAAAGTTACTTTTTAGTTAAATAGTAATTTTTGTATTTTAAATTCAAATGAATTGTGAAGGAAATAATTAGAAGTTACTTTTAATTGACATAGATAAGTGTTTTGGTTGGAACATTTTTTATCTAATATCATGCTAGAGATTGCTGAGTTCATCATGATATTTCCTTAAATGTTATTCAGAATGATTAATTGTTCTTCTTTTATGGTTGATACTACTTATAATTTATTTTTCTACTTGAGCTCACTGTTTCATAAAAGTAGAGTTGGTTTGATGAAACAGTTAGTCGAACACACTTAGTTTTAATGCTTAGTGCTTATCATGCTTAGTTCAATGAACTGACCCGTGCTAGCAATTTTTACAGATAGACTTTGTAAGTGAAAAAGGAAGGAAATAAATTTTATGATGTATTGGTTGCTTAAAATTCTGGACCATTTATAGAGAATTTTGATTCATTATTGAGATGCATTGAAGGAAGAAAATTTCTATTCTTTAATGATCTTGATGTTGTCGACATGAAATATGTCAGTAATGCATAGTCTTGTAAAATGTGTATTTTATCATGATGAATTGAAAAGACTGAAGTTTAATTTATTATGTCAATTCTCTTTCTCATAATATGAAGGAAATTTGTAATCCTATCTTTGATGTTGTCATTCATAACTGATTGGATCCTTATTTATGTTGTTATTGAATAGGTTGGATAAATGGGAATTAGTACAATTTCCCTTACTTGAATGCAACTTACAAAGTTGCATGTATTGATGTTCTTTACCTAATCTTGAATGGTTTATTACGATGTTATGAATGTATAGTTAAAATATCAGGATGTGTGAATTGGATAAGGGTATGATAAATCCTAATACTTAACCATAAAGAGGAAGGTACTCCTCCTCTTAAAAGGATACAAAATAAATGAATGGTATATGAGTTCGATAACCATTTAGACTTCATATTTATGAAGTCTACTATAGCAGAATCTATTTTGGTTCTTATTTGTTCCTTGAATGGTTGAGACGCATTAATTAAATCTTATGATGGATGTTGTTTCAATTTTCGATTACTTTCACGTTAAGAAAAAGTTAATGAACATAAAAGAAATCATAGGTTTTTGAAGTTCCTTTTTATTTATCAACTCAAATAAGGATGGAAAACTTAAGGGTTGTTGGGATTATGGTTACACAAGGTTGTTGTGATTTGAATCTTAATCCAAAGATAATTAAGTGGATATGACCTCCTGAGGTGTGTAAATCGTGATGAAGTAATTCTGTCGAATGTTGGCACACGCCAACTACAAAATTATACCTTTTTGAAGACTTGGGTTTTCACGAAGATACAATGTTGTAGTTGACATGTTGTAACACCCTTCAACATTGGTTCATCTAGATCTAATCAAATATAGACTTGAACATAGTTTTTCTCTTGAACATGCTAAGGATATGATTTAGCATAGGCAATGACTCTCAATGACTTAGGGTAATTAGGCACATTCAATTGACATAGATCGACTGAGTATGCCCAAATACCCTAGGTCATCATGAGTGGTTCCCTATACCAAATTATGTCAATAGCTTGAGTTAGGGTCAAACCTTGGATAATTGGACTGATAGAAGTTAGTAAAGACCATTCTAGATAACAAATGAGTCGGGTGAAGGATGTATTCTGATTAGACGACATACGAATAGTAATATGAACAATATGTGAAAAATCGTTGGCCAAAGTATCGCAAGCTGTTGGTTACGTTGTCCTATGTCACCTAGTTTGAGAAATGTGATTTTAGAGGAATATGGTAACAAATATTTAGATAGATTTATTAAATAGAACACTCAATACCCATAATAGGGTAAGTGAACCAAGTATACATAGTATACCCATAGTATTCAATACTTAAGTTAATATGAGAGATTGGTTAGTAACTGAGTCATGAAATGAGAGATCAGTGGTTCACCGAGTCATTTACAGCTACATATGGTTATCTGTTATGAGATTGATTAGCATGGAATGTGTGTTCTAAATTATGATTATCTATAATAGAGAAAAATATGTATTATTTTTTTTCCCTTGTTTCTAAAGTCTTAAAATGGGAATGTTACAAAGAAGGTTTTTAACCGATAGTCTCTTCTTCTGCAACCTAAACAACTAATTCAGGATATTATTTTTTTATTTCAGCCTCCAAGGTCTTCCACTCAGTGAGTTCTTCCTCTAATTTTTTCTAGAATGTCCACAAAAATGGACTCCAATTTATCTTTCATGATATCTCCTTTCTCATTCTACAAGACCAATACAATGCTAAACATTGCAGTCATCCTTCCCTCTAGTAAATCCATCTTCTACACATGAGTTTCTCAAGCTCTTCCAGTCGATTCTTGTGTGGTTATTGGGCTAATGCCTGGGCCTCGCGCTTCTATTTAACTATTGATAATCTTTCAGTGTGGTCCAATTTTTCATCCTTCATCACTTTCTAGACCTCATTGTTCTCCTCCAAGGTTTTTATGTTAATGAGCACCTCTAGAGTTGTGTAGATGTTCAAGGCTTGGTCTTCCTTCTTCAGTTCTTCTTGCAGTGCTTACAGTAGTCCTTCATATGATGCAATCTTCCACATCACTGAAGCCTTCTCTCGTTCTGCATCTTGTGTTGGATCCTTTGGCATTGGCATGTGTAGAGGTTCATCTTCAAGCACTAGGTCCACCAATGTACAAACATAGTGTATTGTCAAAGAGAATTTCTTTGGTACTTTTGGCTCTAAGTGTGGCCTAGATCTTATGATATTATCACCAATTTCCTCTGTGATGCTGATAAATACAAAGTTATTTTTCTACACTAAGTCTCTTTCCTGCGTTAGGTGTGTTATTTCCCCATCCTTAGTCTTAATCTCTTCCCTGAGCATCCTAATTATGGCAGCCTTATCCATATCCCGCCTCGCCACCTCTTTTGATACTTTCACCAATGAATTTCTCATATGTTCATCTAACATGACAGTAGGCTTTACTATCATTTGTCTAGCCTAAGGTGTCTTTTTCAAAATCCTTACACACATCAAAATCTGGTTCATCCATGTGTGTATGCATGGACCATGATGACTACTTCCTTGTGTGCATTGTTGCCATATCTTCATCCATTAATTCCCAGCCATATAATTAATTTTTTGTTAGTGTGCTTTGGAAATGGAAACAAACAATTTGACCTATGTTCTCTGCATAACCCATAGCTAGTTTAATGTGCTCCCCACTTGTTCTTCTTGACCTACGCTCTTTAGGAACTTGAGCCTCTAGATTTGGGACTTGTGTCTCCATGTCTTGAGCTGTTTCATTTGCTCCCTTTTCCTCCTCTTCTCCTTCCTTCATTTCTTCATCTTTTTGTTATTCTACGTTCTCTAGAGGTGTAGGAGAATTAGGCGCGCTTTCCTCTGATTCTTCCTCCTCCTCATTCAACTTCAGTTTCTTACTCCTTTTTTCAGTTGTATCCTTATATGGAGAGAGACTGGGTGATTTGTGCACTATTTGTAGAGTAACACCTTGGGTCCTTTTTTTTTCCTAAACACTCTCTTAAATCTATGCTCTCCTTGGACTGCATCCAAGTTCTCATCATCCCCTCTTGTGGCTGAGGTGGTGTAGTGGCACACTCAGCTCCTTCCTTATTCATGGGATGTCTTCTACCTCTATGTTCCAAACCACCACTATCCTTGGAATCATCCTTCTCATCCTCTACTTCAATTGGGTCTGTGGGTTTTGGCACTAGAATGTTCTCCATTATATGCTTTCCCTTTGGTGGTGCTAGTAGTGCGAACTCATCTTCTACATACTTGTTATTCTCCATCTTGGGCTTTAGTTGAAGGTACACCAGTGCTACTCCAACATCTCTCATAGCCAAACTTACCAGTTTAATGCTCAATACATTATAAATGATCCTTTCAATATATTCACCCTGTCCTGGATACACATATTTCTTCCTTAGCATGTGGTTGTCACAATCTACCTTGTCCACATTGAACATTAGGCACCATGCATATGAGAACCTATGTACTAACACCTGGAAGTACCTTGCTATGAAGGCATATGGTAGCTTACACAAAGGACTCCATGCTCCATCCTTCATTATGAACAACACTATGTAAAAGTGTTTGTATATAGTGAACTGAACTACCTTTCCAACCACCAAAGGCAAGTCCTTTGGGATGTACGATTCTTCTTCAAAGGCCGCACAGAGCCTATCGTACCACTTCTCAGCATTTTTATTGACTTTTTTTGTCATGGATCCTTCACACTAGTACTTTTTGAAGTGTTCTACAAGTGACTTGTGCTCCATGAGATACTCCCATATCTTCTCTTTTGGTTCATCAGGTACTCTGATCTTCATGAACACCAGCGACAACATAACAGCTCCAAAGTTGATCCTTCCTCCTGTACACACTTCCTCAATGATAGTTTCTATAATGTAACATGAAATGTTATAGATCATACCATCAGACATCTTTTTAGCAACGTGCAACCACACGGTGTTCACTTATGACCACCTTTCCTAGTCATTTAGTTTTGTAACAAGATGTGTGGCTACTTGCACAACTGGATACTTCTTTATTTTATCTATGTCCATGTCGCACGAACCCTTTGTGTACCAAATCTCCTTTCTGTTCTCCAGGATTGTGGTCTTTTCTGTTAAATCATATTTTAAATCTTCTCTTGTGCCCTTCAATCCCTTTACCATGGAGATGAGAGTGGCTGAAATTATGTCTCTACGTCCTGTAAAGTAGAAAAAATATTCATGCACTCTGCTCATGAGCCACTGATACAAGGGCTTATATTTCCCAAAGTAAGGGAGCTCATATAGCTGGTAAACTCCAATATTCTTTAAGAGCTTCTAGCCAGCATCATCATACACTAGCACGTCTTCCATCGTGCTTTTATTTGTCTTTGTGTTCAGCAAGGCATCAAGATCCTTCTTATTCTCTGTGGTACGGTGATTTTACTCACTCACCTTACTTTTCCTTATGTGAGAATCCCACTCTTGGCCTATGATAACCCCTCTAGATATTGAATTTCAGAAAAATTGCTTTCGGGAGCCATCTCCTCTTCTTCTTTGACCACTTTCTTCTTTCCCTTCACTCCTACTATAATTGCTTTTCTTGGGTGCCATTTCTACCTTGCAATCCTTTGTAGATCCCACCTCTTGAATTCTACAATGTGTGAATTAAACCCTAGCTCAATTTAGCATGCCCTCGGTAAAATCACCTTCCCTCACTCCTCTCTTTTGCCTTGCTTTGCTTAAACCCTTCGCCACTGTGGACACAATCTCTTTCTGCGCACAGATCTCTTTGTCACAACTGGCTACACACCTCTCACACCTCAATAAGATCATTTGGTTCTTTACACTTAGATATTTTTCAAATAATCTTAATTGCAATGGTAAAAAATGAACTTGCATCCCATCCTTATATAGATTTTTAAATATTTGATGCATTCATTACTCCTTCACCTACCAAATATCCTCTCATTAATTGACCAATTTCATCCTTTTCACGTATTACATCTTTGTGCCCCAGCTATAACCTTTTAGCATGCCTTCCTACCCTCTGGTCATAGACTTCTCTTCAATGTACTTCCTTGTGCCTGAGTACCTCATCACTGCACCTTATTTTGGTAGTTTTTATGGCCTCTACTTACCTCACATTATACTATTCCTTCATTTATCTCCATCTTTGGTCACTTTTTAGAAGCAATCTTGTGACTTGAAGAGCACCCGTAGCAGCTTATTCCTTTTACCTTTCAATTCCCATGATTTTGTACCTAAATATCAACAACCACCCCACACTAAAGGTATGTGTAGTCCTCTACACATAAACATGCTTCATATAGTAATTATCTTTATGCGCAAAAATGCGCTTATTACACAACACACCAACTAAATTGACAAAGCATAGAAAAAAAGAAGGAAACACAGAATTCAAAACCTAATCTAAATGGAAATAATTCCTTATTACAAACACTAGGAATAATTATTTATCGTAGGTCTTCAGCCTACTCCAGTTGAAGTAACCAGGTAGTTGTGTTCCATCAAGGTATTCTAACCGAAAAGAGCCTATTTCAAGGATGTAATTGATAAGATACGACCCCAACCAGTGTACCTTAAGTTTTCCTGGATGGTGTAAGAACTTAGATTCATAGAGAAACACCATTTTTCCAATCTCTAGCTCCTTATCCCTTATGTTTCTGTCACGCCATGTTTTATTCTTGGCCTTTTCTTACTTCTGACTCCAACATCCTATGGCTCATCGTTCATCTAGCTAAATTATCTTCTCAATCCATTCTTATAAATCTTACTCATCAGCTAGACCTCCAGTGCATGCCATAAATAAAGAAGGTAAAATAAATTCCATAGGAAGAACAACTTCTGTGCCAAACACTAACTAAAATGGTGTTGCTTTATTCAACCTTTTATACATCGTTCGATATGCCCAAAGTACTACAGATACTTTATCATCCCAATCCTTTCTTCCAACATTGCAGATTTTTGTCAATGTATGGCCCAAAATTTTGTTGAAAGCTTCAGCAGTTCCATTTTTGTGAGGATGATAGGGTGTATTCTTATGGTGTGCAATCATGAACTCATCCAATAAAATTTTGATTGTCTCATTAAGAAATGGTGTGCGCCTATCACTAGTCAAACTCAAAGGACATCCATACCTTGTAATAATATTTTCCCATAGAAATTGAGCTGTTGTAGCCACTGTACAATCCTTTGTAGGGGCTACTTCTGCCCATATTTTTAGATTGTCTGTGCAAGTTATAGTGTAGCGTGATCCAGTTCTACGTGCAGCTAGTGAAATGGGACCTACAAAATCTATAGCCCATTTCTCAAATGGTTTTGTGCAAGCAATAGGTCTTAGAGGCATTTAATCTCGCTAACCTAGTCTTCTGAGATGCTGACAATGGTCACGTGCCTTACAAAATTCCTTACAGTCTTTATAGAGGGTCTCCCACCATAATCTAGCAAGTAGAATCTTGTGTGTTGTGGCATCACCTGCATAGTGGCCACCTGTAATTCCACCATGAGATTCTTCCATAATACTTGTGCGCTCATGTTTTAATACACAACAGTGCAATACTTTATCTCGGCCCAATTTGTATAAGTCACCACTTATTAACATATAAGGTGTGACACGTATAGCAAGTTGTTTCTTCTCGAAGGATTTCATTCCTTCTGGTGCCATCCCTATGCATAGAAAGACAACAATGTTCTCTAGTTTTGATGGCATGTAATGTAACCTATATAAATGTACATCTGGCATGGTATCCTCAATTGCATGTGCTTCTTCTCCTAACTATATTCTTGATAGATGGTCTGGTCCAAAATTAATTTTTCCTAGTTTTACCACAACTGTGAAATCAAATTCTTGAAATAAGAGCACCCATCGACATATGTGACCTTGTAAAATAGGTTTATTTACCAAATACTTCAATGTCATGTGATCTATATAAAATATGAATGGTTAATCTAGTAGGTACTGGCATAATTTATGCAACACATAGATCATTGATAAAGCTTCGTGCTCTATAGTTATGTAATTATGTTATGCAAGAGTCATATTTCTACTACCAAAATAGATAGGATGATCTACAATACCTTCTCTAGGTTGGGCCAAAACCACGCCAATGGCCATGCTATAGGTGTCAACATATACATGAAATGGTTTTTCCCATGAAGGAAAACACACAATAAGCCTAGTATTAAGTTTCTACTTCAATGTCCCGAATGTGTGTTGCTTCTGTTCTCCCTAGTAGAACGTATATTTCCCTCTCAGTAACTCTTCTAACGGTGTGGAAACTTTTACATAGCCTTTGATAAACTTTCTGTAATATCCTGTATGACCCAAAAATCCACGCACCTCACTTTGACTGGTAGGCTCCCTTAGGCCTATAATGACTGCAACCTTTGATGGATTAACCAATAAACCCTCCTTACAGATTATGTGTCCTAAAAGTATCCTAAATGGTGTAGCAAATATGCACTTCTTAATGTTCAAAGAGATACTTAAATATCTACACTTTTCAAACATCAAGCACAGATTGTCACAGTGATCCTTAACTAATCCATACACCATCCAATTTTTGAAATATACCTGTAAAAATTTGTGAATGAATTCCTTTAATGTGTGGACAACTATGTGTGAAAATACAACAAGCACATTTTTCAGACTGAAGGGCATTACAATATAGGTGAAGCTACCCCATTCAGTAGTAAATGTAGTCTTTTCTTGATCCTCCTGGGAAATCCTAACCTGATGGCACCCAGAGAACCCATATGTAAATGAATATATTTCACACCCTACAAGTCCTAGTATTTCCTTAGTGAATGGCATAGGGAATGGATCAGTTACACATGTAGCCTTCAAATCCTTGTAGTCCACGCATATTCTAATCCATCCATCCTTCTTGATACTGAACACCATTGGAATAACCCATTTTGAGTCATCAAGGGACTTGATAATTCTAGACTTTGACATGTTATCAATCTCTTCTTTGACCTATTCATGTAAATTGGGGTTCATTCTGTAAGGTCTCTTTCTAACTGGGTGCGCACCTTCTTTAAGATTTATCTTCATCTCCCCTAACGATTCATGCATGCCTTTAAGTTCATGGTACCCCATAAGAAATAGGTCCTGGTAATCCCTTAGTAACTCTATAATATTTTCCACTTCAAAGTTTGACCAATAATCTCCAATTATGGCTTCCTTAGGCTCAGTATCTGTTCCACTATTCACCCACTTTGTCTTCATGGGTTCATGATAGGCATGCTTGGTATTATATGCATTATCCAATACCTCACACCTTCCTACTTAATGGTTTACATCCAGAGCATCTACTTCTTCATCATCCACTAGGTAGACCATTTTTCCTTTCTCCTTCTCAAGGCAAGTGCATTGAAGTAATGTTGCATCAGTCTCTGGTTCCTTATCAAGACGCACTCCTGAGTCTTATTTATCTAATAAATCATGAAGGATTTCTTTAGCCTTAGCACTATCCCCCATAGTTAAGCCTCAGATAACTGTTAATTCTTCTTCCATAGGAGGCTTCGTAGAGAAGAAGTAAAACATTTGGGCCATTCCTACAATTAAATTATGCCAATTTATAGTTTCTCTATGAAGTTCTACATAGACATACCAAATAAGTGCACAACCTTGTAAAGTGGAATAAAACTGGTGCACCCAAAGCAAAGGTGGTAAAGCTTCCTACCCTTCTATCCTGAGTCTTTCATACTTCTGAATGTGGTGCTAAACAGGTTGATTACTGTGATAAATATAGATTTGAGTAGGTGCATTACTCCTAAAGAACCTAGTAGTAAGAGAAATCCCAATTTCATTCCATCTAACAAGATTATCCCTATGGACCACCCACCAGCATGCTGCTGTCCCACGTAGTATATATGCTAGCATATTTCTTCTTTCTAGTGGGTATAGCCATTTTTCTTCCATGGCGCATAGGAATACCATGGGATACCCTTCTCCTGTGTAACAAGGTACCGAGTTATTACATATCCTCCTGATATAACATGGTTTTGTGCCTCGAGGGAATATGCTCTTTACTTCTTACCCTACCAACTCATAAGTGGTGTGATCCCAATTATCATAAGCAATACTTGTAGTATCGCTAATAGACTGTGCATCCTCCCATTGAATTATTCCTTCTTTGGTTGGTTCAATCATCTCTAGATCTCGGATGGCACATACATAAATCCTATTCAGATCTTCTTCACTTAAGGGCTCAACATATGGCATGGAATTTCCATATGTTAAAGGGATAATAACCCTTTCCTCCTTATTTTCAAAACTGATATAGCCCTTGTTGAACCGAATATCAACATTATTTGCATAGCACCAAGGATGCCCCAATGCAGTTGGGAAGCTATTTGACTCTTCCAGTGCTAAAAATTCAAAGTCTCTAGTGAACTTGGCTCCTTGTATGGTAATGGATGCATCTTTCAAAACTCCTATGGGAGTGGCCTTAGTCTGATTAGCCATGAATAATACATTAGAGGATGGCTGTAAAGTGGTGGTCTTCCCATTTTTACCCATGCATCCAAGGTAAGAACATTAACCTCCACACCTGTATCAATCAGTATATTACTTAATAGCCACCCATTCAAAATCAGCATTTAGAATGATTTCTTTGTCATAATCTAGGCAATGAGGAGGGATATTTTCATGTAGGATCTACCGTCCATTATCAGTAGTTGCACATGGAGTTTTTCCTTTTAACCAACTCCCTAACAATGGAATGATGTTTTCCTAGTGCACAACATTTTACAAACTTCTCTCAATTCATCTATATTCAGTTTGGATCATATTTGATGCTTTATTTTGATCCTTTAAGTACTATATCTCACCTTGAAGATTCCTTATAATTTCTATGGGTTTCCTAATAAACCTCCTTCTAATAGGTAGGATCTGGGTACCCTGCATGAATAACCTCATCTTTAGGGATGGTAGATTTTTGTTGCAATGTTTCCCTGGCATGTGATGCCTCATCTCAGGTCATGATCTTCACTTATAGTGCCTCGAATTCTACTTCCATCTTGGGCATCCATTGATTTTCCATAGTGACGTTGTATCCTAACCATCCCTACACCTTTGTTTTCTTGTTTATGTTGTTTATTCAGATGCTCATATAAGTCTGGGCAGTCTTCATAGCTATGGTTCTTTCTGATAGAAAGAACAAGTAATATTATGAGGACATTCGTGCTTGAAGTGGTCAAGAGATCCGCATGTATAACATGTTGTGCGAGGAAACTCACCTCTTCTACCTAACATGGCCTCATCCTCCGAATCCATTGTGGTATCCGTTGACCTTTACCCTGACTGCCTTCAAAACACCCCTCACTCTGATCGTAACATGTCTGATTGTGCTCTCAGTCTATGATGGTTCATTTTTTCCATTAGAGTTATCTAAAAATCATGTCTACCGTACACCAGTATCCGTAGCATCATGAATCTATCTAATCAGTCAGATAGTCCTTCTGTGTCATTAATCATGGACCTGCATATTTTACAGTAGCTTGAAACATTCTTCCTTATCGTGCACGTTGTAATAATGGGACAGTCCGCTAGCATCATGGTTTAAGTAGCATATTTCACAATCCATGTCAGCAATGAACGTATTAGTTCTGTGAGCACAACTATCCTTTGTGTGAACTTCTACTTCACAATTTGTGCACTAAATCGCTATGCACGTGTCTCATGTGCTGAATTTGCTGATAGTCTTCTCCAACTATGTTTTACCATTGTTATTATTTTTTCTTCTAAAAACAGGCTCACCCCAGTAGTCTATGCTTCCAACTGTCTCAGTGTGAAAGGCTAGTTTCAAGTGCTTTACACATGGATTCAGTGTATGTCTTATGTGATAATTTGCCCTCCTAAAAGGGGTAATCAAGCCCCCAATGAGCCATTTTGCATTCTAGCTTGACATGCATGTCATAAGAAAGATTTGATAATAATGTTTTAAACCATGCATCATACTCTCTAACACTTTTAGTAGTGCCTTACTTAATATCCTTGAATCGCACTTATACTCTTCTGCTAAAACTCAGGGATATGAAACTCTATAAGGAATGCATCCTTTAAATCTGATATAATCTACGCAAGTCTGATCAGGGTCAAAATTTATGGTACTAGCTATGTGCACGCACTTGTAACGTAGTAGTAAATTGGCTTTCCCTATGCTCAAAATCCATGGTTCCTTTTACGTGCACCACAATATTTCACACATATGTACACATGTTCAAAAACATCTTCTATGCCCCTATACTTTAGTTAGATGGAGAGACATTTCCATGTAGATATTTTAGGTGTTGGTGCAGTACCTTGACCAACCTAATCCAGAAACCCCTATGTTTCCCCTACCTCTAGAATCACTAAATCCTCCTGAACCAGAGCTACCTATGCCTCTTGATCCTAAACCTATAGCTGGGGTCAGACCAGAAGATGTAATTCCTAGTGTCCTAACAATAGAACTAAACTGTACCCCGACAGTCTACAAAGCGTTACTACTCCCATAAGTTAATCCAAAAATTAGTGAGCTTGTATTTTGTGCTAATGATACACCCAAAAAGGTACTCCCGTATAAAAATGAAGTCATTTGTGCTACCATCATTGTGCCTCTTATAAGACTCTCTCCTACTCTCCCACTGCTTGAACTAGCTTTGTTGACTAATTTTTGTACTAGATGCTAAAAAACCAAATGCAAGGGTGAGGTTACCATGTGCATTCAGATGTGCACCCATGGCCTAGGTAGTCTCTTACCTAGAGCGCTTCTACATGAGGCCGAGGGGGGATCCTTGTTATGCTTTCCTAGATAGAGGATAGTTCGTGATGTTTTTTCTCCACATCTTCTACGTGAGCTTAAAATCTTTCACAAGCCATCTCTCTCCTCAACTCCATACTTTCCATAACGTTACGTTGCTTCTCTATCTCCCTCTCGTGTACCTCAATTATACTTAAACCGTCTTTCCTCTCTTTTCCTTTCTACCGCTAGGTCTGCCATCTTTCACCAAAATTGCTCCTGCCCCCGCACATGTGTGGTGAGGTTTAATTAACCATCAATTTACTCTCTAGATTCAAGGTTACAATCAAGATTTTGATCACCAGAGGAATGCCTTGTAGGTAAGCTCCCCTTGGATATTGTAAAAATTAGAATTCTAACTACTTCTGGACATGAATAAGTGGAAATTGAGTATTCTAAGATATAACTGTCTCAAGACACCAAAAAACCACGTATTGATGGCTCGATTCCAAATCAGATCAGCATCATAAAGGGCCTAGAATTCTTCATGTGTCCATACAAATGCGTGATACCTCCAATTCCACTTATATGTATAAGAAATCAGCCACTCATACAATTATACTAGAAAGATAGCAAAAAATCTCTCATATAAACTATCATACAAATTATATTCCACCCACACGCATGCATTAAACTCAAATCCATTGCTGAATCGCCATGCGTATTCTTCTTCTTGATCGTGTATCCATTATTCAACACTTACTAAGGTCTACCGGTATGTCTTCATCATGAACCATCCTGAAAACAACTACAAAAGATTCCCTAGCAATGGAACCAATGATGCAGCCTAGAATTCAGTGATACAAATTCAATAAACCCTAGTCACACTGGCACATCACTCAGCCTAAACTGAGCACTCACCTGAAGCGTGCAAAGGTACCAGGTCCCTCTTTAGGGTCGCTATTGCAGGATGCTAACGTGATGAAGACTTAACACATATAGTTCCATTACTAACACATCATTCTATAGAGCATACTATATCTATACCTAAGGGAGAACATAAATAAGTATTAACCATGATGAGATCAAAAACATACTAGATTTAGATACATATGGAACTGACACTTAGATTCAGCTAATATCCTTCATTATATTAAATATCATAAGTATACAAAAGCTTCATTACAATAACATTAGTATGTGCATAACAAGATAATATCTTTATGTGTGCACTTATCTATCTGTGTGTGTATTCACCACCATACCTCTCTTGATATATCTACTACACAATTCACTACCCACACACACACACCACACACACACACACACACACACACACACACACACACACACATATATATATATATATATATATATATATATATATAAGGGTGGGAAATTCCCCTTCACCGCTTATTTATTCCCAAAATAGGTCGCTACAAAACTAGCCACAAATGCAAGTGCACTAATAATAGACTTCTACTAGCTAACTAATAGTAGCATATCTATTTCCAACCTGTGTCCATGTAAAGTGTTTTGTACCAATCCTCCAAAAATAGCCAATGTAAAGCGTGCACGTACCTACCTCGTTTGTGTGCTCTGCACACCATCTCTAAAAATAAACCTTCATGAATAAAAATGGGTAAGTCCCGAAAGCTAAACTTCTACCCCACACTCGTGTTCTCCCTATTTGTTTGTGCCTTTGAATATGACATGATTTCTCGCATGGACTTCTTGTGTGCTTTCTGTCAAGTGTTCTATGATCAATATCTTATTCTAAATCAAATGGTCGAAGAATTTTATCGTGAATTGTATTTTTATGCTACTGAAATCTTGGTAGAGACTACACAACCAAGCATTATTCCCTTGCATTGTTCTTCCTCTACATGCATTACTACTAGACCACTCGTAATCCTCCATTATTCCAACTCCTTGTTTTCTTCTTTTGAATTCCTAGCTTCTTGGACTCACGTCAACATTGAAGATTGGAAAAGATAACCGAGGGGATACAAAGTGATACCATAACTTGCATTTCCTCTAGAATGCAATTTCCAAGTTGGGGTTTCTATTGAATTTCTTCATTTCTTCATTTTTGAATCTGTACGCACACTTATTTACTAGAGTATAAAAAATCATTTCCATTCCAATTAATTTAAAAGATAGATTAAATATTGTAGCCAAAATTTCTTTTGAAAAGATACTGGTGATAGATAGCTTCCCTATCTATCCCTATGGATTTACAAGGGAGGTGTGTCTGGAGGAATGTTTCTGCATTAATTTAGAATCAAATTCAATATTTTTTTATTTGTAAAACCTGCATTGAATCCTTCTTTACTTTTTTGGGGGAAGTTGCATGGGAAAAAAGCTTCTTAGAGGCTTTGATTTCTTCCTGGGCCTCTGAGGCAGAACAAAGGATTCACATCCATAATTACATTTTGGAAAATATTTGTCTAATTAGGATAGATTAGATATACGCCTGCATAGATAAACAGTTACATCTGACTGTTTATTTGTTTAGGATATTTTAGTTAAATTAGAAATAATTTTTTTATTTATTTTGTTTTATTCCAGAAATTTGAGAAAACATAGAAAGTTTATTTTAAATTAGATTAGATTTTTGTTTATTGTTTCATTTATTTTATATCTAAAAATACAAAAACATAGTTTAGTTTCATTTATTTAGATTATCCTATTATTTACTTTTTTATATTAAATTACACAAATGCATACATGATCATTCCTGGGCCACAACAAGAAAGAGTTTACGGTTGTGATCCTATGGTCCCCTAACCAAATGGGCCCGAAGAACTTACCGATATTGTAACATCCCCATTTTAAGACTTTAGAAACAAGGGATTTTTTTTGAATAATGTACTCTATTCTAAACAATCATAATTTGGAACACACATTCCATGCCAATCAATCTCATAAAAAGATATCCATATGTAGCTGTAAATGACTCAGTAAACTACCAATCTCTGATTTCATGACGCGGTGTACCACCGATCTCTCATGTTAACTCAATTTATTGTATACTAAGTATACTTGGTTCTCTTACCCTTTTTTGGGTATTGAAGTGTTCTATTTAAGAGGTTGTTGTCGTAAGAATGTGCAACACGGAAATTGACAATTTCTGAGCACGACAACTATACCCCTATGCCAAAATTTTCATGTTTTATCATTCCTAAGAAACCCCGAACTTGTTCAGTCAGTCCAGATGAATTCCCAACCATTGTCATGATATTATCCTAGGTGATTTAGGAAATTCCGTTCATTCCCCCTAGGTGATTTTAGGAGTTCATTGAAAATGTTATCTTTTGGCAGTATAGGGAAGGGCTATCGTTGGCCTTCTTGGGATTGGATCAACCCCCTGGAGCAGAGAAGAAGGGCCAAATTCAACACAGAGGTGAATGGAAGATCTTATAATGTCATGGAAATTATTTTGGAAAGCTTTGGGAAGTTCTGAAAGACTTGGAGCAGTCTGAGTGAAAACAAGGTTCACAAGCCTAGGTAGTACACAGGCCTAAAACAATTATTGAGCTTCAAATGAAGATTTTGGGAGCTCCAGATAGAGTTGGAAGTAAAAAAAAAAATATTTAGAAAGACGATTCCAAGACCTACATGATCGTGAAATAATATTTTTCACAAAACCTTGGCGCATATGATTGGAAGACAATTTTTCTCAGGTACAAGTGGAGTCCCAAATAAAAAATCCAATTTTTCAGGGATCATATGATCAAATAAAGACATGAGACCCACATCATTGGATCCAAAATTCCATTTCCAGTCAGGATCATATAAATTTTCACCAATAAATTCCACCGGAAGCTCAAGTTATTTGCATTCCAAGTTACCCTCTCAAAGGCAGTTCAGGACTTAGTCATTTTTTCGAGAGGACACGTGTTAGCACCAGGAGCCTGGCGGGATTCCATGTCCCCCAAGTCCCTGAGGTTAGGTACATCACCCCTTGTAAAATTTTCCCAGCCCTCATGTGACCCTTGGGACCCTTATATGACCTCCAAACCTGGCAGTTCAACCCTCAAGTGCTTATTTGGAGCATGCATTCCCTGCCGTCGGATCGGTCACCACGTGTCAGCTCCAGGACCACCGTGGAATTTTATGTACCTTATGCACCTGATGTGGGAGACATCAGACCTTGAAAAATTTTCCCAGCCCCTATGGGGAGTCATTTGGACACCCACATGACCGTCGTTCATCCCCTAAGTGCAGTTTTGGAGCATCCATTCCCTACCGTTGGATCGGGCGCCACGTGTCACCTCCAGGACCACCATGGAAACTGATGTACCTTATGTACCTAAGTTTTGGGACACCAAACATGGAAAAATGTTCTCATCCCCTAGGAGGAGTCTTTTGGACACCCACGTGACCTCCTTTCAGCTCCTAGTGCTTCAAATCAGCTTTTTCCTCATGCATTCCCTGTCATTGGATCTAGTGCCACATGTCACCATCTTACTCATTGTGGAAATTGATGTCCCTCATGTCCCTAAGGTCAGGGAAATCAAGCATGGAAAAATGTGCCCAAGCCATACTTATGCACATATTTTTAAAAAATTTCCAAGTGCTGCTTTTCCGGAAAGTCATTAACAGAAGAACCTGCGAAGGAGATGAAGATATTAGAGGTGCACTACAGCTGAGAATCCACTAGAATGGAAATTTTTGGCACTTACTAAAAATAGTAAGTGGGCCCTCAAGCACCTGCTAAAAATATAAATTTGATCCAAAGGAGTGAGGAACGCAGGGAGAAAGGGGAATCAAGGTCATAACACTCAGTAAAGGATCGAGAGAGTTACCTTTTTCACACTTACTAAAAATAGTAGGTTACACTCAAAGAGAAGTTTTGGCACAATGGGATGTACAAGGATAATCATTCAGGGGGACATCATTTTTCAGGAGCATCCTAGTCATTTTTTCACAGGGCATTCAAGATCCACCTTAGTTCATTCAACTTAGCGAGCATTCGTGAGATAATTTGGAGGAATTTCAAAGTGTGCAAGGAGTTCGAAGATTCAAAGTTTCACTGCATCTGGACCTTTCCATCAACAAGGATCAACAAACTTCATCAAGAATGACATCTTCTCTTCTTATTCTCTTCCTCTTTCTCTCTCCTCTTTCCCCAACTTTCTCTCACTTTCCAATATTCTAATTTTGCGTTGGGGTTTGCACTTTTAATATGACTTAAGAGACTTTAGAAACATAATGTAAATTAATTCGCCTTGCTATTATAAAAGGGACTTAAATATTTGAAGTGGAATATGAACAGTCTTAAGTCATATTAAGGTATTTGAAAGGTCATGAGGAAGATGAAGATTCATATTCTATTTTATAAATAGTAAATCCATTCCCATTTCAAAGGGTTGGCGATTGATCTTGTAGACTCAACAGTGCATTCTACCTTGAGAGAAAGCAAAGGAGATAGCCATTTTCTTCTACTCTCTTCCCATCTCAAATTTCTTCCATTCCTACACTATGTACAACTTTTGTTCAAGCATCAATAGAAGAAGAAGGAGTTTCTAGCTTTCTTTGACCAAGGGATTTCATGACACTTTGTTCTCATCAAATTCTATTTGGTCTTCTTGTCATTTACAGGGTTGTTTCTTCTCATAAATGCATGTGAAGAAGTTTCTAACTAGTGTGTGTGCAGGAATCTGATTTTCTACCTGCAGCATTAGTTCTCCTACCTCCATTCTCACTCCCTTTCCCACTTCCAGACAAAGTCATCTCTTATAGGTATATGCAAGCATTTGCCACAAGGTCAATGGAGTGCCCCTGTTGGCTCCCCAGTCAAAAGGACACCACTGAAATTCACCTTTTCATGTGAATGCACATACAACAATTGCATTGGTTAAGTAGAGGGACTTAGATTCCCAGAGAGTTGGCAAGAAATCCTAAAGTTTGTCCACCCGATAAATTTTCTCACCAACAGAGGCCTATTGAATATTTGTTACCAATATTCATCTGAAATCCTGCTTCTTGAACTTGGTGACATAGGACAATGCAACCAATAGATTGTGATACTTTGGCCAAATATTTTCACATGTTGTTCATGTTCATATTCTTAGACGACATACTTGTCAACTAAATCTTTCCTTTACCCCACTTCATCTGTTACCTAGAATTTTCTTCACTAACTCCTGTCAGTTCACTTGTCCAAGGTTCAACCCTAACCTAGGTTAGCAACATAGATTAGTATAGAGAACCACTCATGGTGACTAAGGGTACATAGGCATACTCAATCGACCTAATTTTATTACATGCTTCTAGTTACCCTTAGTCATCTTGAGATACCCCCTATATAAAAGCATGCTCCTAACCTGACCTAGAGTATAACTAAGGTCAAGTACGAGTTTATATAAATCTAGATGATCTAATTCTGAAGGGTGTTGTGACATGTCAACTTCAACACTGTACCCTCATGAAAACCCAAGTCTTCATGATGGCATGGTACTATAGTTGGCATGTGCTAACATCCTACGAAATCGTCTCATATAGATATACATATCCAAATAAGAATTTAATTACTTACTTATCTTCTTAATTAAGATTTAATTTTGGTAACCCTGCTGAATCCTTAATTTCTTCAATCATTAAGGTTGCTAGCTATAAATGACTTACAATTCTTATGCAGATAAATCTGCATCTAAAACCCTTCCCCAAAGGTTCGTGTTTCATTCTTTAGTATCTTAATTTAAGATTCAGACTTACAAACAAAATCATCATACCAATAGTAAGGTTAACTTACTTAGCTTAACCAAGTTTAAGCATGATTGAATTCAGATTAAAATTCTTTTATAATAGACTTCACTAAGATGAAGTCTATTTATTATATATGTAATTATTCTTTTCAATTGCATCATTCTGATTAAGATTTAATAAGAGGGAGTATACTTTCCTCCTTCTGAATATTATTTGGGTATGATTCCCAAAAGGTCTTAACGGAATGCTTATCATTACGGAATATTTTCCTTCCCTCTTGACTTATGTTACTTAGGATTCATTGAAAACTATTACATTGTACAAGATAACATAATGAGTTTTTACTTTCGTAATCATCATTTAATATCTATAATGACTTAGTTAAATGATCAGCTGTGAATGCCAACTTGATGAGTTGCATTTAATTTAAGGAATAGAATATAAATTCCCTTTTCACCTATTTCATTTTAAGTCCAACTAAAAAGGTTCAAAATAGATATACTGATGAGAGAATAAGTATAAATTTACAAATTCTCTTTACATAATGCACAAGAGAATGACACATCAAATACAAATAAATCTCAATATTTTTCCATTCATCAACGTAAAATACAAATTTTACAAGTCTAATCATTCTAGACATCCTTCATGCCAATCAACATTAATAAACTCAATTAATAAATACAACTTTTCCCTTTTTCAATTACATTTCAATAAGAATCATCATTCCTCATAAAAGATCCAGCCTTTAGGTAAACATAAGAAGCATCATAAAATAACTTGTCTTCTTTTCTCACTGACAAATTCCATCAACAACAATTGCTAGCATGGGTCAGTTCATCAAACTGAGCATGATAAGAAATAAGCATTAAAATGATATGCTTTCAACTAACTGTTTCGTAAAAAGAACTCTACTTTTATGAAACACAAAAGCATTATAGATAGATACATCATAAAGAATAACAGTCATGGAAGGAAGGATAAAGTGATACATCACATTACATTAAGTAAAGATCATGATATAATCAACGCTCTTCAACCAATGATTTCATATAGAACTATATCAGATAAGTAATATTTCATCATAATTACTTATCTCATTCTTACTATAGATATTTATAGTTCCTTCTTAATTCATGAAACTAATTCAAAGAAAGTTACTAACTCTAAAAGTTCCCAAAAATGGAATTATTTTAAAGAATCAATGAATCACAAAACGCAGCTTTAACTTAATTCAGCAGATAATATCAAAGATCAAATTCATTCAATATTTAAGGGTGGAATTTAGGATGAACCAACAACCTCCTAAAGAAAGAGTTCCCTTCTATCTGATACTAACCCAATTTAAAATCCAATTTCAATTATCTATCAAGGAGAAGTATAGGTTTACCCTCCAATTAACCACTCATCTCCACATAGGAGTAATACAAATGAGAGAGAAACGAACAAATGAAAAAGAAGAACAACATAAGTCTTCCTCCATAGTTTAATGAAAAAAACATTGTAATCCATAACTTAGGAAAGATAGATAACGAATTCAACAACAAGAATGAGATAAGATCTCAATAATCCATTCTATTAAAAGGAAAAAAATAGTTGATATACAAAAGTAACTGAAATATATCCTTACCGAGAAACCTTCAATTTTAACAACCATTGCAACCCAAATAACATAATCGAAATTGAATTGATGAATATAGATATACGACAGGAACTAGCAAGTCAGAAATCAAAAATAAGGTTTCCCATCCAGTATTGAGAATGGTTTCAGTACTACAGATGCTATCTCTTGAATTGATTAAACAAATATCTTCAGTTAATACAAGTTTCTAGAGAAACAACAACACTAACTGAATATTAAATTCATTCCAACATTAAAAGAGTCCTCTGAGAAGTTTTCTTATTTTCCAATCAGAGATAAAAAGAGAATAGTGATGGAGTAAAACACCCCTATGAGATTCTGGTTTCTTTTCAAAATACAATACATGAAAATGAAAATAACGAAGGAAAATCATATTGTCCTAACCTACCTTCAAGTTACCCCAGGCTCCCTTCTTCACTGAAATCAAGCAACATCACACAAGTTTGGGAAGAGAGTTCTGAACTCTGAACCAATCTCAAGGAGAAACAACCAAAGTGAAAAGACTCCAACTAGATGCTCAAAGTCAAGTCCAAAAGAGAAGAGAAAACTATAACATTCCAACCCAATTCCTTAAGATAACCCAAAATAAACTAATCCAAAGTTCAACTAAGATAAGTCGTTCCTTCAGTAACAAACTATATCGTAACATGCAGGTGGGTAAAACAAAAATGTTATCAAACAGTTCCAGAAGAAGCTATGATTTATTGAATTTTAAGCAAGGAAGAACAAATTCAAAACGAAATCCTTCCATACTAAGGACTACTGCCAACTATTTCAAATAGACTCAAAGGATTTCTCAGATTTTAACCATCTCAAGCACAGTAAAAGGTAAGATTTATTTACTGTTATTTCCAACAAGATGGAATCAGCAAAACAAAGATTCCTAACAACCATATCAACCAGAAATAACAAGAATCGAAAACAACCTTGAATAAATGCAAAGGATGTCACCCATCTTACATTCTTCCAATAAAGGAAACAACTTAACTCGAATATTTTTATCAAATAATGCATTCCTCTAACCATATTACAAATTCAAAAAAAGTATAAAAGATTTGGTAACATTCTGTTCAAAAAAAAGTTACAGCCAAGATCATTCATTTTGCCCATAAAGGAACAAGCTCAATTCATATTTACTCAATAGTAAACCAAACGACCATATACAGTGAAAGAAAATACAAGCATGAAGAAAAATAATCATGATATACAAAAACCTATTTGTTTCCAAGAGTAGAGTTCTTTTAATGAAGACATTTAGTAATAATTAGAACAACTTAATGGGTAGAGCATATCATGCCTGATACAGCTTCTATCTATCTGCAAAAGAATTTCAGCCGAGCCTCCATAGTTTCCTTTTTCCAAATGACGTCAACAATCCAACCTTCTTCTTATTCTTCCACCAGATTCAAAATAGCTCAGAGATGTCTAAAATATCGAAGGATCATAAAAATAGAATTGCTGGTTTGAAGAACCAGAACCTCCATGCAGAGAAAAAACCAAAAAGAACAAATGATCCAATAACTTCTCCCCAAAATATGCTTGCATATTCTCCTAGGCAGTTTCTCTGACACAACTAAGGTGATTAATGTAATGAATTCCACTTTCCCTCCTCCTTTCTACACCACCGCCATTTCAAATATGGTGAGGCTTAGTTCAAAATTTTATATTCATTTATATTTAGTAATGATGCCAGCTAGGCATCTTACTAACTCTCCATGCCTCTGCCAAAATGGCAGATTTAAGGATGTAATAACAGAAATCAATTCCCATAAATGCCTTAGAAACCAATGCCAACGCCCTTTCAACTTGCCAAGTAGCCCTTAGGTTCCCCTTTGGCTTAGTAATAGTTTAGGTTAGATTAACATTAGGTTAGGATTCAACCTTAGTCCTTAGGTAATTAGTATTTTCCTTAGGTTAGTTCAAAACTCCACAACCATAAAGCATACTATCTTAGGTTAGGTCATAACCCTTAGTAGTTTAAGAAATAGGTCTAAGGTAGGTCTAAATTACCTTAGATTAGAATCAACATAATATATAACATTACAACTTAGGTTAAACCTGAGTAGTATTTAAACATTCTGACTAAGGATAAGCTATTTACCTTAATAACCTAGTAATTGATCCTTAATCCTCTCACGCTATTTAGTGTTATAAAACATTTATCAAGGAGGTCCAAGTTCACCATTTAAAGCATGATGCAAAGTAAGGACACCTGAAGCCAGGTCCTTTAAATTTATAAACAAAATGCAACTCAGTCCCACTTTACCTTTCATTTCAGAATGTCAGTTATCAAGATGATCAATTAAGAAGAACTAAAGCATACCTTGGATCAATGGAATTGATCTAAGGTTTTGCTATTAACATATGATATGAAAACAATAATATAGGTTCACAACTTACAGATCACAGATCGGAATGACTTCATTTCCAAGTAAATAGAATTGAAGCAAGAATAAATCTCTGTACAGTAATAACTTATCCATTGCGAACATGATTTCCAAAATTCAAATGAATACACCTTCCTAAGACAAATCACATGTCAATGTTTGTAATGTCAAATGTGGAAGTCATCCCAGTAATAGTTATGCCAAAGACATTACATAGCTTCCTCCTTAAAAGAATCATCATCCCAATAATTAATTTAATCAAACCATTAAAGTTTTAGGAAAAAACTTAATTATTGTCCTCCCATTCATATGTTCATAACAAAACTAGATTTGAAAAATTCAAATTTCAAAACAATATTAAAATAGTTGTTAAATAGCTTAGTAACTACTCAAGTTTGGCAGATTTAATGTCAAAAAATGAACAAAATTTTAAGATTTTATCAGACTTTAGAATCAATTCTGATCAAACAAATATGGAAAAGCAGTTCTCATTTCTTCAAGATTTTCCCAGGTTGCACTTTCTTTGTTAAACTGGTCCCATTGGACCTTACATTGACTTATTTCATGATTTCTTAAGTGCAACTAGTGAGTTTCCAGTACTCGAATGGGCTTAACCACAATTATTCCTGGGTGGACCTTAAGGAATTCTAATTTAACACATGTGATAAATCTGAAACATATTTCTTAAGAAAAGAAATATGGAAAACATCATGCATTCATGATAAAGAAGGAGGTAAAGATAAACGATAAGCTATAGGTTTGATTACTTCAAAAATTTCAAAGGGTCCCACATAACGAGGTGATAACTTGGCAGCCCTACCAAAAGTTATAGAACTCTTTTTTGGTTTAACATGAAGAAAGACCTTCTCACCAAGTTCAAATTTCTTATCAACCCACTTTAAGTCTACATAACTCTTTTTCCTATCTGCAGCTTCCTTCAAGCATTCACAAATCATTTTAACTTGTTGTTCCATTTCTATAAGGATTTCTGGTCCAATCACCTCTCTATCCTCAATCTTGTCCCAACTAATAGGGGTTTTGCATTTCCTTCTATATAATGCTTTGAAAGGTGACATTTTCAGAGAGGCGTGATATGTGTTATTATAATAAAATTCAGCTAATGGAAGGTACTCCTCCCATTTATACTTCTGATCCATGCAATACATTGTAACATATCCTCTAAAACTTGATTAACTCTTTCAGTCTGTCCATCTGTTTCCGGGTGATATACAGAACTGAAATTCAGCTTAGTCCCAAGGGTTGCATTAAGTGTTTTCCAAAATCTAGATGTCATTTTTGGATCTCTATCTGATATGATCAATTCAGGTACTCCATGTAACCTAAAAATCTCATGCAAAAATATTCTTGCTAACACAGGTGAATCATCCTTTAGATTACCAACAATAAAATGTGCTACCTTTGTTAGTTTATCAACAACAACCAGAATAACATCATTCTTATTTCTTGACATAGGAAACCCTTGAATAAAATCCATACTTATCACTTGCCATTTATACTATGGAATGATTGTGTGGATACAGTAAACCAACTGGATGCATATGCTTAGCTTTAACACATTGACACTCTAAGCAGTGTGTCACAAATTCCATCACATCCTTTTTCATCCCTTTCAAGAAATATTGTTGTTTTATATAAGCAAGCATCTTACTAATGCCAGGGTGTCCAGAAAAAGCTGAATTGTGAAATTCAGCTAATAATTTCCTTCTTAAATCATTTTCCAAAGGTAGGTATACCCTGTTTTCAAACCACAAGATTCCTTCATTGTCAAAGTGAAAACCTTTATATCTCCCATCATTTGGATCTGCAGCAAGTGTTGTCTTTACTTGCTGAAAATAAGAATAAGATTCCATGACACTTTTCACCTCATCTTTAAACTGAGTTCTCAATGTTATAAGAGCAAAAATGTGCTTCCTATGACTTAGAGCATCTGCTACTCTATTTTATTTTCCTTTAATCTAACTTATGTCAAAATCATACTGAGATAGAAATTCTAACCATCTTCATTGTCTTGCATTTAGATTTGGCTGAGTAAAAATATACTTCAACCCAAGATGATCAGTTTTTAGTTCAAAAGGTCTACCAAGAAGATAATGCCTCCATACTTGAAGCACATGAACAATGGAAACAAGCTCTAAGTCATGTGGAGCATAATTCAGTTCATGTAACTTGAGTTTTCTACTTTCATAAGCTATGACATGATCATTTTGCAACAAAATACCTCCGAGACCCTCCCCACATGCATCCGTTACAACAGTAAAGTCTCCATTAGGATCAGGTACAGTCAAAATAGGTGTTGTAGTTAACTGATCCTTTAGAATCTTAAAATCAGATTCACATTTTTCATTCCAAAAAAATTTCTTGTCTTTCTTCTGTAATGAAGTTATTGGTGCAAAAATCTTAGAAAAGTCTTTAACAAACTTCCTATAGTAACCAGCAAGACCCATGAAGCTTCTAACTTCATGTACATTCTTAGGTGCAGGCCACTCAGTTATAGCTGCAATATTTGAGGGATCTACCACTATTCCATTCTTGCTTATAACATGACCCAAATAGTGCACTTCTGTATCATAGAAGGAACATTTAGACAACTTACCATACAACTTTCTCTTTCTCAAGATTTCCAAAACTATCTTCAGATGCTTATGGTGTTCTTCAATGCTTTTAGAGTATATGAGAATATCATCCAAGAATACAAGCACAAATTTGTCCAAGTATTCTTGAAAAATATTATTCATTAAATTCATAAAAGTGGCAATTGCATTTGTCAACCCAAAAGGTAAAACTGTGAATTCATAATGCCCATACCTTGTTCTAAAATTTATTTTATGAATGTCTTCATTCTTTATTCTCAACTGATGATATCCAGATTGAAGATCTATTTTAGAATACACTGATGCACCACGCATCTGATCAAATAGATCATCAATTCTAGGAAGTGGATATCTTTTCTTAATTGTTACTTTGTTTAACATCCTATAATCAATGCACAATCTAAGTGTGTCATCCTTCTTCTTCACAAAAATTATTGGTGCTCCCCAAGGTGATACACTCGGTCTTATCAAACCTTTTGACAAAAGTTCCTGCAGCTAAGCCTTAAGCTCTACCAATTCAATGGTAGTCATTCTATAAGGTGCCTTGGAAATAGGCTCGGTTCCTAGTTTGATCTCGATTCTGAAGTCAAACTCTCATTTGGGTGGAAGACCTGGTAATTCTTCCGGAAACACATCACTGAAATTTCATAACAATGGATATATTTCCATGAAATCACTACTTTCTTCAGTAGTTTTAGAAATTTTTACTGCATACAAGGTACAACCTTTGTTTTTGGCCTTTTAAAGTTGCATAGCTAACAGTTTCCTAACTGAAATCTCATGTTTTACACCCTGAATAGCATGTTGTTTTCTATAGATCATCTAAGAAACTAATCTATTTTTCAAAACAATCAACCTTTTCCTTATGCTCAGCTATCCAATTAACACCTATGATTACATCATAAGACCCTAAAGGAGCAACATAAAGGTCAACTTATGTGGAAAACTAGGCAAGTCAAGGACTGCTCCAAAAAGACACATACTAACTGTATGAACAACATTATTTCCATAATGTACAACCCATAATTTATCCATTTTTTCAGATTTTATTTTTAATTTCAAAGCTAACTTAGTAGAAATAAAACATTCAGTAGCTCTAGTATCAAAGAGTATAGTCACAGGTATACCAAATAACTTACTTGGAACTTCTATGGGTATGACTTGATTTTCAACTTGCTTGTCATGTACTACAACATGTATCATGTGCTGTTGATTACGGTCATCCTTTTTCAAAGGATAGTGACTCACGTAATGGTCCTTGTCATAATTAAAACATCCTCCTACAGGTCCTTTCTTAGGCTCAAATTTATTTCCAGCCTTAAAGTTATCATTCTGGCTCCCGTAGGACTTCTGCCCATTATTATTATTCTTGACAAAGCTATTTCTCACACTAGCAGCAGGTTTGTTTGATGTTGTTTTCTTATTGTTATCAGTAGAAAATTTGTTTTTCATACCAAACCTCTTCCATGGTCCCTTTTTGGGTGCAAGAGATGAAGAAGAGTTTGGAACTTTCTTTCTGATTTCCTCCCTATGAGCAGAGATTGCTCTCAATTTCTGTTCATGCCTTATGGATTTTTCAACAACCCCTTCCATAGTGGTTGGGATGTGAACATCCACCTCACCACATATAATGGGATTTAATCCCATGATAAATTTTTATATCCTGAACTTCTTGTCAGTTTGATACTGAGGTACGTACTTAAGGAGTTTAGTAAACCTTTCCCAGTACTCTGTTACAGTTAACTTTCCCTGAGATAAGTTCTGAAATTCAGTCATTTTCTGATCATAATAAAGTTGTGGCAGCCACCGTTGCCTAAAATATCTTTTAAATTGATCCCAAGTTATGTCTGTTTCAACAATGTTCAACTCAGCCTTACAGTTGTCCCACCATGAAGATGCCTCATGGGAAAGCTGATAAGCTCCCCATATTTCTTTTGTTTCCTCAGAGAAGTTTCTTATTGCAAAGTACTTCTCCATTTCACTGAGCCAGTTCTCAGCCCCATCTCTAAGTGTAGTTCCATCAAACTTGGGTGGACTTATTCTTTTTATATCATTGGTGAGTTCAGTTGCTAATCTTGCCTTTTTATTCCCAGGCTGATTAGGTATGTTTGCATTATTGTTATCAACACCCAGATTTCCCCCATTGGTGTTGTCCATAGGAGGTGGCTAATTGTTATTACCAACATCTTCTTCCTCCTCCTCATTTCCCATTACTTGTTGTTCAAGTACAACCAAACAATATCTTGTGTCCAATAGGGTAGCAAGGATCTCATCGAGTTTTTGGGTAGTAGTTGCTTCTCCACCAGGTGGTGAGTTGTTTGCAGCATTTCCTCTTGTTCTAACCATTTTCTGTTAACAAGAAAATTTAAGTTTTATCAGATTATGGACACAATAGGTCCAAGATCTAAAACCTTCAGCTCTAATACCAAGATGTAACATCCTCATTTTAAGACTTTAGAAACAAGGGATTTTTTTTGAATAATGTTCTCTGTTCTAAATAATCATAATTTAGAACACACTTTCCATACCAATCAATCTCATAAAAGATAACCATATGCATTTGTAAATGACTTGGTGAACTACCAATCTCTCATTTCATGACTTGGTGTACCATCGATCTCTCATGTTAACTCAATGTATTGTATACTAAGTATACTTGGTTCTCTTACCCTTTTCTGGGTATTGAAGTGTTCTGTTTAAGAGGCCTATCTGAATATTTGTTACCAATATTCATCTGAAATCCTGCTTCTTAAACTAGGTGACATAGGACAACACAACCAGTAGCTTGCGATACTTTGGCCAAATATTTTCACATGTTGTTCATGTTCATATTCCTAGATGACATACTCATCAATGGAATACGTCCTTCACCCCACTTCATCTATTACCTAGAATGGTCTTCACTGACTCCTATCAGTCCACTTGTCCAAGGTTCAACCCTAACCCAGGTTAGCAACATAGATTGGTATAGAGAACCACTCGTGGTGACTAAGGGTACATAGACATACTCAATTGACCTAAGTTGATTGTGTGTGTCTAGTTACCCTAAGTCTTCGTGAGTTACCCCCTATACAAAAGCATGCTCCTAACCTGACCTAGAGTATAACTAAGGTCAAGTACGAGTTTATGTAAATCTAGATGATCTAATTCTGAAGGGTGTTGCGACATGTCAACTACAACATTATACCCTCATGAAGACCCAAGTCTTCATGATGGCATGGTACTGTAGTTGGTGTGTGCCAACATCCTACGGAATCGTCTCATCTGGATATACATATCCAAATAAGAAGTTGATTACTTACTTATCTTCTTAATTAAGATTTAATTTTAGTAACCCTGCTGAATCCTTAATTTCTTTAATCATTAAGGTTGCTAGCCATAAATGATTTACAATTCTCATGCAGATAAATATGCATCTAAACCCCTTCCCCGAAGGTTTGTGTTTCATTCTTTAGTATCTTAATTTAAGATTCAGACTTACAAACAAAATCCAGCTTACCAACAATAAGGTTAACTTACTTAGCTTAACCAAGTTTAAGCATGATTGAATTCATATTCCGATTCTTTTATAATATACTTCATTAAGATGAAGTCTATTTATTGTATATGTATTTATTATTTTCAATTGCATCATTCCGATTAAGATTTAATAAGAGGGAGTATACTTTCCTCCTTCCGAATATTATTTGGGTATGATTCCCAAAAGGTCTTAACGGAATGCTTATCCTTGCAGAATATTTGCCTTTCCTCTTGACTTATGTTAGTTAGGATTCATTGCAAACTATTACATTGTACAAGATAACATAATGAGTTTGTACTTTCATAATCATCATTTAATATCTATAATGACTTAGTTAAATGATCAGCTATGAATGCCAACTTGATGAGTTGCATTTAATTTAAGGAATAGAATATCAATTCCCTTTTCACCTATTTCATTTTAAGTCCAACTGAAAAGGTTCAAAATAGATATAATTATGAGAGAATAAGTATAAATTTACAAATTCTCTTTACAAAATGCACAAGAGAATGACACATAAAATACAAATAACTCTCAATATTTTTCCATTCATCAAGGTAAAATACACATTTTACAAGTCTAATCATTCCAGACATCCTTCATGCCAATCAACATTAATAAACTCAATTAAGAAATACAACTTTTCCCTTTTTCAATTACATTTCAATAAGAATCATCATTCCTCATAAAAGATCCAGCCTTTAGGTAAACATAAGAAGCATCATAAAAGAACTTGTCTTTTTTTCTCACTTATGAAGTCCATGTGCAACAATTACTAGCACGGGTCAGTTCATCGAATTGAGCATGATAAGCACTAAGCATTAAAACGATGTTCTTTCAACTAACTGTTTCATAAAAAGAACTCTACTTTTATGAAACAGTAAAGCATTACAGATAGATACATCATAAAGAATAATAGTCATGGGAGGAAGAATAAAGTGATACATCACATTACATTAAGTAAAGATCATGATATAATCAACGCTCTTCAGCCAATGATTTCATATGGAACTATATCAGATAAGTAATATTTCATCATAATTACTTATCTCATTCTTACTATAGATATTTATAGTTCCTTCTTAATTCATGCAACTAATTCAAATAAAGTTACTAACTCTAATAGTTCCCAAAAATGGAATTATTTTAAAGAAGCAATGAATCACAATACAAAACTTTAACTTAATTCATCAGATAATATCAAAGATCAAATTCATTCAATCTTTAAGGGTGGAATTTAGGATGAACCAACAACCTCCTAAAGCAAGAGTTCCCTTCTATCTGATACTAACCCAATTTCAAATCCAATTTCAATTATCTGTCAAGGAGAAGAAGTATAGGTTTACCCTCCAATTAACCACTCAGCTCCATACATGAGTAATACAAATGAGAGGGAAACAAACAAATGAAAAAGAACAACATAAGTCTTCCTCCAGAGTTTAATGAAAACAACATTGTATTCCACAACTTAGGAAAGAGAGATAAGGAAGTCAACAACAAGAATGAGAGAAGATATCAATAATCCATCCTATTAAAAGGAAAAACACAATCGATATCCAAAAGGAACTGAAACAGATCCTTACCGAAAAACCTTCAATTTCAACAACCATTGCAACCCAAATAACATAATCAAAATTGAATTGATGCATACAGATATATGACAGGAACTAGCAAGTCAAAAATTGAAAAAAGGTCTCCCATCCAATAGTGAGAACAATTTTAGTGCTACAGAGGCTATCTATATAATTGATTAAACAAATACCTTTAATTAATACAAGTTTCCCAAACAACAAGAACAATAACTAAATATTAAATTAATTCCAACATTAAAAGAGTCCACTGAGAATTTTTTTTATTTTCCAATCAGAGAGTGAAAGAGAACAACGATGGAGTAAAACACCCCTATGAGATTTTGGTTTCTTTTCAAAAGAAAATACATAAAAATGAAGATAACGAATGCAAATCTGACTGTCCCAACCTACCTTCAAGTTACCCCAGGCTCCCTTCTTCACCAAAATCAAGGAACAACACACAAGTTTGGGAAGAGAGTTCCAGACTCTGAACCAATCTCAAGGAGAAACAACCAAAGCGACAAGACTCCAACTAGATGCTCAAATTCGAGTCCAAAAGAGAAGAGAAAACTATAACATTCCAACCCAATTCCAAAAGATAACCCAAACTGAACTAATCCAAAGTTTAGCTAAGATAATCCATTCCTTTAGTAACAAACTATTTCGTAACATGCAGGTGGGTAAAACCAAAATGTCATCAAACAGTTCCAGAAGAAGCTACATCATGATTTATCAAATTTTGAGCAAGGAAGAACAAATTCAAAATGAAATCCTTCCATAGTAAGGAATCCTACCAACTATTTCAAACAGACTCAAAGGAGTTCTCAGATTTTAACCATCTCAAGCAAAGTAAAAGGTAAGACTTATTTACTGTTATTTCCAACAAGATTGAATCCAAAAAAAAAGATTCCTAACAACCATATCAGCAAGGATCAAATAGGAATAACAAGAATTGAAAACAACCTCGAATAAATGCAAAGGATGTCACCCATCTTACATTCTTCCAACAAAGGAAACAACTTAACTCGAATATTTTTATCAAATAGTGCATTCCTCTAACCGTATTGCACAGTCAACAGAAGTATACAAGATTCGGAAACATTCAGTTCACACAAAATTTAAAGCCAAGCTCATTCATTTTTCCCATAAAGGAACAAGCTCAATTCATATTTCCTCAACAGTAAACCAAACAGGCATATACAGTGAAAGAAAATACAAGCATGAAGCAAAATAATCATCATATACAAAAACCCATTTGTTTCCAAGAGTAGAGTTCTTTTAATGAAGACATTTAGTAAAAAGAAGAACAACTTAATGGGTAGAGCCTATCATGCCTGATAGAGCTTCTATCGATCTACAGAAGAATTGTAGCCGAGCCTCCACAGTTTCCTTTTTCCAAACGACGTCAACAATCCAACCTTCTTCTTATTCTTCCACCAAATTCAAAATAGCTCAGAGATGTCTAAAATATCAAAGGATCATAAAAATAGAACTGTTGGTTTGAAGAACCAGAACCTCCATGCAGAGCAAAAACCAAAAAGAATGAATGACCCAACAACTTCTCCCCAAAATCCGCTTGCATATTCTCCTAGGCAATTTCTCCGCCAAAACTGAGGTCATTAATGAAATGAATGCCACTTTCCCTCCTCTTTCTCTATGCCACCACCATTTCAAATTTGGTGAGGCTTAATTCAAAAATTTACATGCATTTTATATTTAGTAATGATGCCAGCTAGGAATCTTACTAACTATCCATGCCTCCGCCAAACTTGGCAGATTTAAAGATGTAATAACAGAAATCAATTCCCATAAATTCCTTAGAAACTGATGCCACCACCCTTTCAACTTGCCAAGTAGCCCTTAGGTTCCCCTTTGGCTTAGTAATAGTTTAGGTTAGATTAACATTAGGTTAGGATTCAACCTTAGTCCTTAGGTAATTAGTATTTTCCTTAGGTTAGTTCAAAACTCCACAACCATAAAGCATACTATCTTAGGTTAGGTCATAACCCTTAGTAGTTTAGAAATAGGTCTAAGGTAGGTCTGAATTACCTTAGATTAGAATCAACATAGTATAGAACATTACAACTTAGGTTAAATCCGAGTAGCATTAAACATTCCGACTAAGGCTAAGGTATTTACCTTAATAGCCCAGTAATTGATCCTTAATCCTCTCATGCTATTCAACATTATAAAACATTTATAAAGGAGGTCCAAGTTCACCATTTAAAACATGATTCAAATTAAAGACACTTGAAGCCGGGTCCTTTAAATTTATAAATAAAATGTAACTCAGTCCCACTTTACCTTTCATTTCAGAATGTTAGTTATCAAGATGATCAATTAAAAAGAACTAAAGCATACCTTGGATCAATGGAATTGATCCAAAGTTTTTCTGTTAACATATGATAAGTATGAAAACAATAGTACGTGTTCACAACTTACAGATCACATATCAAAATGACTTCATTTCCAAGTAAACAGAATTACAGCAAGAATGAATCTCTATATAGTAATAACTTATCCATTGCAAACATGATTTCCAAAAGTCAAAAGAATACACCTTCCTAAGAAAAATCACATGTCAATGTTTGCAATGTCAAAAGTGGAAGTCATCATAGTAACAATCATGCCAAAGACGTTACATACCTTCCTCCTTGAAAGAATCATTTTCTCAATGATTAATTTAATCAAACCATTAAAGTTTCAAAACAAAACTTAATTGTCATCCTCCCATTCATATGTTCTTAATAGAACTAGATTTGAAAAATTCAAATTTCAAAAAAGTATTAAAATAGTTGTTAAATAGCTTAGTAACTGCCTAATTCCGACAGATTTAATGTGAAAACATGAACAAAATTTTAAGATTTTATCAGACTTCATAATCAATTCTGATAAAAAAATGGAAAAGTAGTTCTCATTTCTTCAAGATTTTCTCGGGTTGCACTTTCTCCATTAAACTAGTCACATTGGACCTTATATTAACTTATTTCATGATTTCTTAAGTGCAACTGGCGAGTTTCCAACAGAATGGGCTTAACCACGATTATTCCTGGGTCTTGGACCTTCAAGGAATTCCAATTTAACACATGTGATAAATATAAAACGTATTTTTTAAGAAAAGAAATTTGGAAAACATCATGCATTTGTGATAAAGTAGGAGGTAAACCTAAATGATAAGCTACAAGTTTAATTATTTCTATAATTTCAAAGGGTCCCACATAACGAGGTGATAACTTGGCAACCCTGCTGAAAGTTATAGAACTCTTTTTTGGTTTATCCTGAAGAAAGACCTTCTCACCAAGTTAAAATTTCTTATCAACCCACTTTAAGTCTGCATAACTCTTTTTCCTATCTACAACTTCCTTTGAGCGTTCACAAATTGTTTTAACTTATTGTTCCATTTCTATACAGATTTCTAGGCCAATCACCTCTCTATCCTCAATTTTGTCCCAGTAATCAGGGGTTCTACATTTCCTTCTGTATAATACTTCAAAAGGTGCCATTTTCAGAGAGGCGTGATATGTGTTATTATAAGAAAACTCAACTAATGGAAGGTACTCCTCCCATTTATACTACTGATCCATGCAATACATTCGTAACATATCCTCTAACACTTGATTAACTCTTTCAGTATGTCCATCCATTTTTGGGTGATATGCAAAACTGAAATTCAGCTTAGTTTCGAGGGATGCATAAAGTGTTTGCCAAAATCTAGATGTCATTCTTAGATCTCTATTCGATATGATCAATTTAGGTACTCCATGTAACTTGAAAATCTCATGCACAAATCTTCTTGCTAACACAGGTGAATCATCCTTTAGATTACCAACCATAATAACATCATGTTTATTTCTTAACATAGGCAACCCTTGAAAAAAATCCATACTTATCACTTTCCATTTATACTACAAAATGATGTGTGGATACAATAAACCAACTAGATGTAGATGCTCAACTTTAACATGTTGACACTCTAAGAAGTGTGTCACAAATTCCATCACATCCTTTTTCATCCCTTTCTAGAAATATTACTGCTTTATATCAACAATCATATTCGTAATGCCAGGGTGTTCAGAAAAAGGTGAATTGTGAAATTCAGCTAAAAATTTCCTTCTTAAATCATTTGCCAAAGGTATGTATACCCTGTTTTCAAACCATAATATTCCTACATTGTCAAATTGAAAATCTTTATATCTCCCATCATTTGGGTCTGCAACAAGTGCTGTCTTTACTTGCTAAAAATAATAATAAGATTCCATGACACTTTTCACCTCATCTTTAAACTAAATTCCCAGCGTTATAAGAGAAGAAATGTGCTTCCTACGACTTAGAGCATCTACTACTCTATTTTATTTACCTTTAATGTAACTTGTGTCAAAATCATACTGAGATAGAAATTCTAAGCATTTTCATTGTCTTGCATTTAGATTTGGCTAAGTAAAAATATACTTCAACCCAAGATGATCATTTTTTAGTTCAAAAGGTCTATCAATAAGATAATGCCTCCATACTTGAAATGCATGAACAATGGAAGCAAACTCTAAGTCATGTGGAGCATGATTCAGTTCATGTAACTTGAGTTTTCTACTTTCATAAGCTATGACATGATAATTTTGCAACAAAATACCTCCATGACCCTCCCCAGATGCATCCATTACACCAGTAAAGTCTCTATTAGGATCAGGTATAATCAAAATAGGCGTTGTAGTTAACTGATCCTTTAGAATCTTAAAAGTAGATTCACATTTTTCATTCCAAACAAATTTCTTGTCTTTCTTCTATAATGAATTTATTGGTGCAGCAATCTTAGAAAAGTCTTTAACAAACTTCCTATAGTAACCAACAAGACCCATGAAGCTTCTAACTTCATGTACATTCTTAGGTGCAGGCCACTCAGTTATAGTTGTAATATTTGAGGGATCTACCGCTATTCCATTCTTGCTTATAACATGACCCAAATAGTGCACTTTTGTATCATAGAAGGAACATTTAGACAAATTACTATACAACTTTCTCTTTCTAAAGATTTCCAAAACTATCTTCAGATGCTTATGGTGTTCTTCAATTCTTTTAGAGTATATGAGAATATCATCCAAGAATACAAGCAAAAATTTGTCCAAGTATTCTTGAAAAATATTATTCATTAAATTCATAAAATTGGTAGGTGCATTCGTCAACCCAAAAGGTAAAACTGTGAATTCATAATGCCCATACCTTGTTCTAAAAGTTGTTTTATGAATGTCTTCATCCTTTATTCTCAACTGATGATATCCAGATCAAAGATCTATTTTAGAATACATTGATGCACCATGCATTTGATCAAACAGATCATCAATTCTAGGAAGTGGATATCTGTTTTTAATTTTTACTTTGTTTAACATCCTATAATCAATGCACAATCTAAGTGTGTCATCCTTCTTCTTCACAATAATTACCGGTGCTCCCCAAGGTGAGACACTTGATCTTATCAAACCTTTTGAAAAAATTTCCTGCAACTTAGCCTTAAGCTCTACCAATTCAATGGTATTCATTCTATTTGGTGCCTTGGAAATAGGCTTGGTTCCTGGTTTGATCTCAATCATGAATTCAAAATCCCATTTGGGTGGAAGACCTGGTAATTCTTCTAGAAACGCATCACTAAAATTTCGTAACATTGGATATCTTTCCATGAAATCACTACTTTCTTCAGTAGTTTCAAATTTTTTTACTACATACAAGGTACAACCTTTGTTTTTGGCCTTTTTAAGTTGCATAGCTGACAATTTCCTAACTGAAATCTCACGTTTTACACCCTGAATAATTGTTGTTTTCTACAGATCATCTAAGTAAATAATCTATTTTTCAAAAGAGTCAACCTTTGCCTTATGCTCAGCTAGCCAATTAACACCTATGATTAAATAATAAGACCCCAAAGGAGTAACATAAAGGTCAACCTTTGTGGAAAAACTAGGAAAGTCAAGGACTATTCTAAAAAGACACATACTAACTATATGAACAACATTATTTCCATAATGTACAACCCACAATTTAACCATTTTTTTAGCTTTTTTTTTTTTAAATTTTGAAGCTAACTTAGTAGAAATAGAACATTTAGTAGCTCTAGTATCAAAGAGTATAGTAATAGGTATACCAAATAGCTTACTTGGAACTTCTATGGGTGTGAATTGCTTTTTAGCTTGCTTTTCAACTACTACAACGTGTATCCTGTGTTGCTGATTACGGTCATCCTTTTTCAAAGGATAGTGACTCACATAATGGTCCTTGCCACAATTAAAACAACCTCCTATAGGTCCTTTCCTAGGCTCAAATTTATTTCCAGCCTTAAAATTTATCATTTTGGCTCCCGTAGGACTTCTACCCATTATTATTGTTCTTGAATAAGCTATTTCTCACACTAACAACAGGTTTGTTTGATGTTATTTTCTTATTCTTATTAGTAGAATTTATTTTTCATACCAAACCTCTTCCATGGTCCCTTTTTGGGTGTAAGAGATAGAATATTTTGGAACTTTCTTTTTGATTTCCTCCCTATGAGCAGAGGCTGCTCTCAATTTATGTTCCTTCCTTATGGCTTTTTCAACAACCCCTTCCATAGTGGTTGGGCTGTGAACATCCACCTCACCACCTATAATGGGATTTAATCCCATGATAAATTTTCATATCCTGAACTTCTCATTAGTTTGATACTGAGGTATGTACTTAATGAGTTTAATAAAACTTTCCCAGTACTCTGTTATAGTTAACTTTCCCTGAGATAAGTTCTGAAATTCAGTCATTTTCTTATCATAATAAAGTTGTGGCAGCCATCATTGCCTAAAATAACTATTAAATTGATCCCAAGTTATGTTTGTTTCATCAATGTTCAACTTAGCCTTACGGCTATTTCACCATGAAGATGCATCATGGGAAAAATGATAAGCTCCCCATATTGATTTTGTTTCCTCAAAGAAGTTTCTTATTGTACAGTGCTTCTCCATTTTGTTGAGCCAGTTCTTAGAACCATCTCCAAGTGTAGTGACATCAAACTTGGGTGGACTAATATTTCCTTTTTATTCCCAGGATGATTAGGTATGTTTGCATTATTGTTATCAACACACGGATTTCCCCCATTGGTGTTGTCCACACGAGGTGGTTGATTGTTATTACTAGCATCTTCTTCCTCCTCATTTCCAATTACTTGTTTTTCAAGAATAGCCAAATGATCTCTTGTGTCCAACAGGGTAAAAAGGATCTTGTTGATTTTTTGGGAACTAGTTACTTCTCCACCAGGTGGTGGGTTGTTTGTAACATTTCCTCTTGTTTTAAACATTTTTTGTGAACAAGAAAATTTAAGTTTTATCAGATTATGGAAACAATAGGTCCAAGAGTTGCAACCTTCAGCTCTGATACCAAGATGTAACATCCCCATTTTAAGACTTTAGAAACAAGGTAATTTTTTTTTGAATAATGTTCTTTGTTCTAAATAATCATAATTTAGAACACACATTCCATGCCAATCAATCTCATAACAAATAACCATATGCAGTTGTAAATGACTCAGTGAACTAACAATTTATCATTTCATGACTTGATGTACCACTGATCTCTCATGTTAACTCAATGTATTATATACTAAGTATACTTGGTTCTCTTACCCTTTTCTAGGTATTGAAGTGTTATGTTTAAGAGGCCTATCTGAATATTTGTTACTAGTATTCATCTTAAATCCTGCTTCTTAAACTAGGTGACATAGGATAACAAAACTAATATCTTGCGATACTTTGGCAAAATATTTTCACATGTTGTTTATGTTCATATTCCTAGACACATTACGCGTCAATGAAATACATCATTCATCCCACTTCATTTGTTACCTAGAATGGTCTTCACTAACTCCTGTCAGTCCACTTGTCCAAGGTTCAACCCTAACACAAGTTATAAACATATATTGGTATAGAGAACCACTCATGGTAACTAAGGGCACATAGGCATACTCAATCGACCTAAGTTGATTGCCTGTGTCTAGTTACCCTAAGTCATCTTGAGATACCCCCTATATAAAAGCATGCTCCTAACCTGACCTAGAGTATAACTAAGGTCAAGTCTGACCTTATGTAAATCTAGATGATCCAATTCTGAAGGGTGTTTTGACATGTCAACTGTAACACTGTACCCTCATGAAGACCCAAGTCTTCATGATGGCATAGTACTACAATTGGCGTGTGCCAACATCCTACAGAATTTTCTCATCTGGATATACATATCCAAATAAGAATTTGATTACTTACTTATCTTCTTAATTAATATTTAATTTTGGTAGCCCTACTGAATCCATAATTTATTTAATCATTAAGGTTGTTATCCATAAATGATTTACAATTCTCATGTAGATAAATCTGCATCTAAACCCCTTCCCCGAAGGTTTGTGTTTCATTCTTTAGTATCTTAATTTAAGATTCAGACTTACAAACAAAATCAGCATACCAACAGTAAGGTTAATTTACTTAGCTTAACCAAGTTTAAGTATGATTGAATTCAGATTCAGATTCTTTTAGAATAGACTTCATTAAGATTAAGTCTATTTATTATATATGTATTTATTATTTTCAATCGCATCATTTCGATTAAGATTTAATACAAAGTAGTATACTTTCCTCTTGAATATTATTTGGGTATGATTCCCAAAATGTCTTAATGGAATGCTTATCCTTGCAGAATATTTTCCTTTCCTCTTGACTTATATTAGTTAGGATTCATTGCAAACTATTACATTGTACAAGATAACATAATGAGTTTGTACTTTTGTAATCATCATTTAATATCTATAATGACTTAGTTAAATGATCAGCTATGAATGCCAACTTGATAAGTTGCATTTAATTTAAGGAATAGAATATCAATTCCCTTTCCACCTATTTCATTTTAAGTCCAACTGAAAAGGTTTAAAACATATATAATTATGAGAGAATAAGTATAAATTTACAAATTCTCTTTACAGAATGCACAAGAGAATCACCCATCAAATACAAATAACTCTCAATTGTTTTCCATTCATTAAGGTAAAATACAGATTTTACAAGTCTAATCAGTCAAGATATCCTTCATGCCAATCAACATTAATAAACTCAATTAAGAAATAAAACTTTTCCCTTTTTCTATGACATTTCAATAAGAATCATCATTCCTCATAAAAGATCCAGCCTTTACTTAAACATAAGAAGCATCATAAATGAAATTTTCTTCTTTTCTCACTTACGAAGTCTATCTGCAACAATTTCTAGCACGGGTCAGTTCCTCTTGACTTATGCTAATTAGGATTCATTGCAAACTACTACATTGTACAAGATAACATAATGAGTTTGTACTTTCGTAATCATCATTTAATATCTATAATGACTTAGTTAAATGATCAACTATGAATTCCAACTTGATGAGATGCATTTAATTTAAGGAATAGAATATCAATTACCTTTTCACCTATTTCATTGTAAGTCTAACTAAAAAAGTTCAAAACATATATAATTATGAGAGAATAAGTATAAATTTACAAATTCTCTTTACATAATGCACAAGAGAATGACACATCAAATACAAATAACTCTCAATATTTTTCCATTCATCAAGGTAAAATATATATTTTACAACTCTAATCATTCCAAACATCCTTCATGCCAATCAACATTAATAAACTCAATTAAGAAATACAACTTTTCCCTTTTTCAATTACATTTCAATAAGAATCATCATTCCTCATACAAGATCCAACCTTTACGTAAACATAAGAAGCATCATTAAATAAATTGTCTTCAATTCTCACTTACAAAGTCTATCTACAACAATTTCTAGCACGGGTCAGTTCCTCTTAACATATGTTAGTTAGGATTCATTGCAAACTATTACATTGTACAAGATAACATAATGAGTTTGTACTTTCGTAATCATCATTTAATATCTATAATGACTTAGTTAAATGATCAGCTATGAATGCCAACTTTATGAGATGCATTTAATTTAAGGAATAGAATATCAATTCTCTTTTCACCTATTTCATTTTAAGTCCAACTGAAAAGGTTTTGTTAGTGTAGATTCACAACACCCCTGGATGTTTATCAAATTTCTAGTTTGATATTTGGACATCTAGTGTGAATGCACAACACTGAATCTTTTCCCCAAGTGTGGGACTTGCAAAAAATGGGAAAAGAATCTCCAGATTAGAGGCTGGTTCCTTAGCTCCTCTGATTAGATGTATGACTTGAAAATTGTAGAGGTTTAAACTCAAAATCCTACTCTAAATTCCAAGGGAACAGAGATAGAGAAAGCAAAAGGAATGAAACTAATACTAGCAAGGTGATACACCTAAGGAGTGGTGGAAATTTTTCTTCTGTAAATTGACACAAATCACTAAAATGCAACAAAACATCATGCACAAGCTGTTAAACTATAATGAAATATTAGAAATGAAGCAAACAACACAAACAGAGGACTGAAACTCATTCATAGAGCTTGCATTATCGTTTCCAATATCAAAAATTAATGCATTACAATAGCAGAGAGGTCAAAAAAATATTACGGTCCTCGAGGAGGTCTCATAATCCAAAAAATCACTTTTAGTGAAAGAGAGAGCTTGCAAAACATAAAGAATGTCCAACCCTTTACAAAAGAGCCAAAACTGGCTTTTAACAATGAAAATTCAAGATCAGAAAGGAGAAAACATGGGAAAACATGAGTGGATGCTTCAACCACCAACCAAATTACATTAAAATAGCATAGGTTCCCTTGTTAGACCATTTCCCAATGTTTTTGACCATGCTGGGAGAGAATGTGAGCCATACTTCATTAAAAATGGTGGTTGAAATGTCAGTTCTGTTCTTTTCTCCATGCCAAAGATATTTTCCATTTTTCTCTCCCCAAACTCCACCAAAACACAAAAATGAGCCCTCCATCATGTAGATAATTTCACCAAATTTCCAATGCCACCAAGAACATGAAAATCTGATCCCTGGATCAAAAGTTATTCCCTTCTGAAGATTTAGGGCAAAACTAGGGAAAATTTGAACTAGCGGGCTGAAAATTCAAAATTTTACCCAAAATTCTCCACTACATGAAGCTCTGAGGACACGTGGCATTTTTTATTTGTCATAGGATTTTCCCCATTCTTTTTATGCCTTTTTGTTCTTTGGAAATTTTTCCAAAAATTTTCCGCCGCCCCGACGTTCCTGGGACACATGGCGCCCTGACATTGGCATGGTCTTGACAAGTTCTTCTCCTCCGCGGGCCTACCTTAACAGTTTTGCCAACCCCCTAAACACGTGGAAACCGTTGATTGGCACGGTCCTTCACGGTCAGGCCTTTGTTTCAAATTTTCATCGCTTGGCAAAAGGAAAATTTTCCTCCGCTCTCCCGCCACCTGATGCTCTTAAGGCACGTGGCGCCCTCCAATTGGTCCTTGGGCCTGTGCTTCCAATTTTTTCTTTGCGCTAATGCTTGGAAATTTCTTCCATTTCCTTCTGCCATGCTAAACGCCGAGGCTCCTGAGGACACGTGGCCTCCTCCCATTGGCTGGTGGCCCTTCAGGCCAAAAAATCTCTTTGTGCACCCCACCAATTTTTTATGAAAATTTTCTAAGTTGTCTCCATCCCCGCCATTCCGATGCCACGTGGCACATGTTGATTGGCCATGGGACTCTCATGGAAAAATTTCTCCAAAAATCTCCATCGGGCCATAACTTGAAAAATACAAGGAGTTAGGAGGAAAAATTTACCATTATGGAAATTTGAGAAGATTCTCTATCCAATGAAACCATTTCCAGAACATTTTAAATGCCTGAAAAGTAAAAAAAATTCAACTGAGGCACAAGGGAGGGAGGAATGAAGGGAGTTAGCCAAAAAAATAAGCAAGGGGCTTATTTTTTATAACAGGTTCAAAACATATATAATTATGAGAGAATAAGTATAAATTTACAAATTCTCTTTACAGAATACACAAGAGAATGACACATCAAATACAAATAACTCTCAATATTTTTCCATTCATCAAGGTAAAATACACATTTTACAAGTCTAATCATTCTAGAAATCCTTCATGCCAATCAACATTAATAAAATCAATTAAGAAATACAACTTTTCCCTTTTTCAATTACATTTCAATAAGAATCATCATTCCTCATACAAGATCCAACCTTTACGTAAACATAAGAAGCATCATTAAATAAATTGTCTTCAATTCTCACTTACAAAGTCTATCTACAACAATTTCTAGCACGGGTCAGTTCCTCTTAACATATGTTAGTTAGGATTCATTGCAAACTATTACATTGTACAAGATAACATAATGAGTTTGTACTTTCGTAATCATCATTTAATATCTATAATGACTTAGTTAAATGATCAGCTATGAATGCCAACTTTATGAGATGCATTTAATTTAAGGAATAGAATATCAATTCTCTTTTCACCTATTTCATTTTAAGTCCAACTGAAAAGGTTTTGTTAGTGTAGATTCACAACACCCCTGGATGTTTATCAAATTTCTAGTTTGATATTTGGACATCTAGTGTGAATGCACAACACTGAATCTTTTCCCCAAGTGTGGGACTTGCAAAAAATGGGAAAAGAATCTCCAGATTAGAGGCTGGTTCCTTAGCTCCTCTGATTAGATGTATGACTTGAAAATTGTAGAGGTTTAAACTCAAAATCCTACTCTAAATTCCAAGGGAACAGAGATAGAGAAAGCAAAAGGAATGAAACTAATACTAGCAAGGTGATACACCTAAGGAGTGGTGGAAATTTTTCTTCTGTAAATTGACACAAATCACTAAAATGCAACAAAACATCATGCACAAGCTGTTAAACTATAATGAAATATTAGAAATGAAGCAAACAACACAAACAGAGGACTGAAACTCATTCATAGAGCTTGCATTATCGTTTCCAATATCAAAAATTAATGCATTACAATAGCAGAGAGGTCAAAAAAATATTACGGTCCTCGAGGAGGTCTCATAATCCAAAAAATCACTTTTAGTGAAAGAGAGAGCTTGCAAAACATAAAGAATGTCCAACCCTTTACAAAAGAGCCAAAACTGGCTTTTAACAATGAAAATTCAAGATCAGAAAGGAGAAAACATGGGAAAACATGAGTGGATGCTTCAACCACCAACCAAATTACATTAAAATAGCATAGGTTCCCTTGTTAGACCATTTCCCAATGTTTTTGACCATGCTGGGAGAGAATGTGAGCCATACTTCATTAAAAATGGTGGTTGAAATGTCAGTTCTGTTCTTTTCTCCATGCCAAAGATATTTTCCATTTTTCTCTCCCCAAACTCCACCAAAACACAAAAATGAGCCCTCCATCATGTAGATAATTTCACCAAATTTCCAATGCCACCAAGAACATGAAAATCTGATCCCTGGATCAAAAGTTATTCCCTTCTGAAGATTTAGGGCAAAACTAGGGAAAATTTGAACTAGCGGGCTGAAAATTCAAAATTTTACCCAAAATTCTCCACTACATGAAGCTCTGAGGACACGTGGCATTTTTTATTTGTCATAGGATTTTCCCCATTCTTTTTATGCCTTTTTGTTCTTTGGAAATTTTTCCAAAAATTTTCCGCCGCCCCGACGTTCCTGGGACACATGGCGCCCTGACATTGGCATGGTCTTGACAAGTTCTTCTCCTCCGCGGGCCTACCTTAACAGTTTTGCCAACCCCCTAAACACGTGGAAACCGCTGATTGGCACGGTCCTTCACGGTCAGGCCTTTGTTTCAAATTTTCATCGCTTGGCAAAAGGAAAATTTTCCTCCGCTCTCCCGCCACCTGATGCTCTTAAGGCACGTGGCGCCCTCCAATTGGTCCTTGGGCCTGTGCTTCCAATTTTTTCTTTGTGCTAATGCTTGGAAATTTCTTCCATTTCCTTCTGCCATGCTAAACGCCGAGGCTCCTGAGGACACGTGGCCTCCTCCCATTGGCTGGTGGCCCTTCAGGCCAAAAAATCTCTTTGTGCACCCCACCAATTTTTTATGAAAATTTTCTAAGTTGTCTCCATCCCCGCCATTCCGATGCCACGTGGCACATGTTGATTGGCCATGGGACTCTCATGGAAAAATTTCTCCAAAAATCTCCATCGGGCCATAACTTGAAAAATACAAGGAGTTAGGAGGAAAAATTTACCATTATGGAAATTTGAGAAGATTCTCTATCCAATGAAACCATTTCCAGAACATTTTAAATGCCTGAAAAGTAAAAAAAATTCAACTGAGGCACAAGGGAGGGAGGAATGAAGGGAGTTAGCCAAAAAAATAAGCAAGGGGCTTATTTTTTATAACAGGTTCAAAACATATATAATTATGAGAGAATAAGTATAAATTTACAAATTCTCTTTACAGAATACACAAGAGAATGACACATCAAATACAAATAACTCTCAATATTTTTCCATTCATCAAGGTAAAATACACATTTTACAAGTCTAATCATTCTAGAAATCCTTCATGCCAATCAACATTAATAAAATCAATTAAGAAATACAACTTTTCCCTTTTTCAATTACATTTCAATAAGAATCATCATTTCTACTAAAAGATCCAACCTTTAGGTAAACATAAAAAGAATCATAAAAGAACTTGTCTTCTTTTCTCACTTACGAAGTCTATCTACAACAATTGCTAGCATGGGATAGTTTATCGAACTGATAATGATAAGCACTAAGCATTAAAATGATGTGCTTTGAACTAACTGTATCATAAAAAGAACTCTACTTTTATGAAACAGTAAAGCATTACAGATAGATACATCATAAAGAATAACAATCATGGGAGGATGGATAAAGTGATACATTAAATTACATTAAGTAAATATGATGATATAATCAACGCTCTTTAGCTAACGATTTCATATGGAACTATATTAGATAAGTAATATTTCATCATAATTACTTATCTCATTCTTACTATAGATATTTATAGTCCCTTCTTAATTCATGGAACTAATTAAAAGAAAGTTTATAACTCTGATAGTTCCCAAAAAATGAATTATTTTAAAGAAGTAATGAATCACAATACATAGCTTTAACTTAATTCATCAGATAATATCAGAGATAAAATTCATTCAATCTTTAAGGATGGATTTTAGGATGAACCAACAACCTCCTAGAGAAATATTTCCCTTCTATCCGATACTAACCCAATTTCAAATCCAATTTCAATTATCTTTTAAGGAGAATAATATAGGTTTACCCTCCAATTAACCACTCAATTCCATACATGGGTAATACAAATGAGAGAGAAATGGACAAATAAAAAAGAACAACATAATTCTTCCTCCAGAGTTCAATGAAAACAACATTGTATTCCACAACTCAGGAAAGAGAGATAACGAATTCAATAACAAAAATGAGAGAATATCTCAATAATCCATCGTATTAAAAGTAAAAACACAGTCGATATCCAAAAGGAACTGAAATAGATCCTTACTAAGAAACCTTCAATTTCAACAACCATTGCAACCCAAATAACATAATCAAAATTGAATTAATGCATACAGATATACAACAGGAACTAACAAGTTAGAAATTGGATAGAAGGTTTCCCATCCAATAGTGAGAATGGTTTCATTACTACAGAGGCTACCTCTGTAATTGATTAAACAAATACTTCAGTTAATAAAACTTTCCCAAGAAACAAGAATAATAACTTAATATTAAATTTGTTCCAACATTAAAAGAGTCCACTATGAAGTTTTCTTATCTTTCAATCAGAGAGCGAAAGAGAAAAATGATTTCAAATAGACTCAAAGGATTTCTTAGATTTTAACCATCTCAAGCACAATAAAAGGTAAGACTTCTTTACTGTTATTTCTAACAATATTTAATCAACAAAACAAAGATTCCTAATAACCATATCAACAAGGATCAAACAGGAATAACAAGAATTGAAAACAACCTCAAATAAATGCAAAGGATTTCACCCATCTTACATTCTTCCAACAAAGGAAACAACTTAACTCGAATTTTTTTTATCAAACAATGCATTCCTCTAGCCGTATTGCACATTCAACAAAAGTATATAAGATTCAGCAACATTCAGTTCACAAAAAATTTATAGCCAAGCTCGTTCATTTTTCCCATAAATGAACAAGCTCAATTCATATTTACTCAACAGAAAACCAAACATGCATATACAGTGAAATAAAATACAAGGATGAAGAAAAATAATCATCATATACAAAAACCTATTTGTTTCCAAGAGCATAGTTCTTTTAATGAAGACATTTAGTAAAAAGCAGAACAACTTAATGGGTAGAGCCTATCATGCTTGACAGAGCTTCTATCTATCTGCAGAATAATTCCAACCGGGCCTCTATAGTTTCCTTTTTCCAAACGATGTCAACAATCAAACCTTCTTCTTATTCTTCCATTAGATTGAAAATAGCTCAAAGATGTCTAAAATATCGAAGGATCATAAAAATAGAACTGTTGGTTCAAAGAAAGAGAACCTCCATGCAGAGAAAAAACCAAAAAGAATGAGTGACCCAACAACTTCTCCCCAAAATCCACTTGCATATTCTCCTAGGCAGTTTATCCGACACAACTAAGGTCATTAATGTAATGAATGCCACTTTCCCTCCTCCTCTCTACACCACCACCATTTCAAATTTGGTGAGGCTTAATTCAAAATTTTAGATGCATTTTATATCTAGTAATGATGTCAGCTAGGCATCTTAATAACTCTCCATGCCTTCGACAAACTTGGCAGATTTAAGGATGTAATAACATAAATCAATTCCTATAAATTCCTTGGAAATTGATGTCACCACCCTTTAAACTTGCCAAGTAGCCCTTAGGTTTCCCTTTGACTTAGTAATAGTTTAGGTTAGATTAACATTAGGTTAGGATTCAACCTTAGGTAATTAGTATTTGCCTTAGGTTAGTTCAACACTCCACAACCATAAAGTATACTATCTTAGGTTAGGTCATAACCCTTAGTACTTTATAAATAGGTCTAAGGTAGGTCTAAATTACCTTATATTAGAATCAACATAGTATATAACATTACAAATTAGGTTAAACACGAGTAGTATTTAAACATTCTGACTAAGGATAAGGTATTTACCTTAATAGCCAGGTAATTGACCCTTAATCCTCTCACGCTATTTAGTGTTATAAAACATTTATCAAGGAGCTCAAAGTTCACCATTTAAAGAATGATGCAAAGTAAGGACACCTAAAGCCATGTCCTTTAAATTTATAAACAAAATGCAACGCAGTCCCACTTTACCTTTCATTTTAGAATGTCAGTTATCAAGATGATCAATTAAGAAGAACTAAAGCATACCTTGGATCAATGGAGTTGATGCAAGGTTTTGATGTTAACATATGATAAGTATGAAAAAAACAATACAGGTTCACAACTTACAGATCACAGCCCAGAATGACTTCATTTCCAAGTAAACAGAATTACAAGAAGGATGAATCTTTGTACAATAATTACTTATCCATTTCGAACATGATTTCCAAAAGTCAAAAGAATACACCTTCCTCAGACAAATCACATGTCAACATTTTCAATGTTAAAATTTGAATTCATCATAGTAACAGTCATGCCAAATACATTACATACATTCCTCCTTAAAATAATCATCATCCCGATAACTAATTTAATCAAACCATTAAAGTTTCAGGACAAAAATTAATTATCATCCTCCCATTCATATGTTCTTAACAAAAATAGATTTGAAAAATTCAAATTTCAAAATAGTATTAAAATAGCTGTTAAATAACTTAGTAAATGCCCAAGTCTGGTAGATTTAATGTCAAAATATGAACAAAATTTCCAGACTTTATCAGACTTCAGAATCAATTCTGATCAAACAAACATGGAAAAGTAGTTCTCATTTCTTCAAGATTTTCCTAGGTTACACTTTCTTCGTTAAACTAGTCCCACTGGACTTTACATTCACTTATTTCATGATTTCTTAAGTGCAACTAGTGAGTTTCTAGTACTCGAATGGGCTTAACCATGATTATTCCTAGGTCTTGGACCTACAAGGAATTCCAATTTAACACATGTGATAAATCTGAAACATATTTCTTAAGCAAAAAAAATGGAAAACATCATGCATTCGTGATAAAGTAGGAGGTAAAGCTAAACAGTAAGCTATAGGGTTAATTACTTCAAAAATTTCAAAGGGTCCCACATAGCGAGGTGATAACTTGGTAGCCCTGCTGAAAGTTATAGAACTCTTTTTCGGTTTAACATGAAGAAAGACCTTCTCACCAAGTTAAAATTTCTTATCAACCCACTTTAAGTCTGCATAACTCTTTTGCATATCTGCAGCTTCCTTCAAGTATTCACGAATCATTTTAACTTGTTCCATTTATGTAAGGATTTCTAGTCCAATCACCTCTCTATCCTCAATGTTGTCCCAACTAGCAGGGGTTCTGCATTTCCTTCTGTATAATGCTTCGAAAGGTGCCATTTTCATAGAGGTGTGATATGTGTTATTATAAGCAAACTCAACTAATGAAAGGTAATCCTACCATTTATACTAATGATCCATGTAATACATTAGTAACATATCCTCTATAACTTGATTAACTCTTTCAGTCTGTCCATCTATTTCTAGGTGACATGTAGAAATGAAATTCAACTTAGTCCTAAGGGTTACATTAAGTGTTTTCCAAAATCTAGATGTCATTCTTAGATCTCTATCCAATATGATCAATTCAAGTACTCCATGTAACCTAAAAATTTTATGCACAAATCTTCTTGGTAACACAGGTGAATCATTCTTTAGATTACCAGCAATAAAATGTGCTACCTTTGTTAGTTTGTCAACAACAACCAGAATAACGTCATGTTTATTTCTTGACCTAGGCAACCCTTGAACAAAATTTATACTTATCACTTGCCATTTATACAGCGGAATGGTGTGTGGATATAGTAAACTAGCTAGATGCATATACCCAGCTTTAACATGTTGACACTCTAAGCTATGTGTCACAAATTCCATCACATACTTTTTCATCCCTTTCTAGAAATATTGATGTTTAATATTTGCAAGCATCTTCGCAATGCCAGGGTGTCTAGAAAAAGGTGAATTATGAAATTTAGCTAATAATTTCCTTCTTAAATCATTTTCCAAAGGTATGTATACCTTGTTTTCAAACCACAAGATTGCTACATTTTCAAAGTGAAAACCTTTATATCTCCCATCCTTTGGATCTGCAGCAAGTGCTATCTTTACTTGCTGAAAATAAGAATTATATTCTATGACACTTTTTACCTCATCTTTAAACTGAGTTCTTAACGTTATAAGAGAAAAAATGTGCTTCCTAAAACTTAGAGCATCTGCTACTCTATTTTCTTTGCATTTAATGTGCTTCCTATGATTTAGGGTGACCAACACCGGTTTTGGGTTAACCAGTATTGGTTAACGAGGGAAATTCTAGGTTTTCTAAAATTGAAAAATATTGGAAATATTTTTTGCTAGCTCTGTTCGTTGTCTCGAATCAAAATGGAATGTTGCACTTAGATAAGCAGGAATGAGGTTAGATTGAGAATAGGCATGTGATTATATGGTTGAACTAAGTCTTAGTTAATTAAGGTAGGTAGGACTAATTCTTAGTTAGCTATGGTAAGTGGATATTGAGTCTTAGCAAAAAGGAAACATGCTAAGAATAGATTTATGATGAGGTGTCTAGGTGATGTGGTGGGGTGAGGTGTCTAGGGGAGGTGGAAATTAGTTTAATTAAGGTAATTAAACGATGAATATTGTGAGAGTGGGCATTAATTTAATTGTGGGTAATTAAATTAGTATCCATGTGAGGTAAAGAGGGGGTGTGACCCAAATTTGGTGTCTACATTTTTCCCCTTTTTGTTGTGTATCTTGTATTGGTAAGCAATGCTGAAAAAATAGGAATTGATTGCCCCATGTGTTGATGAAGGTGATCCCCCTCAAACCAGGCACTGATGAGGTATAATATAGAATCGGTGAGTGGTTTGAAAAATGTGGAGTGGGTAGAAGTGAAGGTAGGTGGGGAAGGGTAGTGGGCAACTTGGGTAATAGGTAATAGGTCGGGGTCAAAATTGGGTAATGAGTAATGAAAATCAAATGCACACACACATATAGATTGCAACATGGTACCAGGTTGAAGAGATTTCAAACTCTACATCGTCCAGTGTCGATAGGTTTATCCAAACAATGGTAAAGTGATTTAGGTATCCAAGGTATAGGATATGGTCCGAAAATAAAATGTAAGTCAGGTGCAAGAATGTTTAGGTATATTCCAATACACCAAAGGTTTGGTCAGGATAAATGGAATGACAATAGGCAAGGTATGGTTGTTAGGATAAAATAACATAGTTAACAACATCACAATGTATAATGAGTACATATGGTCAATGTTCACACCAAGTAGGTTAGGTTCAGGAAAATAGGTCATGGCATGGGTAAGGCCAAGGTATAGGTAAAATAACAAATCGTAAGACACAACTAAGGAAATGTAGGGGTAGTGTGGGCTTGTAGGTATGGTTCAATAAGTGTCTTTAATGATAAAAGGTGTTTGAGCACTAATGGTTGTAGGTAAAAAGAATCTTACCAAGGGAAAATAGCTATAAGGGTTGACCGATGTCGGTTATATGGTAACCAACATCGGTTGACTAGGGCACAAATATGACTGATGTCACTTATGTCGAATTGAGGTTAAAAAGGAAAATTCTACTTTTTATGGAATCATTTTACATTTTCCAATTGTAGAAAACAACAGCGGAGAGGTGGAAATTTAGAAAATGATAGATCGAGATGGAGAGTTGAGTTGGCGAGCCTCAAAGTGGGTGATTAGCATTCGTTTGGTGGGTTTGTGATATTGATTCATGTGATTTCATTTTTTGCAAGGTGTGGAGTTGATTTGGTGATGTCAGAGGTAAGAGAGGGTTAGGGTGGACCACCGATGTAGTGGAAATGCATACCACCATGCTAAAGGAACCACGATGAGGTAGGATTCGATCCCGATCCTTCATTTTTTGTTGAAATAGGTTGGTAAAACTTGGTTTTGTTTAAAATTTTGGTGAAAGTTTATTTTTTGAAAGGTATGGGTAAAAAATGAAGTAAATGAGGGGTGGGAAGTTCCAATATAGGTTAAATAGGAGTGGGAATGAAGCTAGGATAGGTTTGGGTAAGTTAGAATGGGTATTTAGGTTAGATTTGAGAATTTTGTGAGAGATAGGGGGTTTGCAAACTTTGATGCCATGACAGTGACTGATGTCGGTTTAGGGTTGGCTGACGTCAGTTGGCCTTGCCTGACATCGGTCAAGTATTAGGTGACTAATGTTGGCTATGATGGACTGATGCCAATTGAATCTATAGGAAAATAGGTCAATAAACGAGATAGGTTGGGAGGGGAACATAGGAAATGAGATATAAAGGTAGGTTTAAGGAGAATTGGTAGGGTAATATGTACAAATACGTATGAGTGGAGGGATGTGAAATTGGGATAAGGGAAAAAGGGGTGATCTTTAGGGTTGGGGTGTGGTTACGAGGGAGTAAGTAGTAAGGGTCTTAGGAATAGGTTGGTTGGTTAAGAAGTATGTTAGGTATGGTCAAGGTTTAACAATGTTGGTGTTTGTTGGATGTAGGCTAGGGACCAGTTGCGTATGAGAGACCAAGTACTACATCTATTGCTAGTGGTACAGTCGAGTGTGACCACCGAGGAGTGGAGGCACATGATGGATGTCATCCTGATTAGATTCTGATGCTATAGGCACATAATTTGGGAGCTGAGGTTGATGGTCACACTCATCGATAGATGGGATTTAGTGACAAACACATTTCATTTGTTAATGAGTGAGATCATAGTCACCTAGAAGGATGTATACAAGATCTTGTGGCTATCGATAGTGGGAGAGTAGGTGTATTCAATTTTTTCAGAGGCATTAGAGGGGATGATGTTGACGCTGTTTGTAGAGGGGATGGTAGAGATGAGGTTCCATAGAATGGGGTTGAGCTATGGAGATATGTACAGGGTTCATCATGAGGAGATGACATTGGTTGTCTTGATTATGGAGGAAGTGTGTTGTTTTGCATTGCCATATGCGGAGGGTGGGAGATTCCTAAGAGCACTAATGGGGGTTCTCCATGACATGATGGAGGAGAGGACCCATTTTACATGGGCACCAAAATTCTTGGTGTAGTTATACAAGGAGCTATGATCCTATGGGAGGCTACTAAAGTTCAGTTTGTGTTGTACCTTTCTTCTTCACTGTTGGGCATACGAGCACATCATATCTATGCATCGAGTTGGTATGCCCTAGCCAGATGTATTCAATGTAGGCTTGGTTTTAGTTGGGTACCAACTACACTCCCAATCCTGTCACATGTCCATCACATGTCCATGTAGTGCATCTCTCTACACTGTCACTATCATTATAGCCAAATCTGGCTGCCCCGGTCATGGAGGTGCCATCTGTAACTCTGCATCTCACCATCGTCTATACCCATCAGTCACCCCTGCATCATAAATATGACCATCCATTGGTATCTCCACCTAACCTGCTAGATCTGTAGAGTGAATTAGAGGAAAAGGCCTCTCCACATCTGCTCAACAATACCGTATAATAGGAGGGGGCACATCCTGGACTAGTCAAACATGTTGTTGAACTCTATCTACTAGAATCATACCTTGCTCTTTGGCATGTCTACCCTATATGCACCATAATAGAAACAACCCCCATAGCTCCTGCCTCATACTTCTAAATGTTGGGTATGTTATGTTTGTGGAGCCTATTTTCATGTTAGAGTGTCGTACACCTTCTATGTGTTACACTCGGGTATTTTTACGGTCAAGGGGGTTTGGGGGTGAAGCCCCCTAAGCAAATTTTCATGGGTGGTTTATTAACCCATGGGTAATGGGTAACTGTTATGGGCTATTTTTGGGCCCATGGTTTTTCGGTACCCATTGTTTTGATACCCACGGTTTTTTCCCATGGTTTTGATACCCACGGTTTTATATCAAACTACTTAAGTAATTATCTATTTATATGGTCTTATGCATATGATACATATACAAGAAAATGCATTGTAGATGAAATTTGAATTCGGGTGTGAATTCTGTAGAGTTTGTTGAGCATAGCTCCAAATGGATATAGCTATTGTATATAGAGAGTGGAGGCTTGTAATAAAATCTGAGCAAGTGATTCTTGGTGGACGTAGCCCAAATTGGGTGAACCACATTAAATACTATCTCTTTATGTTGTGTTATTTAATCTACACTTTTATTTGAGATTTGTAATATTTTCTGCATATTAGTTTCTACTGTTGCGCTTCTGTAAGGGATTATTCTGCATATTTTATCTCTTATTTCCTATCAATTGGTATCAGAGCCTGGTTTTGGTTTGCTGAAGTGTTGAATCACAGGGAAAGTTTTATCTTGAGTGGGAGCTATGGCAAATGATGGAAGATCTAGGGTTGATAAATTCAACGGGTAGAATTTTAGTCTTTGGAAGATGCAGATGGAAGATTACCTTTATCAGAAGGATCTTTATACTCCGTTGTCTGAGAAGGTGAACAAACCCTTGAGTATGACAGATGCGGAATGGGATTTATTAGATCAGAAGGCACTTGGAATGATCTGGCTGTGTCTTGCATCTTCAGTATTATTTAATGTTTCAAAGGAAAAGATTACAAAATATCTAATGGATGCATTAGGGAAGTTGTATAAAAAACCCTCTGCCTCTAACAAGATATTTTTAATGAAAAAGTTGTTTAATATGAATATGTCTGAGAATAGTTCAGTAGTAGATCATTTAAATGATTTCAACACGGTTGTGAATATGCTAGCTTTAGTTACAATAAAATTTGATGAAGAAGTTAGGGCTTTATTAATTCTGTGCTCTTTACTTGAAAGTTGGAATAGCCTGGTAATGGCGGTAAGTAACTCGCTTCTAGCTAACTCAAAGTTGAAGTTTGAGGATGTTGTACGGATGATTCTAAGAGAGGAAATGTGAAGAAAAAGCTTTGGGGAATCTTCTACTTCAGGGAATGCTTTGACAGTGGAAACTAGAGGGAGACAAAAGAATAGAGGAAGCCGTGGAAAATCGAAAGATCGGGCATGGTCAAAATCTAAGAGCAAGATTGTATGTTGTAACTATGGAAAGTTTGGGCATGCAAAGAAGGATTTTTGGGAGCTTCGGGACAAGAAGAAAATAAGGAGGCAAATGTGACATTAGGTAATGTATGCCATGATGCTTTGATTCTTTCTTTGCGTAATATTACTGAATCTTGGGTTTTAGATTCAGGGGCTTCTTTTCATGATACTCCACATAGGCATTATTTTGTTGATTATGTTCAAGGGGATTTTAAGCATGTTTTTCTTGGTGATGATGAGCATTGTAATATAGTTAGAAAAGGTTCTATTCAGGTATAGATGCAAAATGGGAATACATGGCTATTGAAGGATGTCAGACATGTGCCTACATTAAGGAGAAATTTGATATCAGCAGGGAAATTGGGAAGTGATGGTTGTACTGTGATGTTTACAGCTAACTCTTGGAAGGTTATTAAGGGTGCTCTTGTGGTGGCAAGAAGTAAGAAGGTTGGAACCTTGTATTTATCCACTGATAGTACTAATGATTGTAATCTTGTGGCTTCGGATGTAGATACAACATTATGGCACTATAAGCTCGGTCATATGAGCCATAATGGCATGAACATCATAAAGAAGAATTTAATTGGATATACAGAAATAGGTTTGGATTTTTGTGAGAACTGCATATATGGGAAATAGAAGCGAGTAAGGTTTCTCAAGGTTTGACCTATGAAGAAAGAGAGTAAGTTAGAGCTGGTACATTCTGATGTGTGGGGGGCAGCTCAGGTATCATCTCTTGGGGGTTCAAGTTATTATGTTAATTTTATTGATGATGCAACAAGGAAAGTTTGGGTTTATTGTATTAGAAACAAATCTAATGTATTTGATACTTTTGTTAAATGGAAAGCATTGGTAGAGAACGAAACAGATCTTAAGTTAAAATATCTCAGGTCAGATAATGGAGGGGAGTATTACAGCAATGAATTTGATGATTATTGTTCTAAGAATGGAATCCACAGGAAAAAGATGGTTCCAGGAACCCCACAGCAGAATGGGGTGTCAGAAAGGATGAACAGAACAATAATGGAATGTGCTAGGAGCATGAGGATACATGCAGGACTGCCTCTTTATTTTTGGGTAGAATCGGTGAGCACAACTGTGTACTTAATAAACAAAGGACCCTCAAGTGCTTTGGATGGAGGCATACCTGAGGAGGCTTGGTAAGGTAAGAAATTTGATTACTCATTTCTTAGAGTCTTTGGATGTGAGGTGTTTGTTCATATTGACAAGGATGATAGGACCAAGCTAGAGGCTAAATCAGAAAAATGCACTTTTATTGGTTATGGTGGTGATGAATTTGGATTTAAATGTTGGAGTATTAAGGAAAAGAAAATCATTTGGTTTAGGGATGTGGTCTTTAATGAGAAAGTCATGTATAAGCAACAGTTGCAGGAAAATAGGGAAGAATCCAAGAAAGTATATGCAGTGGTAGAGGATCTTCCGGATGGGAAAGTGACACATGAATCAGTTCAGGAACCTCCTTAATATGAACCCCAAACTCCTATATTGAGAAGGTCTTCTAGGGTAAGGAGATAACTTTGAATGTTTTTTCTCCTTCTCTTTATTATTTATTACTCACTAACAGTGGAGATCCAAAGAGATTTGATGAAGGCAATGTAGGTAGATGCCAGGAAGAAGTGGGAGCAAGCCATGGGAGAGGAGCATCAGGCTCTCATGGAGAACCAGACATGGGATTTGGTGAAGCTACCCGAAGGCAAAAGAGCATTATAGAACAAGTGGGTGTTCAGAGTTCAAAGAGGAAGGAGGTAAGAAAAGATACAAGGCCCTAGTTGGTGGTTATGGGGTTTGCACAGAAAAAAGCTATAGATTTTGATGATATTTTTTCTCCCATAGTAAAAATGACTTCTAGTAGAATTGTTCTTAGAATAGTTGCAGTAGAAGACTTGTACTTAGAACAACTTAGATGTAAAGACTACATTTCTCCATGGTGATTTGGAGGAGGAAATAAATAGGTAGCAACCAGAGGGCTATGAGGTCAAAGGTAAAGAGGAGATGGTGTGCAAACTGAAGAAGAGCTTGTATGACTTGAAACAAGCCTCCACATCAATGGTATAAGAAATTTGATAGCTTCACAATGGAGCAAGGTTATATTAGATGTAATTATGAAAATTACGTGTATACAAAGAAATTTTAGGATGGAAGGTTATATTATCATGTGTCTATATGTGGATGACATGTTGGTTGCAGGTAAAAACATGTAGGAAATAAAAGTAATCAAGAAGCAGCTAAGTGAATCTTTTGCTATGAAGGATTTGGGGGCAGCCAAACAAATCCTTGGTATGAGGATATCTCAGGATAGGAAGGAATGAAAGCTGACTTTATCTTAGGAAGAGTACATTAAGAAGGTATTGGAGCGGTTTAATATGTAGGATGCTAAATCGGTTGGGACTCCTATGGCAGGCCATTTCAAGTTATCAAAGGAGTAGTGTCCCAAGACAGATTAGGAGAGAAACCAGATGTCCAAGGTATCTTACTCATCAGTGGTTGGTAGTTTGATGTATGCCATGGTGTGCACCAGGCATGATACTTGCCCATGCAGTGGGAGCGGTGAGTAGATTTATGAGTGGTCCAGGTAGAGAGTCACTAGTAGGTAGTAAAGTGGATCCTTCGGTATTTGAGAGGGACCATGGGAATAGTTTTGTGCTACAGTGGATCAAACACCACTTTACATGGTTATGTAGATTCAAATATGGCTAGAGATGTAGATAGTAGGAGGAGGCACAACATGTTATGTTTACATTGTAGGTGGGACATCAGTGAAGCTGGATTTCATGACTACAGAAGCTGGTGGATTTTTCAACCACAGAGGCTGAGTATGTTGCTACCACAAAGGCAAGAAAAGAGATGATTTGGTTATAACAATTGCTTGAGGAGTTGGGGCATAAGCAGAAGGAATGTAAGTTGCATAGTGATAGTCAGAATGCTATACACCTAGCTAAGAACTCTGCTTTCCACTCCAGGATGAAGCATATATAGTTGAGATATCACTTCATCAGGACAACTTTGGAAGAAGATAAGTTGAAGTTGGAGAAGATTCATACCAGTCAGAATCTTGCAGACATGATGACCAAGGTGGTCACAAGGGATAAACTAAAGCTATGTTTAGCTTTGGTTGGCCTTTTCGGATGAAAATGAAGGGTTGAGAATCTTGCTCTAAGGAAATAAGTCTCCAAGTGCAAGATTGTTATGTTTGTGGAGCCTATTTTCATTTTAGAGTGTGGTACAACTTCTATGTGTTACACTCAGGTATTTTTACGGCAGTCTCACTCGCCGGTGAGTGGGTCAAGGGGGTTTGGGGGTGAAGCCCCCAAAGCAAATTTTCATGGGTGGTTTATTAACCCATGGGTAATGGGTAACTATTATGGGTTGTTTATGGGCCCATGGTTTTTCGGTACCCATTGTTTTGATATCCATGGTTTTTTGCCCATGGTTTTGATACCCACGGTTTTGTATCAAACTGCTTAAGAAATTGTCTATTTATATGGTCTTATGCATATGATACATATACAAGAAAATGCATTGCAGATGTGCTTTGAATTTGGGTGTGAATTCTATAGATTTTTTTGAGCACAGCTCCAATCTGGGTATTATATTGAGAGAGTGGAGGCTTGTAATAAAATCTGAGCAAGTGATTCTTGGTGGATGCAGCCCAAATTGGGTGAACCACGTTAAATATTGTCTCTCTGTGTTGTGTTATTTATTCTGCACTTTTATTTGAGATCTATAATATTTTCTACATATTAGTTTCTACTATTACGATTCTATAAGGGATTATTTTGCATATTTTATCTCTTATTTCCTATCAGGGTATCCCACATACGGATGCCACACAATATCCAATGCATAAATCCCCTCTAACCACTTCCTATAATGTAAAACATCATAGGTCACCTCCCCACCTTGTCATTGATCCCCTGCTACCACCCACCTCCTATAACCTGCTCTCTATCCAACTCTATGTCAGTCTGATACTAGCAATCCTTGTGGCTGCACTATCACAATGTGCTCATATGTCTAACATTGTAACATGAAGGTACAACATAGGCCATAGAAGCACATCCTCTAATAACCCCAGAGCTCTCTGTACAATTGCACCAAATATGTAGGTGCCTAGGCAAAGTGTACCCTATCCTCCACCATCTCCCATAAAACCCCCAACAAACCTTGGGTAAAATGGCCACCCTCTAAATCAAGAAGAGCATAGCACCCCATTGCAACCATCAGCAATACTTCTAACTGTGTCTCCTCTGGGTGTGTTGCGTACATCATCCCCTATACAAGGCTTGTGTTGTGCTCAGTAAACGCAGTCGTCATCTCCTTGAACACTATAATCATCTCCTCTGAAGCCACATCTACCGACATTGTATACATTGGCTCACAAATAATTGGTAATTTTAATATCTGGTAGAAATCTTCTAGTGTGATCGTAATCTCATCGATGGGTAAGTGGAAAGTGTTGGTCGCAGCATTCCATCTATCAATGAGATCGACCATGAGGCTATGATCTTGTCAGATCTGCCTATACCACCTGATACCAACTAGGCCAACCACTCGAATGTGCCCCCACTCCTTTGCGGTGACGTGAGGTCATATCTCCCCCAACAACAATGGGAATCTGTCCCACATCTTTAGTTGATGTCATGCATGCACCCATACAACTCAACCATATCAAAAATGCAACATACCTATCTATTTCATACCTACTTCCCTGACCTATCATCTACCTTGCGTCTGTTTACCCCAACCTTATATTACCTTACCTGAGACATCACTTACCTACCCCCTTTCCTCCTACCTCTCTTTCGGTCCCTCTTATACCCCATTTCTACCCATTCCTATTTCCACCTAATCTTTACCCTCCCAATATATCCTCACCCCATTTATGCTGACCACTATTGGTCAAACATGACCGACATTGGTCACCTAACCATGACCAATTCCAGCTTAGTCTGACCAACATTGGTCACTTTTGATCGATGTTGGTCTCTATTTCAGCTCCACAGTCAAAACCTCACACCCCCAACTTTTCTAAAATTTGAAACTAGGCCCTAAAACCTACCCAAACACCCAACCATCCCACCCACAATCATTTCTAATACCTAAATGACCTCTATGACCTCTCCTAATACCCAAATCCATTCATTTTACTCACATTTGCAATTTTTTGAAACCCCCCCAATATTTCCATGTTTACCTACACAATTTAATTTAACACAACAAATGGATCGAATCCTACCTCTACACACAGGTGCCTCCTTACCGAGATGTTCATTATCCCCACTATTGGATCTCATGCACCTCCACCCACTACTTCCATATCTACAATCGTCCTCCCAAGCCTCTGATGAATCACCTCATTCTGCATGTCTCATGGACCCGCCTACCTCACTCCACCAACCAACCAATTACCACCACCTTAGCCACACCCACTCACTTTGTCCACTTATCCACATTAAAAACTTCACCCTCCTCACAAGTCATTTTCCACTGCATCAAATGCACAAATGAATAATATTTCACCTATACTTTTACTTTTTACCCCATCCTTAATCTAGCTGACGTCGATTTAAATTAAGAAACATTCGTCATGTGCCCTAATCTATCATGATCGATTTTGCTAGACCGGCATCAGTTTTCCATAACCGGTGTCAGTTATCCTTTTTTTACCCCATTACTCTACATTTCACCAAATCTACTTACCCGTAAACCTTTTCCCACCTAACCCAAAGTTGACCTTGACGTTACACATCACCCTCATGACCTTATTACTTATCATCCTCCCTCACCCCCACCAATTACCCAAGCAACCTTATACTATTTCCCTTGACCCATGGGGCATCATTTTTCCCCTCCCATCCTCATATCTTCCTCCAAACAACCCTATCCCACCTACCATCACCCTCTTGCACCTTTTGATGATGTATACACACCACACCTCACACCATTGTTACCCATTTTGGTGAACCCAATGACCTTGCCTTTTAGATGTACCAGAACTACACGTACACATTCCTGTATCTTACCTTGTTGTGTTTCTGGACCATATCCTCTACCCTGGATATCAAACCTCAACAATCCTTATTTGGATAACTATATCGATTTGTTGACAATGTGGAGTCTAGGAGCTCTCCCACCTAGCTACCTTACCACAATCTGTGCATGCGTTTCCACCTGGTTACCTTGTCCTTACCCATGTCCTAACATATTTCCCTGACCCTGTCCTACTTGGTGTGACCATTTACCTTATACACTCACTATACCTTACGATTTAGTTACCCATGTTGCTTTATCCTACCAAACAAACATTTCCTATTGTCATTTCATTTATCCCGACCAAACCTTTAGTGTACCAAAACATACCTAAACATTATTACACCTGACCTATGTTATGTTTCCTAACCATATCCTATACCTTGGATACCTAAATCACCTCACCCTTGTTTGGATAAACCTATCAAACTTAGAAGATGTAGAGTTTTCAAGCTCTTCAACCTAGTACCGTGTTACAATCTATATGTGTGTGTGTGCGATTGATTGTCATTACCCATGACCCAATTTTGACCCTGACCTATTACCTATTACCCAAGTTAACCATCACCCTTTCCCATAGTACTCAAACCCTTCCCCACCTATCTTCCCCACCTACACATTTATCAAACCACTCCCCGATTCCGTATTTCACCTCATCAGTGCCTTGTTTGAAGGGGATCCCCTTCACCCACACATGGGGTAATCACTTCTTGTTTTTGTTAGTGTCGGTTACCAATAAAAGTTACACAACAAAAAGGGGAAAAATGTAGACACTTGAATTGGGTCACACTCCCCTTGGTCCCTTTTCAAATAACCAATTCAAACATATTCACCTAACCATGACCCTTTTACTCCACATTAATATTAGTTTAATTATTTATAATTAAAGTGATACTCATCCTCGCAATATTCATTATTTAATTACCCTAATTAAACTAATTTCCACCTCACCTAAACACCTCATCACAAACCTATTTTTAGCATATTTCCCCTTTAGTAGGACTCAACATTTACTCACCATAACTAACTAAGGCTTAGTCATACCTACCTTAATGAACTAAGACTTAGTGTAACCCTAAAATCATATGCCTATCTCCCCTCTAACCACATTCCCTCATATTAAAATGTAACATTCCATTTTGATCCGCAAGATAGACTGAGTTGGCTCAAAAAGATTGCCAAGCTCTGGCATTTTCAGTAAACCTAATATTTCCCACCTTAACTAACGTCAATCAACCCTAAACCGATTTCGGTCACCCTAAACTATCATCGGTTACCTTATAATTTTTAGTAACCTTTTTTGGTGGGTTGGCCAAATTCTCAAGTTTTGGAATAAAGAAGATCTGCATGTGAGTAAGAACCAAATCCCTTTCACACATCCAAATAGCCATATCCAACACCAAGACTGATCATATGGTATTTGTATTCACATCAGCATTTAGGAGAGCATGGCCATAGCACTGAGCACCATTCCACAGATCAAATTTCACCAACATCTCCAACCACCTTTCAACCACTATAGACATTTAGAACCCTTCTGAACTCCAAGTAAGTTAGCTTCACCTCTTTCATTTGCAGTAGTATTCTCTATTTGACTTCATCTATTCATTTTTCTTACTTAGATCTATCCTTCGGATTTCTCTCTATCAACCACCTCCTCACACCCCACCTAAACTTCACAAAACCTACCCCAAAATTGTCTCCCCCACTTAGACCTCACAAACACCCTCCAAACTCTTTGTGTAGTCACAGAGAGGACCCAAAAATCATTCTATGACATCTTTTAGTTCTCCATAGTCACCGACACTGGTTAATCCTAACCACGGTTGGTCCGTCTTATACTGACATCAGTCTCCTTAGTCCATATCGGTCACTATGACTATCAACCCCACCTAACAACTCAGCCCTTAGCCTACCCCAAACCTCACTCAAAACCTTACCACACATATCTTGGATTTTTCACCTCACTTTCCTCCACATAGACCTTTCTAACTCTCTATTTCAAAGTAGAAGGGAGCCCAAACACCCTCCACCTAACTCCATGCCACTTTCCACAGTTACCGATATCGTTCACCCTAAACTAGTATCGCTTGTACCAAAACCGACATCGATCACCCTTGACCGGCGTCAGTCTCAGTGTCTTATAATACTATTCCATACCAACAACCTAATTACCTCACCCAAAACAACCCAAAATCTTACCCAACCTTACCAAGACTTTGTCTTTGACCTGCAAACCCCCTACGCTACCCACAACCCAATCCAAAACCTTTATCTCCATAGAATTTTAGTACTTAATTAGATCAAAGCTAAAAGTAATCTGAGGTACCCAAATCAGAATGCTAGCACTAGATTATTTTGTTTTCATTTTTACATTATTTTATATTGATTTATAAACAGTGGATTGAAGGCCTTCTAGGAAGTATCACACTTCACGGATCTAGCATACATTAGGAAGTCCAGTATCATATACTATTTAACTCTCTTTTGTGGTCTTGTTTTGTATTTCAGGTAGTTCCTCCTAGCCAAAAGGAAGCTCCCATAGTTAACATTAGATCAATAATTTAGAACGTGTGTAATAAGCTCTAAACTAACCATCACAACAAGTATTACTCCTTAGCCCATACCCTTATCTGTTTCTTCAAATCTTTAAAGAAAATGGTGAAACACCTGTAATACTATGATATGGGCCTATAAAGTGGAAACCTACCCCTGTAAAGTATCCCTCTGAACTGTATGGGTAGACAAGTCTAGCTTCCTTGGCCTCAGTGGTGTTACCTGTAGCTGCGCTACCCACCATTGCCTGTATCTGTCTGTCACTCCAACGTCATCAATTTTCTGGTCCACTGCCTTCTCCTCCTACCTTGTCGGCACCATTGGCTATGGTAGAGGCATAGGCCTCTCCATTTTGTCTCTCTTGTACTAAGGGAATGGCGGAGGCACATTATGAGTCAGCCCAAACTATCGTCTGACCCTATCCATGAGTATCATCTCATGCTCTCTGGCATGGTGCCCCTTTATCCATCTGAGCACCTACAACTCATCTAACTCTACTACCATCTACTTGTAGGAAGGGAAGCTGACATACGACCTCCAAATAATGTCCACTCCAAAAAACCCCTTTATTATACGCATGTAGTACACTACATTATATGTAGCCCTAGTAGGCTTGCTACCTTAACAGGGAAGGTGACTATTTTACAGGGACAGTTGGAGCAACTACAAGCACAGGAGCCGGGACAAGATGGGGCATAGATTCTCACTCTGTAGGCACATGTCACAGGTTTGTAGAGCTAGTTATCGGCATCACAGGAATAGGTAGCCACCTTACAGGGCTAGGTGACTACATTATAGGGGTAGTTAGCTGCTACCTAGGGACAGTTGGTGGTACATGTACTTGCACAAGGTTAGGGATAGGATTTATAGGCACATGAGTCAAGTTCATCAGTAGAAGGTCCTAGTATATAGGTAGAAGTGAGGCCCATGATGCCTCCATAGAAAGTATCGATGGCATGGTTAAGGGATTCCCTAAATAAGGCACACTATTATCATGATCATTTCACGGATGTTAGGATAGATTTCCCCTCCTATGCAGAGCACATGGTATAGAAGGCCTCGAGTGAGAGGACTAGGTCCCGCAATCACAATGTAGAGGAGTACAGGGGGCTGTCGAGCCCAGATATAGGGTCAAGGAGAGGCCACGAGTTCACAGAGGCCAGCTTCAAGTGAGGGGCCAACAGAGGTTAGACTGAGGCCTATGGAGGGTGGTGAGATGTTAGTTGGATGTCGCACGTGAGTAGAGGAGGAGGAGACATGTGAGACAGGCATGGATAGTATCTAATGAGGAGGTGATTGATATCTGTGTGTAGTTCCCTTTTTGTTTATTTGTGAGATATATTGGCTTGCGTGCCAAAGAGAGTGAGGATGTGTATATATGATAGTTTTTGAGATTGTGATGATTATACCATCCTGTGTGCTGAAGAGAGTGAGGATGTATATATATGTGAGTTTTTGAGATTTTGATGATTATACCAGCTTGTGCTCTGAAGATATTGAGACACTGAGATATTTTTATGGATTTTTCATCTGAGTACATATGTGTGGATACATAGAATTTGATGATTTATATAGAGATGGTGATAATTATGGTATAATGTGGATATTATGTTCATAAATTTCTGTTGTTTTTGTGTGTATGTGGTGGAAATTAGGTAATTTAGGCATGATGAAGTTAGGTCGGTTTAGGCATGGATGAGTTAGGTCAGTTAGGCATGGTGGAGTTAGGTCATAGGCATGGTTGAGTTAGGCCAGTTAGGAAATCGAAGTCATGTAGGCATGATTGAGTTAGGTGAGTTAGGCATGGTGGAGTTAAGTATAGGCATGATGGAGTCAGGTCATTTAGGCATGATGGATTCTTGTTTTTTAATTTTGATTTAATGTCCAAGTTATTCGTAACATGGGAAATAAATGATGAGTTATATGTATGTTAAATGATATAGATTTCCAAAATCTTTGACATTATGGAAATGTGAAATGAATGATTGGTTATTTTTATGATATAAACCATGGTAGATATATATGTTTGTATCAATTTCCAAGTGTTTTATAAAATGGAAACTAAGATATAATATGGATAGGAAAATGGAGGAAAATAGGTTAGGGTAAAGAGTGTCTGAGCTCACCTCCAAGGGCCCCATGCCCTAGGAGTGCTGCCTACATAGCCTTGGTGAAAAGGGGCCTCAGGTCGATGTAGTTCTCCCATAAGCTAGGGAAGAATATGATGAATTAGAGTAATGGATTAGTAAATTTTAGGCATGATTGAATGTAGGTCATAGGCATGATTTAGTCTTCAGTGAAAGGCACGGTTGGGTGGTGAACATGTAGGTATCGATGGTCTAGTCCTGTATAGGATAATCAATAAGTAATGAAGAAGGTGAATGGTAAGAGGTGGTAAAAGAGATACTTAAAATGATAAGAAACCTAATGAGTCTACCATTCCCAAGATGGGTTTATCAACTTAAGACCCTAAAGGCGTTTAATAATGGACTATTCTAATGGTGAAGAAAGTCACATGCTCATGAAATGTCGTCGTTGTGGAAAGTCCCTTGAGCAGAGAGAAAATTAGGGTGAAAACGTAATGAGGTGAAATTTGGTGGTTTAGTGTAACTTAGTGTATGACAATATATTTACCTAGAAAGAAACCCAGGATAAAAAATAGGTAAGTCCATGATGAAAAATTTATCATTTTCTTCATTTGTTTTTATTAATAGAATGATCGATGGGGGAAGTCTATATGGGATGAGTATATTATCTCCTTGAGGTCTTCATGAAGTTGATCGATGTGGGAAGCTTCTGAACATTTGATTGTATTTTTACAATGACTTTATATAGCTATCCTTCAAGGGAGTAGTCTATTTATAGTGGAGAGATAGGGAGAAGAGATGTCATTTTTGAGGGAGTCATCTTTTTCCTAGAATTTTGACTCGAGGAGTTAAATCCAATTTTGTTTTTAGACATTTTGATTCATGGACAAGACAAATGAGGAATATTACGTTCTTGTTTAGAAGACAAAATCATAGCACATCAAGGTTAACTATGAAAGAGGTGGTTTTGAGTGATGAATGACCATGGGATTTCATATTTAAAAAGAGGAAAAGTAGCCATGAGAATCATGTTGTGAGTAGAGCAATGGTATTCATATTGAAGATAAGGATGAAAGGTCATGGGTAATCACATGATTCTTGTTTAGTCATCGATCCTCAAAAACAGGTAATATGGAAGGTGAACAACTCTTAAGGAATGAGTGGTCAATTGATAGAAAGTGATATAGGACTTGATGTCAACAATAAAATGCTAGAAGATGCAAGGCATTGAGGGGCTCAGGTTTGGGTTTACCTTCGAGTGAATAAAAATGATAAGTACCTGATCCATATGCATGGGTAATGATATAGGGTCGAAGCCAATTAGGAGAAAATTTTCCCTTTTTACTTTTCTCTTTTTTGGTTACATGTTGATTTTTCTTCAGGATGAGATCGCTGACCTTAAAGGTTTGTTCATGGACACATTTTTTGTAGGCATGTTTGATATGTTTTTTGTATATTGGATATGGTCAAGAGCATTAAGACAACATTCATCTAATAACTCAAGTTTTTCTAAACGATCCTGGAAAAAGTCATCGTCGTTGAGCATGTCTTTTAGTGAGATGTAGAGGGATGGATTCTAGAATTTGAAAGGCAAGACATCCTTGGTGCTGTAGACCAGAGAGAAAGGTGTGGAAGTAGCCAAGTGCGAATACTAGTGCGATAAGCCCAAAAGGAGAAAGTAATGTGTGAATGCCAATCCTTTCCAGTATTGTCAACTACTTTCATAAGAATTTTTTTCAAGGTTTTATTGGTTGATTCTACTTAGCCATTTGTTTACACATAATAAGGTGACGAGAAATTGAATTGGATGTCAAAAGTGTCACAGAACTTACATAGGATTTTGTTTTTTAATTGCTTTTTGTTATCAGTGATGAGACGGTGAGGAACACCAAAGTGAAAAATGATGCGATGGTTGATGAATTCACATATTTTCTCAGATTTTGTAGAAATTAGGGGGATGTCTTCTACCCATTTAGTGTAATATTTAGTAGTGGTTATAATCCATTGATGGCATTGTAAAGAATGGGGATTGATCTCTCCGACAAAATCCAAGCCCATTGAGAGAAAAACCAACTTGTAAGGCATGAATGGGTATGTGATGGAGATTAGCATGTTGCTAGCATTTAACACAACATTTGACATAGTCACAATAGTCATGGTTTAGGGTTGGCCAAAAATAGATGAGAAAAAGAATGTGTTTAGCAACAACTAAACCAATAAAGTGACCTCCACAAATTTTTTCATGAACTTCCTTGATGGTGTAAGGAATTTCCAAACTTGTAAGGAATGGTAAGAGGATACCATCGAAGCCATGCTTATAAAGGAGACCACCCATGATGACATACCGAGAGACACCTTTAAGAAAGACATGTTTTCCATTACGAGTGAGATCGGGAGGATAAATAGAAAGGGAAAGATCATCTATAAACTATTTATACCAAATGTCACATGGGTTAGGTACAACAGTTCTGAAAGAGTAGACCTCATGAGGTAAATAAGAGGGTGATTGTAACCTTTGTATTGTGACAAATATTTAGAGTTGGCAAGTGAAGCGGGTATCTGAGAAGCCAGGAAGGCCATGGTATCCACAAATTTATTGGTAGAATGTGCGGTGGTTTGACGTTTGTAACGGTTAAAGGTGGTCAAAATTATGTCTATGTGATGTTTATACTTTTGAAGTATTTCATTGCGATACTGGTATATATCATTGAGTTGCTTTATGACCAGCTAGGAATCACCAAATATATTAATTGACTTAACATCTAAGGCATAATCAGCCTAGAGACCTAATACGAGTGCTTCGTATTCTGTGATATTTTTTATACAATCAAAATCTAGTTTGAAAGATAAATTCATAGGTTCACCATCAAGAGGAATGAAGATAACACCAACCCCACCACCACGCTGACACTTGGAGCCATTGAAGAAGAGTGTCATTTGGTAAGTGGTATCATCCAAGGATAGGGTAGCTATGGATTCATCTAGGAAAGCAAAGTTAGAAGGTTGATTCCCGGAAAGAGGCACATCTGCCAGTTATTCAGCGATGGTTTGGCCTTTGATGGATTTTTGATGAATTAATTCAAGGTCGAGGTCTACGAGAAGCATAAGACAATGCGCATCGTGCTAATGTTGATAGGATTTGGTGTACATGTAATGTAAGGGGTCAATATTGGTGACAATGAAGGTTTTGTGGTTGAGTAAGTAATGGTAAAGTTTAGTGGCGATGAAAAATAAGGCTAAGTAGAGTTTTGCAGCATGGGTGTATCTAGTTTCATAGTCCAAAAGGGTACGACTTATGTAGTAAACTGATTTCTCTCAATTTTTCTCGTTGCAATGAGTGAGCATAGCACCTAAGGAATGTTCAGTGGCAGAAAAGTATAGGTAAAAGGGTTGGTCATCCTTAGGAGGAATGAGAATTGGTGGTTGAATAAGGTATTATTTTAAGGCGTCAAAGGATTTATAGAATTCATCATCCCATTTGAATGAGACATCCTTCTTGAGGAGATGATGAAATGGTTGGCAGTGGTTGAAAAGCTGTGAGATAAAATGGAGAATTGATTGCAACTTACCTTGCAATCTTCAAAGTTGTTAGAGATTAGTAGGTGGAGGAATTTATAAAATATCCTTTACTTTAGTAGGATCAACTTCTATGCCACATAAAGACATGATGAAACTAAGGAGTTTTCCTGAATGTACTGTAAAGACACACTTCTTAGGTTGAATATGAACATAATATTGGATAAGGCGGTCAAAGATGACCTTAAGGATTATCAAGTGTTCATCTCGATGTTTGGATTTGGCAAGAAGGTCATCTGTGTAATCTTCTAATATGTGATACATGATGTCATGGAAGATATAATTCATGGTTTTTTTATATGTAGCACCATCATTTTTAAGGCCAAAAGGCATGACTTGATAGGAGAAGGTCCCCCAAGGAGTGATGAAGGAAGTGTTGTGTTGATCTTCTAGAGTGAGTAATATTTTATTATAACCTGAGAAACCATTCATGAGTGATAGCAATTCATGGCTAAAGGTGAGATCAGCTAGTTGGTCAATACATGGTAGGGGAAAATCATCTTTGGTATAAGATATGTTGAGATCACGGAAGTTTGTGAAAATTTGGAGTCCCCATGTTGCTTTTATGACAGGAATGATGTTAGAAATCCATTGGGGATAGTTAATTCTTAGGATGAAGGAAACCAAGAGAAGGTGTTAAATTTCTTCTTTGACGAGAAGAGTAATGAGGATGCATTTTCTATAGATTTTTTTATGGGTTTGGCATCAGGAATGGTTACGATATTGTGGACCATGATTTTTGGGTCAATATCGGGCATATCGGCATAAGACCAAGAAAAATCATTGCTATGGTCCCGAAGGCAAGAGGTAAAAGCTTCCTATTTAGAAACATCTAAAGACTGAGCCATCTTTAGAATGTGTGGCTCATCCTGAGTGTTAATGTTGATTTCGATAGTCGATTCATTCAACATGCTTTGCGTCTCATAGGGTAATGACCAGTGAATATAAGAATCTTCTGCACTAAGGTAGGTGAGGGATGAACTCGTCGTCATGACATTGAATGATGTTAATAGGTGTATCAATGTCAATCATGTTAGGATACATGAAGGGAATAGAAGACGGAGCCTCACCATCATGTTGATAAGTAAGATATCCCAAGGAAATTGTGTTTATGAAAAAAAAAGTCAGGAGGGATAGACTCGGGATCTATGGACTCCGTGGGTTAAAGTGGTGATGTTTGTGAATGGGGTGAAGAAGTTTTTTCTTCCTCAATGAGGTCGACACGAGACTTCTTGGAAGGTGGTGCGAAAAATCCATTGCCACTACGGTCATTGTGTTTATAGGTGGTAGAGGAAATGATAGTATGATGGCTTTGTTTGTAAAAATGAAAGCAAAAGCATTTCCATGCTCAATGGTGAAGGAAAGTGTGGGTGAAGTGGCAATTACTAAGGGATTGGAGGTTAGATGAAAATGGTCATGTTTGGGATGGAGGTTTGGGTGAATAGGTGGTAGTGTCAAGTCCCCCATATGTTAGGTTAGAAAACCTCACCTATATGGTAGTCATAACGAGGGTGCTGACATAAGTTTCCATACTCTTGTGGAGTGAGGAATGTGTCGATATTTGTATAGGTAGAACTCCCCCAGAGTGAGGTGTTGAAAAAGACCTTCTATGTTATTGCTAGTAGATATGTGGGTAGTGGAGATAAAAACTTCACTAGATAATTTGACAGGAGGGGTATCGATTGGTTGGGAAGTAGAGTGGTCAATTGTGGAAGTTGTAGTGGCAATAGGAATAAAATAATTAGATGCAAGAGAGGTGGCGGTAGGATTGGTGGATGGGCTTGTGGGTGAAGGAGAAGTGGGGGTAGTGGCAGATCCCTTGACTGGTATAAGTACATCATTGGGTCGGTACAACATGTTACAAGTTTTGAATGGCGACGGGTCAATGGGGATGGTGTAGTTATGTCCTTCATGCTCAAATTTTACACAGCGGAGTAAATTTGAAGGTACACAACCCATGACACAAATCCAGGGTCTTCTGAGCAATAGGTTATACTATTACTCTCCTTCTAATACGTAGAATAGTTCTAAGATAGTGCGAGGGCCTAGAAGAATGTGAAGGATAATAGTTCCAAGGGTGGAGGTGATAGTGTTGTTGAAGGAACACAACATAAATAGGTTATTATGCATACAGTTAGAAGGGATATGCATTTAATTTTACACATGGGAGGATATGATGTTAATGCTAACACCACTATCAATCATGATGCATCGTACATGTATGTTATTGATATACACAGAAATGAATAGGGCAGGATTAGGGTCATCTGACTAGAGAGGTACAATCTTCTCATCAAAGAAGCTGAGGGCGGTGACTTGAGGAGGGGGAATGAGGGTATAAGAAGGAGATGATTTGGTTAGCAAGGCCACGTGGTGAGGGGTAATAATGGATACCACTAGTTTTGGGTCATTGGGTAAAACTTCAATGGATTGTAAAACCTCAATAAGGGCTTGTTTATGGGATTCAGAAGTTTGGATGAGATCATACAAAGACATATTTAGTGGAGACTGATGTATTTTTTTATCATTTCGTGATGGGTAACCCTATCAGAGATAGTGTATGTAGGTCCATAGATGGTGATTTTGGGTGTGGGTGCAGATGGTATATTGAGCACAAGGTCAGTTGATGGGCTAGTTACTTTTTCTTTACCTTTGTCTTTATGAGCACGGGTACCAACATGAACCATGTTAATATGAGGGGAGGTGGATGGAGAGGGTGTGTCATGAAAAGTATAATGGAATGAGGGGAAAAATCCTAATGGTGGATAAGAGCCTTGTGAGATGAGTAGGATGCACTGATATTTGGGTGGTGATTTGGCCAATTCTCTAATACGGACCGTGTTGATCTCAAATTTTGGAGGTGGGAAAAATGGTTGTGGGGCTTGAAATATTGATCATTGAATGGGTAAAAGACAATGATTTATTGTGACAGGTGAAGGTGGAGCATGGTCCTCATAAAGAATGTAATCATTGTCAAAGTTTTGTTCAGGAGGACAAAGTTAGAAAAGAACAGTCTTTATATCCTTACAATTTTCTACCTCATGCTTTGACACACAATGATACGCACAAATATTGGTTTCATAAACCCCTTTTGGTTTGGTTTTGAGAGGACCGCAAGATCAAAAAGAAAGTAATGTGATGAATGGAAGTATCTAAGAGATTAATTAAAATGTTGGCGGAGGACCCCACTAACGGATGACAATGGGAAGTGAGTGTGGGTTTGGATATGGGTGTGGATGATTGTGAGTGAAAAGGATTTATAGGAGGGGGAATGGGTTGGTTTACTGATATTATGAGTGGTATGGTTTTATGTTTTGTTTGCATCTACTTGGGTAAAGGTGGGGTAGAAGAGCTGGCAATGGAAAGTTTTGTTAGTTTGATTACCTTATTGAAGGGTAGTGGGTTCTTATCTTTGGGTTACACCTTCTTGGGTAAAGATGACACAAGAGTATGGGATGTAGAAGGGAAAGAAAATGGTAGAAGAGGATGGTTTACCCATGGGGGAAACCAAATTACGGTGGGGTTGGTTGGTAGAGGTTGGGTAGACAACATTGGTTGAAGTCGTATAGGAAAGGTTAGGGTTATAGTAACTAATGGAGGTATAGGTGGCAACAAGTGTACAAATGAGGGTGAGGAAGTTTGGTTTTGGGTGAATGAGGTGTAACAAAGGCTCATGAGGTAGCACTAGGTTGTTTAGCTTTTGACTGGCCTTGGGTAGGAGACTGTTTAATCAAGGTTAATAGATGAGGCCCTAGGATGGATGGAATGGGGGAAGGTGACAAAGGTGTGGTAGGCGAGACTGGTGTATGTAGCCTAGAAGGTTTGGTTTTCCTTTCAGGTGGAGGGATAATGTTGGTGCAGGTTTGAGATGGTTCTAGTAAGTCCAATTCGATAGGTGGGTAAGGATTGATGTCGACATGACACCCAAGGTAGTGATTCATCTAGATAGGGGTGATGAGATAGGCATGGGTAGGTTTTGAGGTTTGGGAATGGTTTTAGTTGTGGGTAGAGGTTTAGATGTATGCAGGGATGATGAAGAATATGTTGATTCAATAGGCACGGTCAATGTTGATTTGGTTGCTGAAAATATCTTTGGGTAGATCATGGAAGTATCTTTAGGAAACATTTGCATTTGAGTTGAAAAGGGGAGCCGAAGACATCCCCAGAGCATGGAATGATCAATGTAATCTAGGCGATTGACCAGTCGTGAAAATGGGATTGTTGAAGAAGAAGATGGAGTTGGTTTGGAAGTAATCCCTGTGAAATATGTCTGTGAGACAGGGAATTGGCTAGCCTCAGACTCTATAGGTATAAGAGTCATGATCATGTCTATGGGGTTCTGGGATGATAAGGGGAAAACTACCCCCAACAGGTAGTGGCATGTCTAATGAGTCTCCCATGGGTAGGAGAGCTAATAGGTGGGGTGATGTAGACTCCATCCTTGGTGGAGGAGAAGGTGATGATGATTCTATTGTGGATGTGATAATTAAAAGTGTTGACTATTTAGTATGTTGTGAGGTAGATGGTGAAATGGCGTTGGTAGAAGGTGTTGGTTCCTCCATGAGAGTAGGGGGAGATGAGGGGGACTTCTATGTAGGTGAAGGAGTAGAAGTGGTATGCTTATCTGTGGGTAGAGGTACTCATGCCAAAATTTCCTCAATAGATGAAATGGGTGGTATTTGAGGAACAATTGGTACGATATCAAAAACCACATTGACTTCATGGACACTACTGTCGCTGGATGAAGGTTCACTATTTTGATTAGATGATGGTTTATGATTAACCAAATTTTTTTTAAAGATGTACAAATTTTGATTTGCTGGCGTGTTTGTGTTTTCCATGACAAGGTCTCCATTATCTATCATCTCTTGAACAATGTTTTTAAAATTTATGTAGTAACCGTCACAATGTCATTTAATGCGATGGTAATTATAGTACTCATGTTCTTTATACCATGTAGTCATAGGACGAATAAGATTGAAATCTGTATGAGGTTTTATAGGAGGAAGTGTAATGGCTCTGGCTTTAAGAAGCTTTTCCCAGACCAAATAATAGGGATCTCTATTCGAGGTGTACTTCAGTTGCTCCTACCAAAGTCGAAAGGATTGGACCGGAGAAAGATTAAAAGAAGGTTGGGCTTGATTAGAATTGTAACATCCTCATTTTTATACATTAAAACAAGAATTTTTTTTTTTGATAAATGCTTCCTGGTTCTAAATACATAATTTAGAACTCACAAATAAAAAACAACCATTCTCACAATAGATAACCATATGCAGCTGTAATGACTCAGAGCACCTCCAATCTATTCATTTCATGACTCGGTAATCTACCAATCTATTCATGAGTATTAAGAGTTGGTGTTTTTATTTAACACATCACTCTTACGGTTCTCTTCCCTAATCTGGGATTCAGAATGCTCTGTCCAAGGAACCTATCTGAATAATTGTTACCATTATTCATCGACATCTCATCCCTTAGACTAGGTGACTTAGGACAACACAATCAGCAACTTGCGATACTTTGGCCAAAGATTTGAAACATACTGCTTATGTCTCATATTCCTTGATGGCATACTTGTCAATCTAGAATATGTCCTTCACCCCATTCCTAATGTAGAATGTCTTATACTGACTTCTATCAGACTCTCCTGTCCCAAGTTATTCACTCAGGAATGGAGTAGTAAGATGACAACGTATAGGGATGCTCCCGAGGACTAGGGATACGCTGACATAGTGGGTCAACCCTAGTTAATCCAGTGTGTCAAGATACCTTGAGTCTCCTAGGGCAGCCTTATAATGTGACCACATTCCTAATCAGTCCTAGAGTAACTTGTTCAATTTTAAGGTGTAAATCTTAATGATCAATGCAAAGGGTGTCGTCATAAGTCACCTGCATTGTTGTATCTTCGAGAAGATCCTAATCTTCTTGAAGGTACAACCCTGTAGTTGAATTGTGTTGTCAACCTTTAAATCCACCTCGAAAAGATCTACTTATTAATAAGTGTTACATACGTTGAGTTAAAATTATACTACAAGACTCTCCCTTAAGGTTAGTCTTTCCCAATCCCTGGGTTCCTCACCTTAGAATTACCTTTCAAGGTAAAACCCATTACACAAGAGAAGTTATTAAGACTTGAGGTCCCTTCAAGGAGTTCATAGAATATACATAATTCTAAATCAACGAAATTGGACAATAACCCTCAACCTTCACATGAGATTGCTAACCAAACCCTTTTTAGGTTTATATCAATTCTCTTAACTAAATTTTATATCTTACTTATTAGTATCGAGATATAGTGATTAATAATCCAATTAAACGTTGTCTTGACTTAGATCAAGACTAGGAAGTAATAATTTATTCAGTTCGTTTAGCTTCCTTCTCAGGTTTATTTTAACCCTAGCTTCCAGAAAGACAGTGATCTAAATTCCAATTTAGCTTTAGATAGAACATACTAGAACTACTAAACAATCATAAGTATTCAGTCACATAATCTTGCAAGCTTACTTAGATAATCACCAAAGTCTCCACTTTATACAATAACAATAATACTCTCAAGATCATTCGAACTGAAGAAGGTCAAACCATCAAGATACGAATACAAACACATAAGTAACAAATATCTCTTTTCATTCCTTTCAAGATAATCAAATACATTTTATGCATTCAGCATACTTGATACAATACTCAACAGTAAAAGAACATATTTCTTCAAGTAGTACATTCAGAGAATCAAGCTGTAATTCATCATAAAACCAAATTAAACAATCTGAACATCCTATCAGATCTGCGTGCTTTTACCACTTATGGCAACCATCTGCAAAAATTTTCAACACGGGTCAGTTCGATGAACTGAGCATGATAAGCACTAACTCTTAAAACAAATGCAATCCACCAATTGCTCTCATTGAACAACCTGTTTAAATGAAATCATTTCACCAAACATGAAAACATATTTTAGACTATGCTCTTGTAATACAAACATGACTATAAATGCGTAACTCATATTATAGTTACTAAATAGTCCTAGATACTTTTCATGATATTTCATCATAAATATTAGTGACCAAGAAGAACAAATGTATCCAAAACAACTATCCATCTCAATCCCAAGGACAGCAACATACAACAGGCCATTATATTCAACAAAATGAATATCCTAACAATTCATGAATCCATCAATATGTTTTACAAATCCAATAATTAAATATAAATTTATAAACATATACTTTTTAGTCAGAAGAGAAAGAAACCAAGACATTCAGATGTCCTTTCCAAACATGCTCATGACTGTACCGTCCACTTAAGAGTAATGCAATCACATTATACACCTATGCGACTAAGCCAGTCGAGACCACAGGAAGAACTACAGTTCATCAAATACATATACAAAAATTACCTGTAACTTACTGAACAACATAGTAACTCTCGTGACAAGGCAGTGATGAATAATCCATCAAATGGACTCCACATAACCTTCCATATTATTCAACAAACGAGAATATATCCAATGCCATCGCTTGTCAAGGTACAGTTAATAGCTCTTTACTTCAGTCAAGCACACCACTAAATATTCACGCTAAAAGAAGACGTAATCATGCTCAAACACAAGAACAATCCCACTGAGTCGAAATACTCATCAACATACAGTTCAATCTAATCCCTACTAAAACACAGCAAGGACAAAAATCGAGAATCGAGCCAACACACAACATATCATGGGCTCCAACAGTGCCAAATTCAACCACTACTTATATTAAAGGTTTAAATTGAAGTTGAATTCATATGACAACAAATCAAGGATTCCAATTGATTCCATAACAACAGTATTCACAACTGAGATTATTCAGAAGAGAAAACATAATATACGCCTCCAGGATTAAAAAGGAGTCTTACCCATGTGGTATTCTTCAAATAAACTTCTACAGAAGTAGAAAGATACAAGATACATATCAAATTCAAGAATTCCAACCAAAACAATAACATACCGTATTCACATCGGAACTCCTTCAGAAGTAGAACGTATGGCATTCACAACTAACTTCTACAGAAGCCAAAATACAAGATATATATATATATATATATATATAAAGGATTCCAACAGAGCCAATAATAATAAGTATTCACAACCAGGCTTATACAGAATCAGAGACACTGGTTTCATATCAAGACTTCAATTGAATCCATAACAACAGTATTTGCTCTAAGCTTAAGTAGAAGACGAAACATAAAAAGAACTCCAATTGAGTCTGTACCAACGAAATTCATTGCTAAATGAAAGTATTCATAACAAGGAAAAATAAGTTGTATTACCAGTTACCCCTCAAGGACTCCAACTGAATCAAACTAATAGTATTCACATTTATGACTTCTACAGAAGTCCAAAATATACGAAACATTCCAAGGACTCCACAGAGTCATTTCGTATATATATAAATATATTGCAAACTATCAACGGATTAAATCCCATAATTGCAACACAAGGGGAGAAACTTCTACAAAGTCTCATTCAAATACTATAAACACAACAGGTTATCCAATCAGAAGTAACTTAAGTATTATAGAAAGATCCAACAAGATTCAACAACCATAACATATATTACTCATGACAAAACTTTTAAAGAAATCATATATACTGTACATTTAAGAAATCCAACAGTATCATTTTCAACAAGTGGAAATAGCAAGGTATCAACTGAAGTCTGAATCAAACAAGAAAACAATTCATGGACTCCTACAAAGCTGAATTCATATATTTTCCTTGCAACATTTCTACAAAATCTATCCGGAATGCAAAACACAACAAGATAATACATCCGTTCGAAACAAAATGCACACCCATCAAGGGTTCACTTGAAAAATCGAGCTAGTAAGAAGATACAACAACTAATTCACACAAATCTACCATAAAAACCAACTGATCCCAAAAATCATTTGAACGGAGTTGTTCTAATAAAATCATTTGAAAGAAAACAAGATTTTTAAAAGTTAGGGCCTAACATGCCTGGTAATGTTGCTTAAAAATCCGAAGAAGACCACTGAAAGAGCTCGAGCCTTCTCCTTTTTTTCCACTTAGATTCAACAATTATAATTTGTTATTTCCATGCCTTATAAACTTTCCTTGATAGAGAAAAGAGCGAGTTACACTCATATTTTCCATGCAACACCAAGTAGACTGGTGCGAAGAACCAGTGATCAAATAGAGAGAAAACCGGAGCGCATGAAAAACCAAACAAACTACCAGTTTTCCATTTTTCATGTCTTCCCGAGAAATCTGAGCTCGAAGACTGAGTTCATTAATTGTATTAACTCCAAAATTCCCGCTCAATCTCCATTGCCACCGACCACCATAGTTGGCGATGGATAAAAACAAATCAAATACCATTTCTAGGTTTGGCGACTCTGCCACGTCGGGTTTCACTAGCCGTTGACACCTCTGCTAATTCCTTGTCCTTCATACTTATCCATCCCATTTAATGCCATAGAAACTACCACCCATGGCTCACACCCCTTCATAGGTCCCCTTCCTCCACTAACATTTGTTAGGTTGGAAGCATAGGTTAGGATTTAAGATGATACTTAGTCTAACCTCCTTAGCGCTAGGTCACTAACCTTAGAACATTTAGTTTATAGCTTAGGCCTAGGTTAGATTAGGACTAATCTAATCCCATAGGTTATAGTTTAGGTATAGGTTATTAACCTTAATAAATCCAGTTTAGGTCTAACATTTAGAATGTTCAGAATAAGAACCTACAGACATACATTCACGAAAAAGATTCGCTCTAGCACTGCCAATAGGCTAGTTGAATAAATGTATCTGAATTTATTACCTAGCCCACGATCAAGACCTTCCTGATATTCCGATATCGAGAACCAATTCATTTAACACGATTAGCCTGAGTTAGACTCCGGAATAGCTTATTCAACGCATTCAGACCTTGCAACCTGCGTAAGGTCTATAATTTTTGTTCATCCTGAATAAACTTAAAGCATCGCTTGGATCAATGCCACTGATCCAAGGCTGGGTCTTATAGATGGATAAATCCACAATTCATTCCGAGATCAGATTAAACTCAGGTGCAAAATGAAAGAATTAAAAGAGTCCAATCATATTCCAACTCAGTCAAAGATCTTCAATCGCAAAGAATATACAGTACATATCAAGCATGACTTCACAATCAAAGGAACATATCCTTTTACAGAAGAAATCATATATCAACACTTGAATGCTCAGGAGGAAGTAACAACAGTTCAAAGTGTTACATGCTTCCCTCCTAAAAGATTCATCATCCCGATGATTACATATTCGATTAACCTTCAGGTCAACCAATTTATTAGTTCACAAAACAATGCGACTATTTCCAACTTGAATAGTTCCAGAAATCAATGTCACAACACATTTTATTCAGCCTGAATAATGTTTTCCTCCATCTGGCTTTTATATAAACTTGAAAAAGATAAGTTCATAAAAGAAATGTTTTGTCAACATATTTCATTCTGTTGAAAAAGAAAAGGAAAAGTAATTTTCATCTCTTCCAGATTTTCCCAAGTTGCACTTTCTTCATTAAATTGGTCCCACTGGACCTTACATTGCTGTATTTCATGATTTATCAAATGCAATTGGCGAGTTTCTAGCACTCGTGTGGGTTTAACCACGATTATTCCTGGGTCTTGGACCTGCAAGGAATTCCAATTTAAAACATGTGACAGATCTGAAACATATTTCTTAAGCAAAGAAATATGGAAAACATCATGCATGCGAGATAAAGTAGGTGGTAATGCTAATCGATAAGCTACAGGATTGATTTTTTTGACAATTTCGAAAGGTCCCACGTAATGAGGTGACAACTTGGCAGCCTTGCCAAAAGTTATAGAACTCTTTCTGGGTTTAACTCGAAGAAAAACCTTATCACCCAGATCAAACCTTCGATCAACCCGCTTAAGGTCAGCATAGCTCTTCTGCCTATCCGCTGCTTCCTTTAATCGTTCACGAATCAGCTTAACTTTCTGTTCCATTTCAGTGAGGATCTCTGGTCCAATTACCACTCTATCCTCAACACTATCCCAACTAACAGGGGTTCTGCACTTTCTTCCATAAAGTGCTTCAAATGGTGCCATTTTAAGAGATGAGTGATAAGTGTTGTTGTATGCGAATTCAACTAATGGAAGATACTCTTCCCATTTATACTGTTGATCCATGCAATACATTCACAACATGTCTTCCAACACTTGATTTACCCTCTCAGTTTTTCCATCCGTTTCCAGATGATATGCAGAACTGAAGTTTAGTTTCGTTCCAAGAGCTGTATTAAGCATTTGCCAAAACCTTGACGTCATTCTAGGATCCCTGTCAGATATAATCAATTCTGGTACACCATGCAATCTGAAAATTTCGTGTACAAATCTTTTGGCCAGCACTGGTGAATCATTCTTTAGATTTCCAGCGATGAAATGAGCTACCTTAGTTAGTTTATCTACAACTACCAGGATAACATCATGTTTATTCCTGGACATGGGTAACCCTTGTACAAAGTCCATGCTTATTACTTGCCATTTGTACTGTGGTATGCTATGAGGATATAACAGTCCAGTAGGATGCATGTGTTCTGCCTTAACCCGCTGACATTCCAGACAATGAGTTACAAATTCAATGACATCCTTTTTCATACCTTTCCAAAAGTATTGCTGTTTCAGATCAACAAGCATTTTTGTAATACCCGTGTGTCCAAAGAAAGGTGAATTATGAAATTCAACTAACAACTTCTTCCTCAAATCATTCAGCATAGGTACGTATACCCTGTTTTCATAACGCAAGATTCCTTCATTATTAAAATGAAAACCTTTATACCTTTCATCATTAGGTTCTGCAGTAAGCACTGCTTTTACTTGCTGAAAGTATGTATCTGATTTTGAGGCACTTTTTACCTCATCCTTAAATTGAGTTCTTAATGTTATAAGAGCAGAAATGTGCCTCCTACGACTTAGAGCATCTGCTACTCTATTCTCCTTCCCTTTGATGTAGCTAATATCAAAATCATATTGTGATAAAAATTCTAACCACCTTCTCTGTCTGGCATTTAGATTAGGCTGAGTGAAAATATATTTCAGTCCTAAGTGATCAGTTTTTAACTCAAAAGGTTTCCCAAGTAAATAGTGTCTCCAGACTTGAAGCGCATGAACAATGGCAGCAAGCTCCAAATCATGAGGAGCATAATTCAGCTCATGTAACTTAAGTTTTCTACTTTCATATGCTATGACTTGATCATTTTGTAACAAAACACCTCCAAGGCCTTCCCCAGAAGCATCCATTATAACAGTAAAGCTCCCATTAGGGTCTGGTACAGCTAATATAGGTGCGGAAGTCAACTGGATTTTCAGACTTTTGAAAGCTACTTCACACTTATCATTCTAAATAAATTTATTATCCTTCTTCTGCAATGAAGTTATCGGTGTAGCTACTTTAGAAAAATCCTTAACAAATTTTCTATAATAACCAGCAAGACCCATGAAGCTTCTTACTTTGTGCACATTCTTTAGTGCAGGCCACTCAGTTATTGCCACTATTTTTGAAGGATCTACAGTAATTCCTTCCTTGCTAATGACATGACCCAAATAGTGAACTTCTGAATCAAAGAAAGAACATTTGGATAACTTACCATACAACTTTATTTTTCTCAAAATCCCCAAAACTATCTTCAAATGCTCATTGTGCTCCTCAACACTTTTAGAATAAATGAGAATATCGTCCAAGAATACAAGTACAAACTTGTCCAAATATTCTTGAAAGATATTATTCATTAAATTCATAAAAGTTGCGGTGCATTAGTTAATCCAAAGGGTAGAACCGTGAATTCATAATGTCTGTACCTTTTTCAGAAAGTTGTTTTATGAATATCTTCTTCTCTAATCCTTAACTGATGATAACCAGATCGAAGATCTATCTTAGAATAGACCGCTGCCCCATGCATCTGATCAAATAGATCGTCGATCCTTGGAAGTGGGTATCTGTTCTTGATTGTTGCTTTATTCAACATCCGATAATCAATACACAGCCTAAGTGTTCCATACTTCTTTTTCACAAATATTACAGGCGCTCCCCAAGGTGAAACATTTGGTCTAATCAAACCTTTAGAAAAAAGTTCTTGCAATTGTGCCTTAAGCTTGACTAAATCTGTAGTAGTCATCCGATAAGGTGCTTTGGAAATAGGTTCAGTTCCTGGTTTGATTTCGATGGTGAATTCAAATTCCCTCTTAGGTGGTAACCCTGGTAATTCCTCAGGAAAAACATCACTGAAATTTTGTAGCAGAGGAAATCATTTCATGGAATCACCATCTTCTTCTTAAAATTCAGATATCTTTAATGTATAAAGGATACATCCTTTGTTTTTAACCTTTTTAAGCTGCATAGCTGACAGTTTTCTAACTGAAATTTCCCGTTTAACCCCTTGAATCTCTGTTGTTTCCAGCTGATCATCTAAACATGTTATATTATTTTCATAGCAGTCTACTTTTGCTTTATGTTCAGCTAACCAATTGACACCAATGACAATGTCGTAAGACCCCAAAGGTGTAACATAGAGGTCAACTTCTATGGAGAAGTTAGGTAAGTCAAGGACTGCCCCAAAAAGACACATACTCACTGTATGAACAGAGTTATTACCATACTGTACAATCCAAGATTTATCCATTTTTCCAGCTTTTCTCTTAAGTTTAGAAGCAAGTTTATTAGAAATGAAACATTCAGTAGCTCCTGTATCAAAAAGAATAGAGACAAGTATGCCAAATAACTTACCCGGAACTTCTATAGGTGTCACTTGATTTTCAGCTTGCTTGTCTGCTACTGCAGCATGTATCTTATGCTGCTGATTACGATCATCCTTCTTCAAAGGGCACTGATTTGCGTAGCGGTCTTTGCCACAATTGTAGCAGCCTCTTACAGGTCCCTTTTTAGGCTCAAAATTGCCTCCAGTCTTGTAATTATCACGTTGTCCTCCATAGGGCTTCTGCCCATTGTTATAATTTTTGGCAAAATTATCCCTTACATTTCCAGTAGGCTTATTTGCTACTGCTTTCTTACTATTATCCCCTGGAAACTTACTTTTGTTTCCAAACTTTTTCCATGGTCCCTTTTTGGGTGCAAGAGAGGTTGAAGAAGGGTTTGCAATCTTCTTCCGCACTTCCTCTTTATGAGCAAAAATAGCCTTTAATTTCTGTTCTTGTCTTATGGCCTTTTCAACAACTCCTTCCATAGTGGTTGGACTGTGAACATCGACCTCTCCCCCTATCGCGGGATTCAATCCCATGATGAATTTTTGTATTCTGAACTTCTCGTCAGTTTGATACTATGGTACATACTTGAGGAGTTTAGTAAACCGCTCCCAGTATTCAGTTACCGTTAGCTTCCCTTGAGCTAAGTTCTGGAATTTTGTCATTTTCTGATAATAGAAAAGTTATGGCAGCCATCGTTGCCTAAAATAGCCCTTAAATTGATCCCAAGTAATATGGTCTCATCAATATTTAGCTCTGTTTTACGGCTATCCCACCATGAAGATGCTTCGTGGGAAAGCTGATAGGCTCCTCAAATAGCTTTGGTTTCCTCTGAGAAGTTTCTTATTGCAAAGTACTTCTCCATTTTGCTGAGCCAGTTCTCAGCTCCATCACCTAATGTGGTGCCATCATACTTAGGTGGGCTTATCCTTTTTATATCATTAGTGAGTTCTACTGCCAACTTGGCCTTTTTGTTTTCTGGTTGGACAGGTGCATTTCTAGCATTAATATCAACACCCAAATTGGGGTTATCCTCAGGAGGTTGCTGATTGTTATTACCAGCTTCTTCATCCTCCTCATTTCCCATCACCTGCTGTTCAAGTACAACTAAATGATCTCTTGTTTCCAACAGGGCAGTAAGGATCTCATCAAGTTTTTGGGTTGTTGCTACCCCTCCTTCAGGTGGAGCATTATTCGCAACGTTCCCCCTTGTTCTAACCATTTTTTGTTACAAGAAAATTCAGGTTTTTATCAGATTATGGACACAATAGGTCCAAGAGCTGTAACCTTCTGCTCTGATACCAAGATGTAACATCCTCATTTTTATACATTAGAACAAGTAATTTTTTTTATTTTTTTTTGATAAATGCTTCCTGGTTCTAAATACATAATTTAGAACTCACAAATCAAAAACAACCATTCTCACAATAGATAACCATATGCAGCTGTAATGACTCGGAGCACCTCCGATCTATTCATTCCATGACTCGGTAATCTACCAATCTATTCATGAGTATTAAGAGATGGCGTTTTTATTTAACACATCACTCTTGCAGTTCTCTTCCCTAATCTAGGATTCAGAATGCTCTGTCCAAGGAACCTATCTGAATAATTGTTACCATTATTCATCGGCATCTCATCCCTTAGACTAGGTGACTTAGGACAACGCAATCAGCAACTTGCGATACTTTGGCCAAAGATTTGAAACATACTGCTTATGTCTCATATTCCTTGACGGCATACTCGTCAATCTGGAATATGTCCTTCACCCCATTCCTATGTTATGTAGAATGTCTTATACTGACTTCTGTCAGACTCTCCTGTCCCAAGTTATTCACTCAGGAACGGATTAGTAAGATGACAATGTATAGGGATGCTCCCGAGGACTAGGGATACACTGACATACTAGGTCAACCCTAGTTAATCTAGTGTGTCAAGATACCCCGAGTCTCCTAGGGCAGACTTATAATGTGACCACATTCCTAATCAGTCCCAGAGTAACTTGTTCGAGTTTAAGGTGTAAATCTTAATGATCAATGCAAAGGGTGTTGTCATAAGTCACTTGCATTGTTGTATCTTCAAGAAGATCCTAATCTTCTCGAAGGTACAACCCTGTAGTTGACTTGTGCCATCAACCTTTAAATCCGCCTCGAAAAGACCTACTTATTAATAAGTGTTACATACGTTGAGTTAAAATTATACTGCAAGACTCTCCCTTAAGGTTAGTCTTTCCCAATCCCTGGGTTCCTCACCTTAGAATTACCTTTCAAGGTAAAACCCTTTACACAAGAGAAGTTATTAAGACTTGAGGTCCCTTCAAGGAGTTCATAGAATATACATAATTCTAAATCAACGAAATTGGACAATAACCCTCAACCTTCACATGAGATTGCTAACCAAACCCTTTTTAGGTTTATATCAGTTCTCTTAACTGAATTTTATATCTTACTTATTAGTATCGAGATATAGTGATTAAGAATCCAATTAAATGTTGTCTTGACTTAGATCAAGACTAGGAAGTAATAATTTATTCAGCTCGTTTAGCTTCCTGCTCAGGTTTATTTTAACCCTAGCTTCCAGAAAGATAGTGATCTAAATTCCAATTTAGCTTTAGATAGAACATACTAGAACTACTAAACAATCATAAGTATTCAGTCACATAATCTTGCAAGCTTACTTAGATAATCACAAAAGTCTCCACTTTATACAATAATAATAATGCTCTCAAGATCATTCGAACCGAAGAAGGTCAAACCATCAAGATACGAATACAAACACATAAGTAACAAATATATTTTTTCATTCCTTTCAAGCTAATCAAATACATTTTATGCATTCAGCATACTTGATACAATACTCAACAGAAAAAGAACATCTTTCTTCAAGTAGTACATTCAAAGAATCATGTTGTAATTCATCATAAAACCAAATTAAACAATATGAACATCCTATCAGATCTGCATGCTTTTACCACTTACGGTAACCATTTGCAAAAATTGTCAACACGGGTCAGTTCGATGAACTGAGCATGATAAGCACTAACTCTTAAAACAAATGCAATCCACCAATTGCTCTCATTGAACAACCTGTTTAAATGAAATCATTTCACCAAACATGAAAACATATTTCAGACTATGCTCTTGTAATTCAAACATGACTATAACATGTAACTCATATTATAGTCACTAAATAGTCCTAGATACTTTTCATGTATTTCTTCATAAATGTTAGTGACCAAGAAGAACAAATGCATCTAAAAAAACTATCCATCTGAATCCCAAGGACAACAACATCCAACAGGACATTATATTAAAAAAAATGAATATCCTAACAATTCATGAATCCATCAGTATGTTTTACAAATCCAACAATTAAATATAAATTTATCAACATATACTTTACATCAGAAGATAAAGAAACCGAGACATTCAGATGTCCCTTCCAAACATGCTCATGACTGTACCGTCCACTTAAGAGTAACGCAATCACATTATACACCCGCGACTAAGCCAGTCGAGACCACAGGAAGAACTACAGTTCATCAAATACATATACAAAAATTACCTGTAACTTACTGAACAACATAGTAACTCTCGTGACAAGGCAGTGATGAATAATCCATCAAATGGACTCCACATAACCTTCCATATTATTCAACAAACGAGAATATATCCAATGCCATCGCTTGTCAAGGTACAGTTAATAGCTCTTTACTTCAGTCAAGCACACCACTAAATATTCACGCTAACAGAAGACGTAATCATGCTCAAACACAAGAACAATCCCACTGAGGCAAAATACTCATCAACATACAGTTCAATCTAATCCCTACTAAAACACAAGGAAAAAAATCGAGAATCGAGCCAACACGCAACATATCATGGGCTCCAACAGTGCCAAATTCAACCACTACTTATATTAAAGGTTTAAATTGAAGTTGAATTCATATGACAACAAATCAAGGATTCCAATTGATTTCATAACAACAGTATTCACAACTGAGATTATTCAGAAGAGAAAACATAATATACGCCTCCAGGATTAAAAAGGAGTCTTACCCATGTGGTATTCTTCAAATAAACTTCTACAAAAGTAGAAAGATACAAGATACATATCAAATTCAAGAATTCCAACCAAAACAATAACATACCGTATTCACATCGGAACTCCTTCAGAAGTAGAACGTATGGCATTCATGACTAACTTCTACAGAAGCCAAAATACAAGATATATATATATATATATATATATATATATATATATATAAAGGATTCCAACAGAGCCAATAACAATAAGTATTCACAACCAGGCTTATACAGAATCAGAGACACTCGTTTCATATCAAGACTTCAACGGAATCCATAACAACAGTATTTTCTCTAAGCTTAAGCAAAAGATGAAACATAAAAAGAACTCCAATTGAGTCTGTACCAACGAAATTCATTGCTAAATGAAAGTATTCATAACAAGGAAAAATAAGTTGTATTACCAGTTACCCCTCAAGGACTCCAACTGAATCAAACTAATAGTATTCACATTTATGACTTCTACAGAAGTCCAAAATATACGAAACATTCCAAGGACTCCACAAAGTCATTTCGTATATATATAAATATATTGCAAACTATCAACGGATTAAATCCCATAATTGCAACACAAGGGGAGAAACTTCTACAAAGTCTCATTCAAATACTATAAACACAACAGGTTATCCAATCAGAAGTAACTTAAGTATTATAGAAAGATCCAACAAGATTCAACCATAACATATATTACTCACGACAAAACTTTTAAAGAAGTCGTATAAACTGTACATTCAAGAAATCCAACAGTATCATTTTCAACAAGTGGAAACAGCAAGGTATCGATTGAAGTCTGGATCAAACAAGAAAACAATTCATGGACTCCTACAAAGCTGAATTCATATATTTTCCTTGCAACATTTCTACAAAATCTATCCAGAATGCAAAACACAGCAAGATAGTACATCCGTTCGAAACAAAATGCACACCCATCAAGGGTTCACTTGAAAAATTGATCCAGTAAGAAGATACAACAACTAATTCACACAAAGCTACCATAAAAACCAACTGATCCCAAAAATCATCTGAACAGAGTTGTTCTAATGAAATCATTTGAAAGAAAACAAGATTTTTAAAAGTTAGGGCCTAACATGCCTGGTAATGTTGCTCAAAAATCCGAAGAAGACCACTGAAAGAGCTCGAGCCTTCTCCTCTTTTTCCACGTTAGATTCAACAATAATAATTTGTTATTTCCATGCCTTATAAACTTTCCTTGACAGAGAAAAGAGCGAGTTACACTCATATTTGCCATGCAACACCAAGTAGACTGGTGCAAAGAACCAGTGATCAAACAGAGAGAAAACAGAAGCGCATGAAAAACCAAACAAACTACCGGTTTTCCATTTTACATGTCTTCCCGAGAAATCTGAGCTCGAAGACCGAGTTCATTAATTATATTAACTCCAAAATTCCTGCTCAATCTCCATTGCTCAATCTCCATTTCCACTGACCGTCATAGTTGGCGATGGATAAAAACAAATCAAAGACCATTTCTAGGTTTGGCGACTCTGCCACGTCGGCTTTCACTAGCCGTTGAAAGATCCGCTAATTCCTTGTCCTTCATACTTATCCATCCCATTTAATGCCATAGAAACTACCGCCCATGGCTCGCACCCCTTCATAGGTCCCCTTCCTCCACTAACATTTGTTAGGTTAGAAGCATAGGTTAGGATTTAAGATGATACTTAGTCTAACCTCCTTAGCACTAGGTCACTAACCTTAGAACATTTAGTTTATAGCTTAGGCCTAGGTTAGATTAGCACTAATCTAATCCCATAGGTTATAGTTTAGGTTTAGGTTATTAACCTTAATAAATCCAATTTAGGTCTAACATTTAGAATGTTCAGAATAAGAACCTACAGACATACATTCACGAAAAGAATTCACTCCAGCACTGCTAATAGGCTAGTTGAATAAATGTATCTGAATTTATTACCTGGCCCACGATCAAGACCTTCCTGATATTACGATATTGGGAACCAATTCATTTAACATGATCAGCCTGAGTTAGACTCTGGAATAGCTTATTCAATGCATTCAGACCTTGTAACCTGCGTAAGGTCTATAATTTTTGTTCATCCCGAATAAACTTAAAGCATCTCTTGGATCAATGCCACTGATCCAAGGTTGGGTCTTATAGATGGATAAATCCACAATTCATTCCGAGATCAGATTAAACTCAGGTGAAAATGAAAGAATTAAAAGAGTCCAATCATATTCCAACTCAGTCAAAGATCTTCAATCGCAAAGAAGATACAGTACATATCAAGCATGACTTCACAATCAAAGGAACATATCCTTTTATAGAATAAATCATATATCAACACTTGAATGCTCAGGAGGAAGTAACAACAATTCAGAGTGTTACAAGAATGATGAGGTGGTCTTGTCTTGAGGACTACCATGTTGGCAGATCCTTTGGGCTTTGAATAGTTAGTTTGGGGTTTTGAAGATGAAGAAGAGTCATTTGAATAGAATGGGACATTCTTGTTTTGTAATTGGATTTTATTTTCTTCAATGGCATGAATTTCCAGCTTTCTTGTGATGGTGAACGCTTCATCAAATGTTCGAAAGGTTTGTACCTACAGAGTTGGTGAGATGTGTCTGGCACAAGCTCTAGTGAAAAATTGAATAAGTTCAGTATGATGTAGCTGGAACATCAATTGGTTAATAAGACTCCACCAACAGGAAACAAAATATGTGATAGATTCATCTTCATACTGTCGAGTTGAATAGAGATCGGTCATGATGAATTTCTTGGTAACATTGATTAAAAAATGGTCTAAGAAATATTGGGCTACTTAATTAAAGGAATAAATGGAATGTCGAGGTATTCCACTATACCAATCCAATGCTTGTCCTCTCAAGGACATTGGGAAAGTTTTTAGGAGCAAAGCGTCATCGTGGGTGGTTAGGTAGCACCAATGTTTGAATGACCACAAGTGTTGCTGTGGTTCTTCTTTACTATTGAAGTGATTAAATTTATGCATTTCCCAGTGCACAAGGTAGGGATGAATGGGAATAGATAGATGGATAGGATCATTACATATTTTATCATAAGTTAAATAATTATGGGAGCCATAAACAAATTCTTCTAAGGTCTGCATCATTTCCATCAACATTTTAATGAGGTCGTTAGTAGGTTGGGATGAATTGGTACCCCCTACAGAAAAAGGGGGTTGATGTTGAATGTATGAAGTGGGTGGTATGCTAGTGTATGGTGGCGCTGAGTATGAGAACTACACATGAGGATTAGATGTAGGTGGTACATAGACATAATACGTGATAGATGAGATCAGGGGTTATTAGTAGTATGTGTAACTGGGTGAGGTAGTCATAACAACTCTATTGGTAATTGGGGGTAAGGACTACGGGATAGAAAGGATGAGGTTTTGAAAAGGGGTGTAAGCTACTGTCATTGGAGGTGGTTACAATGCAATGGGTATATGTGAAGTGGAGGATGCATATGGGACTATACTTACAGCAGATGTTGGAGGGAAAATTGATGTCGCAAGTGTGATAGATGATGTAGATGTTGTAGTTATAGTGGATATGGGATCTAGCTAAGACACCACAGGTGGTAAAGTGGATGATGGTAGTGTCGCGTTGGTGCTCGTTGATGCAGAAGTGGGGGCAAGAGCAAGAGGGATAGATACAGGCATGTCATATATTAACTTTCTGGAGGAATCCCAGGTGGAAGAATGAGTAAGGTAGTACTGGAGGGCAGCAGGATTCTGGTCAAGGAGTCTCATGAACTCCCCATCACCGGTAGCGATGGGGATGAGCTGAGTTAAATTCATAGGTGACAAGATAGATGTCGGTGATGGACTAAGCAAGAGTGGTTGATGGCTGGCATGAAATACGAGGGTGTTATTTTGGCTGCGAGTGAACACCATGTGAATCAATGTATGTCAGGTGAACTGTACTCTATAAATGACATAGGGAACAATAGATATGGGATAGAAAATATTCTGAGAGGGAAACTTGGTAAAAAAATTTATTAAAATAAAAAACAAAGTGACCGATGTCAATCGCACTAACCAAGGAAGGTTAAGGGGTGACTAATGGTGGTCAAGGCTGACTGATGAGGGTTACAGGAACTGATACTAGTTACTGTGAGAAAACAATAGTTTTAGAAAATGAGGCAAAAATCGATGACTGTTAGACATGAAAGTTGTATTTGATGATTGTTATCAGAGTACAAAGAATATAATGATACATAGAAACTCTAAATAGAAGATAAGATGAGATAAGTTTCCTTTGGGTAAACTAACCAAAATAACAAGGAACCGACACCGGTTAGGTAAACTGATGAAGGTCATATGTAAATTGACAACGGTCATTGGACCGATACTGGTTACTGTGAAATCTAAAGAATGAAGAAAAATGGATTTTAGTCAATTTAGATGGGATTAATAATCAACCTAGAACTCTAGGAATAATACAATGAGGTCCTGACCAACTCTGATAAAATTAGAATACTCCAACTGTGATGGTGGAGTGTGAAAGGTAAAAATAAAAATGAAGAATCGTATCCTCGCACCTCAAAACGCAAGTCAAGCACAAAGCTAAGAAAAATATGTAATCCAACAAGTGAATTTAGTGTTTTTATCTTATGTTATTTAAAATACTGGCTCGTGAATTTAGAGTAAATTTTTTGGTTGGGAAGGCTTCCTACAAAGAAGGAAATTCTAAAGGTGAGGTTTCAGGTTATGTTATGGTGGGGGTGGGTTGTTCTCTGATGGGGTACTGGACATAGATAACCAGATGGGTGCCCACTATCAATCCTCTGATCATGTGATCATTGAAAACTTCTTCCAGGTGGGATGTTTTTTAAGAAGATGTCTAAATTTCAATTTTGTGTAGTTTGGGAAAAGAGAATGAGAGAGAGAGAGAGAAGAAAGTGATTTCTATGGTTCAAATGTGTCAACCATCAGCTGGGCATGACTTCGAGTGTATAGGTTTCCCTCATTTTTAATGTGAGCTATAATGCTGAAAATCATAATGTTATGCAAGTGTTTTAAACCCCAAATCAAAATATGATATTCGATGTAGCAAGTAATGAATAGGAAGAGGAATGCTCTTTCACTAATGCAATACTAATGAAAGAAAATAAGTATTCTTTTTATAACACACAAAACATGATTGATTTTAGACAATAGAAAGAGGGGAATATTCTAGAGAATTAAATTAATGTGGAAGATTTTAAAAATGGAAACAAACACACAACTTTCACCTAAGAATGAATAAAATGCAAAAGAACCCCTGATGGGTCCCACCGGGCATGTCAAAATGTTTCACCATTTTCTTTAAGGATTTGATGAAATAGATAAGGGTATGGGCCAAGGAGGAATACCTGTTGTGATGGTCGGTTTAGAGGTTGTTGCACACATTTTCACCTCTTGATCCAATGTTGACTATGGGAGCTTCCTTTTTGTTAGGAGGAACTACATGAAATTTAAAAAAGACCATAAAAGATAGTTAAATAGTATATGACAGTTGACTGCCTAGCATATGCTAGATCTGGGAAGTGTGATACTTCCTAGAAGGTTATTAATCCACTATTTATAAATCAATATAAAATAACTTAAACATGAAAACAAAAGAATCTAGTGCTAGTGTTCTAATTTGGGTACCTAAGATTACTATCAGCACCGATCTGATTAAGTACTAAAATGATATGGAGATAAAGGTTTTGGGCTGGGTTGTGGTTAGCGTAGGGGGTCTACAAGTCACAGAAAGATTCTTGGTAAGGTTGGGTAATATTTTGGGTTGTTTTGGGTGAGGTCATTAGGTTGCTAGTCTAGAACAATATTATCAGACACAGAGACTGACACTAGTCAAGGGTGACCGATATCGGTTTTGGTATGACTGATACTGGTTTAGGTGACTAATATCGATAAATGTTAAAAGTGGCAGGGATTCATGTAGTAATTTTTATGCCTTCTCAAAGAACAAAGAAATCCCATGTGCGTCAGCCTATCACCCAGGGGAGCTAGGCACTCACCCAAGGCACACATGGGCACCAAGTCCCTCCTTTATGTGAGTTATGTGAGAATGCATTATTTACAATAGAAACTTAAGTGAATATATTGGAAAGGAACCATATATCCATCTTAGAGCTCAGAATAACTTCTAGACCAATGTGTTCATTCATATAAGGAAAGCATTACAGAACATAGATCTAAATCATAACATAAAAGAAATACACAGGGGTTTACACCCACTCATATGAAATGTATATATAACTGATCCATATAGATGTAAATAGAACCTAAACCACATATATTCATATTAAGCATGTTGATAACCACATTACATTAACTGAGCCAATCGTAGATCCATATGATAGTGCAAACCAATTTCATGCATTAGAATTGGACTTAGACCCTTCATAGTACAAAGAAAAATTGTTCAGACCTATCCCCTTGATACAACATACTCCTATAGATCCTATAAACATAACCTATGGATCTCTCACAATATTCCTGCATGGATTTTCCCTTCTTCAATTATTTGTCTCTCCATGTATCTCTTTTTCTTCTATTGGGTACTCATATATATAGCCTTATCAAGCACGGCCATGACTTTCTGAAGTTGTAGATCGCTAACCATATGTCCAAGTGGTCCTCCATGGGAGCATGCTTCTTTAGATGTAAGCTCTCTATCCTTTTCCATGATGACCTTCTAGAATCTTCTATCACAAGATATATTCCTTTTGTAGGCACCAATTTTCTAGGATGGCACCTTATCCACTTTGCATTTATAGTCGGGTCATGCTTTCCTCATGTTCTTCTTGATGTGCCAAATATGGCTAAGTTCCAAGATCTTTACTCTTCCTTATGCACACAACACTGGTTACACTAAAACACTATCTTATGAACTTTCTCCTGACACGCCCTTCTTCAAATAGGCCTTGTGCGTCTATGCACCTTCTTATACTTAGCCAATATTTTAGGGGCCCAACATCACCCCACACTATGCATATTCTCTGCCCTCGGGATCACCTTCTCAAAGAATAAAGAAATGACTGTCCTTGAATAGTTTGGAGAAATAATAAAGGAATGAAAAATTTGGGGAAGAATGAAAGAATCAGAAACTATGATTATTTATATGAGAGGAGAGAGAAATCTTTCATCAAGTCTACCTCCAACTTATTCTAGGTATCAACCTCACTCTGTGCTTATTGACCAAAGTCACCGACTAGGGCACTCACCTCTTCAAAGCTTATCCCTTATCCTTGGGTATTCAGCATTTCCATGATCCCCTCCAACTTTTTTCCCAAATCCTCGAGCATGTCCATCCTTTGAGTGATCTGGGGATACAACTCTTTCAACTGATTTTTTATTGAGCCCCACAAGGTCTCAATAGCCTCTGATTTCTTCTCAACCTTGGCTAGAATTTTGTCATGTTCTTCCCTATTCCCCTTGTTATTTTCCTAAAAATTCTTGAGCCATGCTTCATGGGTGTCAAACAGAATGCTCACCACTATATATCTATCGGTGTAGTTATCATAAGTAGCCTCAGTGACTTGGGCGGTGGATTTCACATCCGTGAGGAATTTTTTGTACTGGGAAACAATTGCCACAACCTTCATCTTGTCCTCATTTTCTTTGTGTGCTGATGCCTCCTCTATAGACTCCAAGGCCATTGTTCATATTTCCATTATGAGGACACGGGTAAATTCCTCTAGACATTCCAGGGTGGATTCATACTTCTGCACTGGTGGCATTAGATCTGGATGCTTCAAGAAAATGGCATCTGTGATCATCTCTACTTTCTTGTAGACCTTGCGCACCCTTTCCTTCTCTTCTTTCAACTCATGCCTTAGTTCCACACTAATTAGCTCCTCCTACTTTAATTCCTTGGTTATTTTCTCAAGCTCTTCTTCCCTTTTCTCCAGTTCTTCCTCTAGGAACTTCACCCTATCATTCCTCCTAAAGATTTTGGCCTCTACTTCCACTGAAACCTTGTTCAGCACGTTGCATATTGTCTCTTCTGATATCTGCTAAGTTTTTACCAAGGGGTTATCACCTTTTGAATATGGTACCTTAATTATTTCCCCTTGGCTTACTTTGAATTCTAGTTCGTCGATGTGGGACTCAAATTCCCAAGAAAGCATTTTCCTCATCTGAGGGTATGCACCTTCCTCATCAAATGATGTCATAGCCAAGAGTTGATCTGTTGGTATGGTGCTTTCATAGCATACACGTAACACCTTGTTTGGATCATCAATATAGCCCATCCTCTAAACATGTGATGCCTCAATTCTCTTTCTTCCCATGTGCATGACCTTAGGAAATCTCACAGCCAAACTAGGATCCCCTCCCATGCTGCCATATTCCTTTTCTACGCTTTCTTCCTCTACTTCCTTCATCACCAGGTCCGCGCTGCATTCCATCTCTTGCTCCACTAGGTATTCGATGATCTTTTCTACTTCCTTCTTCATGGCCTCATCTATCTATTCCTTAGTGAGGCTTTGGGTCCTTTGTTCTTTTGTAACTTCCTCACTTACCCCCTTATCCTGAGTATCCTCTTCTTCCTTTTCATTCTTCCTCTTGACAAAGATGTACTCATTTTCTTCTTCCTCTCCTTCCTCCTCTGAGTCATGTACTTCATAGATAGGATGGTCCTTTCCTCCAAGTTCATCTTCATCATCATCATCTCTCTCACCTCTATAGGCCTCCAAGCTCTCTGTATCCTCTGAGTCATTTTATTCTGTCACCTTTTGACTTCTTCTGGTAGGAGATTCTACTTCCTTCTCCTCCTCCTCTCATTGACCTCTCCTAGGTGGTGGGTTCTTCATGCTCTAATGCTTCTTCCTCTGGAGTCTTTTATTTCCCCAGGGACTTCTTTCTCCTGTGCGTAAGTAATGGGTTTAGCGCTTGTCTCTGACATTCTTACCACTTGTGTATCTTGAATACTTGGTGCTTTCTACACCTCTTCTCTTTCCCTCTTCTTTGGCGTGGGCTTCTTTCTTCCTGTGGGGTCCTCAGGGATGGATACATCATTTTCCAAGTATATGTGCCCTTTTCAAATTTTGCTTGATGTGAAGGTATATCCTTGTTGTAGCCCTTCCAGTGAATGGAAATGTTACTGGCTTCATCATCTGTATCTCTTGGGAGACATATCTCTCCACGTATGCAGGCTTCTTGGGGTAAACTAACTTTCTATGCAGCTCTCTATGGTCTTGATCCACCTCACTAAAGTAGAACCCTAGTCTCTTGGCAACTTTGAACCTATTCACCCCTTCTTAGAAGTATTGTGCAGTGAAGGAGAAGGGGAGCTTGCACCAAGGGCCCATGTTTTCATCTGTCAACCGAAATCTGCCAATGCAGAAGTGTTGATATACGGTGAATTCTTCCTCTCCTTTCACGAGTGTGGGTAACTGCTATGGAATCCTCCATTCTTCCCCGAACGTGTCCCTCATGTGCTTGTACCACTTTTCTAAACATGCACCTTGTGAGTGGTTGTCATGCTCTCACAAGTGTATTTCGTGAACCACTTCACAGAAGAGGGATCCTCTTCTGGGTACTCCCAAACAAACCTTTCTGGCCCATTGGGCACTATGATCTCTGAGAAAACAATTATGAGGAGGAAATTACCAAATAGTATCTTCTTGCCTTCTTATGCGCTGCTAATGATTTCATCCACGATGAAAGTCAGAAAAGTTGTAGATGGTCCCCTCTAGATATTTTCTGAGCATACATTTAGCCATGCCTTGTTCACTTGAGTCCATCTCTCTTGGTCATTGAGCTTGGTTACCAAGTGGCGCATGATCCATCCTCATCATAGGGTCTAGGATCTCTGCGATGTCAAAGTATCACGATTATTTCTTATAGTCATATACAGAACAACTATTTCCTTCATGGCCTCCTTTTCACTTAGGTCATCATCAATGTTATCCCCTTCATAGATAAGGCCTGTGAACTTGAAAATTAACTGAGGATTTATGCGCATCTTATGCCCTACTGAAATAAAAATGGTCTTCGTGAATGTGCGCCATTAGCCACTGGTAGAGGCACTCAAGTTTTCTGAAAGTAGGGTAATTCGTAAAGTTTGTAGTAACCCTTCCTTCTCCAATTTAACCTTTTACTTCTGTCACTGTAGATGGGCATGCCCTCTGGTGTCCTCTTGTTTGTTGGGGAAAAACCAACTCCAAAGCCATTTATTTTTCTATCATGTGCTGTGTGGTGATTATAGTCACTTACAGTCATCTTTCCACAAATGAGATTCCCATTCTTTTCCTAGCAATACCCCATCCAGGTATTACATCTCTATGTACCACTCTTCATTTGTGCTTGCGACGATAGTCATTTGCTTACCCTTTCCCTTGTCCTTCTACTTTTTAGGTGAGGTGGTTTCTTTCTTTGGTGCCATCCTTCTGGTTAGGTTATCACTTCAAGCATATCTTTTCCTTGCTCTGCTCTACCACTTTATCCAACCCTAATGCAAAACTTGAAAAGAAACCCTCCTACACCGTGCCCTAGCCACCAAACCCTAACTGGAACAATTCTTCCACAAGATAATGCTTCTCAACAACTTCTTAATAACTTCCTCCATGCCCATGTACTCCTTTCCTACTAGTTTTTAGATCTTCCCTAGTCACGTCCTCTTAGATTTCATAAATTATTCTTCACACAGATCGCATTTAGATTCCCTAGTTCGTGAGAGAGCTCTTTTCTCTTTGTAAATGCAAGGTAAATAATGAAGTGCCCGACTTCTTATTTATAGCTTTTCCTTCTTTCCAACATTAAATGTTATTTTACCTACCACTGTACTTAGTAATAAATGTGTTTCTTTCCACAAATCCAACCTTACACACCTTCCCTTACGCACTCCATCTTGTGCAAAAAACTTCTACAACCTTCTAGCGTGTAAAACAATCCATCTTGACAGAAGACTCTTATACACGCATGTTAACAATGCCGAAGGCACTTCTTTTGTCATTCACATGATTTTTTCTCTCACCTACCTCATTTTATTCCTACACTTCTTCCTCTGTAAATGGTTTCTTTGACTTCTTATCTTGACATGAACCTTTTTCATCCACCTCTTTTTCCATGCGCTTCCTTCATTCTTTCTCACTTTTAATCCATCAACCGGGTAATTCACCACAACTTCTACTACTAGTTTCAACTTGTATTACATGCCTATACTTTGCATCATTCGACCACACACTAAAATAGATGTGCAGTCCTCTACGCATGCATAACCTTCAAAAACGTAATGTGGTTACTGGTGCCCAAGGCACAAAACAAACAATAGAACAAATGACGAGAAAGGTAAACACAAAGGGAAATTGCATAAAAGGAAACTTTTACTAAATGGAAAAACTACCTTATTATATCCACCAAGAAGACTTATTTACAGTAGGAGCTTCAACCTACTCCCATTAAAATGACCTGGGCAATATAATTCGCATCCAAGTGCTCTCAATTGGTACATGCACCTGAATTTAGGATATCTGAGATGATATAGGGCCCCAAGAAATGGACTTTTAACTTTTTGGGATGATGAAAAAACTTAGAATCATATAACAATACCATCTGCCCATTCTCAAATTGTTTTTTTTGATGTGGTGGTCATGCCATGATTTTTTTTTATCCCTTTTAGCCTTTTGAATCCACTTGGTCAATGATCATCTCTCATCTAATTTCATCAAATTTTTAATCCTTTCCTCCACTAGTTTCTCATCGGCCAATCCTCCTGCATGTACCATACGTAGAGAAGGTAACATAAATTCAATGGGTAGGACAATCTCTGCACCCAACACCAATTGGAATTGTGTGGATTTATTTAAACTCTTATATGTTATCCTATACACCCATAGAATTGTTGATACTTTTTCATCCCAATCTCGTCTACCAACGTCACAAATTTTGGTCAGGGTATGACTCAATATTTTATTAAATGCTTCGGAAGTTCCATTTTCTTGTGGATGGTAAGGGGTAGTCTTATGATGAGCCACCATGAACTCTGCTAGCAGAATCTAGATGGTCTCATTTAGGAAATGCGTACCTCTATCACTAGTTAAGCTCAACGGGCATCTATACCATGTAATAATATTTTCCCATAGAAACCTGGCTGTTGTAGCCATTGTACAATCCTTGGTAGGCATTGACTTCTTCCCATCTTGTCAAATAATCTATGCAAGTGATTACATAGCATGATCCTATCCTACACGTGTAGCTAGAAAAATGGGGCCTACAAAATCCTATGGCCCACTTTTCAAATGGCTCTGTACTTGGAATAGGGTGGAAAAGACATTTCATCCCTCCACCCTGGTTTTCCAAGGCACTGACAATGATCACATGCCTTGCAATACTCTTTGCAATCTTGATATAGGGTTTCCCACCATAACCCAGCTTGTAATATCTTGCGTGTAGTGGCATCCCCTGCATAGTGTCCACCTGCACTTCCTCCATGTGCCTCCTCCATAATAGCCAGGTACTCATGTTCTATCACACACCGATGCAACACTTCATCACGTACTAGTTTGTACAAATCACCACTAACCAACCATGTAGGGTGCGGCACGTATGGCTAAATGGCTTCCTCTCTAATACTTTCATCCCTTCTGGTGATCCATACCTATTTTGAGAAACACCGCAATATCCTCTAAGTTCCGAGGGCATGCGCCACAACCTAAATAAGCTATACGCATGACATGGCTCAATGGTCTCCTTAACACTTTCCAATGAGTCAATTCTAGACAAGTGTCAGGCCCAAAATTACTCTTTCCTGGCTTGACAACCACCGTGAACTCAAATTCTTGGAATAGTAAGAGCCCATCGACATATGCGCCCTTGCAGAATAGGCTTGTTTACCAAGTATTTTAATGCCATGTGGTCTGTGTAAAATATAAAATGGTGTCACTAGTAGATATTGCTTGAACTTGTGCAATGCATAGATCATGGATAATACTTCACACTCAATAGTGGTGTAATTGTTTTCTGCTGATGTTAAATTTCTGCTTACAATGCAAAAGGGATGGTCAACAATCCCTTCACCAGGTTGGGCCAGTACTTGCTCCAACGGACTGTACCAGAGGCATCCACATGAACATGGAAAGGTTTATCCCAAATGGGGAAATGAAGAATGGGTGTTGTGACAAGCCTATCCTTCAGAGTGTCAAATGCCCTCTACTACACCTCTCCCAATGAAATATAATTCTTGTGTCTAAGTAATTCCTCTAATGGCATGACGATCTTGGCATATCCCTTGATGAATTTTCTATAGTAACCTGTATGCCCAAGGAATCTGTGCATGATGCTTTGGCTAGTAGGCTCCCCTAGACCCACAATAACTGTAATCTTGGCGGGATATACTAGTAAGCCTTCCTTGCATATGAAATGCCCCAATAAAGTTCCAAATGGGGTAGCAAAGACACACTTCCTGATGTTGAGGGATATCCTCAACTTGTCGACACCTTTCAAACATTAGTCTTAAGTTATCACAATGGTCCTTGACTAGACCATACACATCCAATCATCCAAATAGACCTGAAGGAATTTATGGATGAAGTCCTGAAAGGCTTGCACTACAATGTGCAAGAACATAGCAAGAAAATTCTTCAATCCAAAAGGACATGACCATGTATAGGAAAAAATTCCCCATTCTAGTGGAAAAAATTTGTCTTTCTCTAGTCTTCCTTTAGTAATCCTCACCTAGTGGTACCCTAAGAACCCATCCGTGAAGGAGTAGACTTCACACCTAGACCACTCCCTCTAAGATTTCTTCAGTAAATGGGGTAGGGAAGGGATCAATGACACATACTGCATTCAAATCCCTATAGTCATACACAGATCCTGATCCTTTCCATCCCTTTTGATGTTGATGACCATTAGGCTTATCCATTACTGGTTCTTCCACAGATTCAATGATACCTGAAGCTATCATTTATGTTCTATCTCCTCCTTGACCCGTACACGCAAATTTATATTCATCTAGTATGGCCTCTTCTGGATTGGGCGTACACCTTCCTTCAGTTTTTATTTTCATCTCCCCTAAGGAATGGTGGATGTCCCCTTGAGTTCATGATACACGCGTGAGGGAATAAATCCTAAAATTCACGTAACAAATCAATGATCTTTGAGATCTCCTTTTCTAAACCAATAGTATCTAAATGATTGCTTTCCTTGGGTTCTACTTCTGAACCCAATGTTAACCTTTCTTTGTTTTTAAGGGGCTCATGGTAAGTGCACGCATCCATTCATCAGCACTAACTATAACATCACGCGTACCTAAAGAAGTGGTTAACATATAGACTCTCCATTTCCTCTCCATCTATGACATAAAACATTTTTCCTTTTTCCTTTTCTATGCATGTTTTCTCAAATTGCATCAATCCTCCAACTCGTCCTCATCAAAAACATGTACCTCTAAACTGGGCCCACCTAGTAAATCTATTAGTATCCTGTCTTCTTCCATGGTACTATCCCCCATTCATAAGGTGCACTTGATCACTTGTAATGCCTTATCCACTGATGGATTTGTGCTATCGATATTCAAAATCCTGGATGAGATCAGTTGTCATCTCCTACCAATTTCCTGTTTGGCTGTCAACATGTATTTCTGAATGGATATACCATGCACACGTGTATAACCTTGTAGTGTGGAATACATCTTTATGTAGCCATAATGATGAGTGAAAAAGGATTTCTCCACCTCCTATCCAGGCCTTCTCACATGCTTGGATATGAAATGAAGTGGTCTCTTTACAATGGGTAGTCTTGAATGATCTGTGGGCATGCATTACTCCTAGAAAATCTTACAGAGAATGTGATTCTCACCTCGCGCCATCTCCAGAAGGTTCTCCCAATGTGTAGTCCCACCAACACGCTGTAGTCCCAAGTAGGATATAACTAAGCAATCCCTCTTCTTTCGCCCTCATTTTTCCACTAAGATTCCATGTCCTATAAGAAAATTTCAAGGTATGCCCCTCCAGAGTAACTTGGTAACTTCTTTCCTCCTCGGTGCTTGAGTGAGCATGCCTTTTTCACTTTCATTATAGACCCCCCTCAAACTATGCATCAATTAACTCATAGATCCTCTGTACCCAATTTTCACACCGCATCATGCTTATGGTATCACTCACAGATTGGGCATCCTCAAATTGGATAACTCCTTCTATAGGATGAATTATCTCCAGGTCTCTGATGGAGTGCACAAATAAATTATATCAAATACTTCTTCTCCCAAAGGTTCAGTGTAAGGCACCGGAATTCCCATCCATGTCAGAGCGATGATGACCCATTCTTCCTTGTACTCTCGAAAACTGATATATCCTTTGTCTTGAACCTCAGGTCAGCGTTTAGTTTCTTATAGCACTATGGGCACCCAAGCAATGCTAGAAAATTGAAGTCTGCCTCAGTGATCACTGAGACATAAAAGTCTTTAGTAAACTTGGCCCCCTCGAATGGTAATCACTACATCCTTTAATACCCCAATGGGCATTGCCTTAGTTTTGTTTTCTATATACAACACATTCGAAGATGGATATAATGCATGCCTTCGCATTTGATGTCAGGCATCTAATGTAAGAACATTCACTTCTACTCTCATGTTAATCAATATATTGCTTAGAAGTCCAGCCATCCACAACTGGCGTTCAATGTGGATCTCTTTGTCATAGTCAAGGCTATGGGGAGGGAGGATTTGTATGTAACACCTACCTTTCGTGATGCTCTTCTCCACACGGTGACATCTTATTCCGCATAGCCATTTATCCTAGTAAGGGAGTAATATTATCTTGCCTTAACATTTTGCACACTTCCTTAACCTCATCCAAGGTCCTTATTTACGGAGCCTCAACATTATTTCTTTACTCCCTAGTTGCTTCCTAGACTAATCCTTTAGAACATTAGATTTCTCCCTGCAAACTCCGAATGAAATTCATTGTCTCTTGATACACTTCATTCTTGTGGGTAGGATCTAGATACTTCCCATGCACCACTTCTTCTCTTGACACTAGAGTCTTTTTCCTTGGTATTTCTTTGGCACGCACAACTTCTTCTCATGTTGTCACTAGAACAGGTTTCTAATCCTTGACTCATGCACCACTCTAGGCATCCAATGTGTGTCATCCTTCTTTATAGTTACCATCGCTAGTGCCCTTTTCCTTCTGGTGCTACTAGATCATAGTGTTTCAAACAACTCAGGAAACTCCTCATACTTATGCTTTTTCCCGTAACCATGAGGACTGCAATAAATCTAGACACTCGTGCCTGTAATGTTCTGTAGATCCATAATTATAGTAGGATCCTCATGGGAACTCACTTCCTCCTCCTCCTATAGGTTATTTATGGCCATAGAATTACTTCCTCGAGAACCTTTCCCACACATCTGCCCCTCCATCTACGCACGTCCTTCATAACGGTGATCAGCATCCTTGGAACTAATGGAAAGGTTAGTCTGGCGGACACCATGATCAATAGATTCATGGATCTAGTCAATAATCCTACAATTATTATTATCATGGGTTGTAGAGGTGTATATCTTATATTAGCAAGACACATTCTTCCAAATTACACATTGCAACAAGGGGCATCTACTCGCATCATGGTCCCTTTGAAAAATTTAAGAATCTACTGCTATAGCACGTACTGACTTTCGAGGGAAGCCATCCTTGGCATGCCCATCTACTTTATAATCCATGCATCAAAGACCACTATGAGTCTCATGTGTAGATTTTGTAGACAAATTCTCTAACTATTTGGCCATGATAGTGATTTTAGCCTCCAGAAAAGGGCTAACACTAGTATCAAACCTCCCAAATTCTTCAGCGCATAGGGCAACCTCTAGAGCCTCGCGATGGTTAGTAAATGTTTTATGGGACAATGCCCTCCTAAATAGAGTGATCAACCCTCCAAAAAACCATTGAGCATGTAGTGAAGGGTGAATGTCACATGACAATTTTGATAGGAGAGTCTTAAACCATGCATCATACTCCTGCACACTCTCTTCCATTCCTTACTGGATCTTCTTCAAAGCGTTAATGCTCTTCTGCTCAAAATCTAGTATATGGAACTCTGCTAGGAAGGAATTTTTCAATGCGATTTAGTCTACCACCATTTGATAGGGGTTGTACTTCCTATATTAGCTATGCACACATCCTTACAATGTTGTTGTAAACTTACTTGCCTTCCGCTCCAGGGTAGTGATCCTCTTCACACGCTATAGCAATTCACATTTGTGCATGTGTTCTGCATCATCCTCTATACCTTGGTAATATGGAAATTGTAAGATATTTCAAATAACACATGAGGAGGTGGCTGAGGCCCCTGTCATCTTGATCCAAATCCTTGGTTCCCTCCAGTGTTCCCTCTACTAGATCCACCGGATCCACCAGGTCCTTTGCCTCCAGATCCACCAGTTCCACCTCTAGATCCTCCTGTAACCAGAAATGGGCCTAAAGTGGCCGTGCCTAATGTCCCCAATGTCCCACTAAAATGTGCACTAATAGTAAATGAGATTTATCCATTGCTAAAAGTGTATCCTCTGCCACTTCTAGATGCATTTCCTAAACCTTGTGTACTTGTAATTCTCCCAAAATTTTCCCCAAACACCATAATGGTATGTGTAACCATGGATGTCCCAAACAAAAAATTATACCTCCTGGGCACCAATTGGTCACTCCCCCTAATACCAACTGAGTTATTAATACTCCTTTGCTTTGGAAAACCAAGCACTAGGGTTGGTCACCAAGTGGGTTCAGATGCATACCAACGGCTCTCCTTTCTCCATGCGAGACCTGAAGGGGGATCTATCTCATGCTTGAAAATATGGGGTAGCATAGATTACTCATGATTCACATCCTCTGTGTGAACTTCAACACGTTGTCGCAATGTCTACTTCCATAGATCCATCACACTTGCAACCTCGCGTTGTCTAGTCATCTCCCTTTCAAAAGCTTCACTATACTTGAGCCATCTCTCCTCACTTTCCTTTTCACCTGTAATGTTCAACATATTGCTCCACCCTAGTTTCCTCTCACAATGCTTAAAGTAGCTTAGTCGTCCATGGGGAATGCTTCTAAACTCAAAGTAACGACCAAGATCTTCATAGCCAGAGAAATAACACTCAAAAATGACACTTTAGGCTCCCTCAGAAACTCAAACTCAGTAACTTCTGGGAAATAATATGTTAAACTGGCGTATTCTAAAATTTAACTAGCCAACACTCCCTTCCACCAGTGATCAATAACACACATCCAAGTCAGATCTACATCCTGCAGCCTCTTATAGTTATCTTGGGTCCACACGCACGATATATAGAACTATCTTGATCTGGATGTGTATGCCGAGAGCCATTCATAGAGCTTTATTGGGAAGTAGTAAAATAATGTCTCATATAGCTCTTTGTATCGGTTCTCTTCTACCCATCCACGTGTATTTTACTTAGGTCTAGTGTTGAATCTTTGAGTAAACTCATTCTCCATGCTCTTAAACCACATTTTAACACTTTCTAGAGTCAAGTGATTTGGCATTACACATCACAAAGATAGAGATGCATGCCATTCTCACAAAAACTTTGAAAAGAGGTCCCAACAATAGACCCAAGATGTAGTCACTTTTATGCCTTCTCAAAGAAAAATGAAATCCTATGTGTGTCGGCCTATCATCCAGCAGGCGCTAGGCACTCACTCGAGGCGCGTGTGGGCACCAAGTCCCTCCTTTATGTGATTCGTGTGAGAATGCATTATTTATGACAGAAAATTAAGTGAATATATTGGAAAGGAACCATACATTCATCTTAGAGCTTTAAATGGCTTCTAGACCAATGATTTCATTCATATAAGAAAATAATTATAGAACATAGATCTGAATCACAATATAAAAGAAATGCACAGGGGTTTACACCCACTCATATGAAATGTATATATATCCGATCCATACAGATGTAAGAAGAACTAGAACAAAATATATTCATATTAAGCATGTTGATAACCACATTACATTAACTGAAGAAATAAAAGATTCATATGATAGTGCAGACCAATGTCATGCACCAGAAATGGAATTAGTCCCTTCATAGTACAAAGAAAATTTAATCAGACCCATCCCCTTGATACAACATACTCCTACAAATCCTCTAAACCTATCCTATGGAGCTATCACAATATTCCCACATGGCTTTTCCCTTCTTCAATTCTCGGTCTCTCCGTGTGTCTCTTTTTCTTTTATCAAGTGCTCATATATATAGCCTTATCAAGAACCACCATGACTTTTTGAAGTTTTAGATCTTTTGCCATGTGTCCAAGTGGTCCTCCATGGAAGCATGCTTCTTCAGATACAAGCTCTCCATCCTTTACCATGATGACCTTCTGGAATCTTCTATCGCAAGGTATATTCCTTCCGTGGGCACCAAGTTACAAAGTTGGCACCTTATCCACTTCGCATGTATAGTTGGGTCATGTTTTCCTCGTGTTCTTCCCAATGTGCCAAATATGTCTAAGTCCCAAGATCTTTGCTCTACCTTGCATGCACTCCACTGGTTCTACTAAAACCCTCCTAACACCTTGTCCTACGTGATTTATCCTTACACACCTTTCTTCAAATAGGCCTTGCATGCCCACATGCCTTCTTATACTTAGCCAATATTTTAGGGGCCCAACAAGTCAGGTGGAGGGTGTTTGGGCTCTCTTATGCTTTTAAACAGAGATTTGAAAAGTTCTCTGTGGGGGAAAGTGAGGTAATAGATCCAAGATAGGTGTGGTAAGGTTTTGAGTGAGGTTTGGGGAAGGCTAAGGGTTGAGTTTTTAGGTGTGCTTGATAGTCATAGTGACCGATATTTATTAAGGAGACCGATTTTGGTGTAAGATGGACCGACCACAATTAGGATTAATCGATGTCGATGACTGTGAAGAATTGAAATATTTCTTAGAATGAGTTTTCGGTCCTCTCTGTGACTACACAAAGAGTTTGGAGGGTTTTTGTGAGGTCTAAGTGACAGAGATAGTTTTGAGATAGTTTTTGTGAATTTTAGGTGGGGTGTGAGGACGCGGTTGATAGAGAGAAATTTAAGGGATAAATCTAAGTAAGAACAGTGAATAGATGAAGGAAAATAGAGAATACTACTATGAATGGCAGAGGAGAAACCAACTTACTTGGAGTTTAGAAGGGTTCTAAATGCCTATAGTGGTGGAGAGTTGGTTGGAGATGTTGGTGAAAGTTGATATGTGGAATGGTGCTCAGTGTTACGGTCGTGATTAGTATTGGTGTTGGCTATGAATATTTGGATGTGTGAAAGGTATTTGGCTCTTGCACGCATGTAGATATCCTTTGTTCCAAAATTGAGGATGTGGCCAACCCAAAAAATAAGGTTACAAAAAAAAAGGTAATCGACGATGGTTTAGGGTGACCGACATCGGTTTAGGGTTGAACAACATCGGTTAAGGTAGGAAATTCTAGTTTTACTAAAAATGCCAGATCTTGGCAATCTTTTTGGGCCATCTCAGTCTATCTCACGGATCCAAATAGAATGTTAAATTTTAATGAGTGGGAATGTGGTTAGATGGAGAATAGGCATATGATTTTAGGTTTTCACTAAGTCTTAGTTCATTAAGGTATGTATGAATAAGCCTTAGTTAGTTATGGTGAGTAAATGTTGAGTCCTAGTAAAGGGGAAATATGCTAAAAATAGGTTTGTGGTGAGGTATATAGGTAAGGTGGTGGGGTGAGGTGTCTAGGTTAGGTGGATATTAGTTTAATTAGGGTAATTAAATAATGAATATTATGAGGATGAGTATCACTTTAATTATAAATAATAAAACTAATATTAAAGTGGAGTAAAAGGGTCATAGTTAGGTGAATATGTTTGAGTTTGCTATTTGAAAAGGGACCAAAGGGATTCTGACCCAATTTTGGTGTCTATAGTAGGGGCAGCTATCAGGGTCTGAGGCAAAGGTTTCCACATAATAGGCACACGTGGTGGATTTACAGGCCCATATTGCATAGGGACAGGTACTCGCATAGGGTGGGGATGGAGACGGGGGATAGGTAGCTGCCATATAAGCACAATTAGTAGGTTTACAGGGCCAATTGGTCACTACACAGGTATATATTTTGGTCTTAAAGGCCCAAGTCATAGAACAGACACCCTCACAGGCCCAGAGATAGGGTCCCATTTTACAGAAAGTAATGGGATAGGGTCCCATGGTACAAACAAAAGGGTAGGGGTCACAAATATAGGGGTTAAGACCACTAGTAGTAGGGTATAGATCCTAGGTTGTTGCAAGACCTACGAAACCCCCATAGACAATAAAAATGGAAAGATTTAGGGATGCTCTGAGTGAGGCCAGATACTACCAGGATCATTTGACTGCTTCTAACATAGATGTTCCTTCCTATGTAGAGTATAAGGAACATCGAGTGGTGAGTGAGAGGAATAGCTCTCGTACTCACAGATCAGAGAGTACAAGGGGGTGGCAATTCAATAGACAGGGTCAAGGAAAGGTGAGGAGCTCATGAAGGCTAAGCTCAACTGCGGGTCAGGTAGATACTAGACCTAGACGTGGGCACAACAAAGAGATGCTGGAAGGGAACCACATTAGAGAAAAGGAGGAGGAGATTAATGATACTGTCATGGACATCAGGTGGGGTGACAATTAGTCACCATATATGTTTAGGGTATAGAGTTTTGTATATTTTTATATATACCGGCCTTCGTGCCAAAGATGTTGAGACTGTATATGAGAGGCACTTGTATTGATTTTGCATTTGTGCACATATGTATGGACACATAGATTTTGATGATTATACAGAGATGGTGATATTTATGGTATGATCTTGTAATTATGTTGTACAAATTTCATTATTATATGTATATGGGTGAAAATGAGGTGGATTAGGCATGATGGAGTCAGGTCGGTTTAGGCTTGATGGAGTCAAGTCATTTTAGAGATGATGGAGTTGGGTCAGTTTAGGCATGATGGAGTCAGGTTGGTTCAGGCATGATGGAGTCAGGTCAATTTAGGCATGATGGAGTCTTGTTTTAAATTTTGATTTAATGTCCAAGTTATTAGTAACATGGGAAATTAATGATGAGTTATATATATGTTATGGTGTAGATTTCCAAAATCTACGATATTATGGAAATGTGAAATGATTGATTAGATGTTTTTATGATGTGATAACATGGTAAATATGTATGTTTGTATTAATTTCCAAGTGTTGTATAAAATTGAAACTAAGATAGAATATGAATAGGAAAATGGGGGAAAATAAGTTAGGGTAAAGAGTGGTTGAGCTAACCTCCAAGGGCCCCATGCCCTAGAAGTTTTTCCTAAATAGCCCCAGCGAAATGGGGCCTCATGCCAACGTCATTCTCCCTTAAGCTAGGGAATAATATGATGAATTAAAGGAATGGGTTGGGATTTTTTAGGCATAATTGAGTATAGGTCATAGGCATGGTTGAGTCATAGGTGATGGGCATGGTTGAGGCTAGGTCATAGGCATGGTTGAGTCTTAGGTTATAGCGGAAAGGTTTTAAAATGTAAGTGTTGATGGTATGGTCCTGTATAGGGTAATAAATAAGTAATGAAGAAGGTAAATGGTAAGATGTGGTTAAAGAGCTGCTTAATTGATAATAACCCTAATGAGTCCACTGTACCTAAGACAGATTTATGAACATAAGAATATAAAGGCATTTCATAATGGAATATTCTAAGGGTCAAGAAAGTCACATGATCACGAAATTTCATAGTTACAATTAGTCCCTTGAGTGGGAAAGGAATTAGGGTGAAAAGGAAATGAGGTGAAAATGGGTGGTTTAGTGTAACTTTAGTGTACAACAACATGTTTACCCAACAAGAAACCCATGATCAAAAATAGGCAAGTCCTTGACAAAAAGTTATCATTTTCTTCTATTTTTGTTTTTGATATACTGATCCATGTGGGAAGTCTATATAGGATGAGTATATTATCTCCTTGCGGTCTATGTGAAGCTGATCAATGTGGGAAGCTTCTGAATATTCTATTGTATTTTTGTAAAGACTTTATATAGCTTTCCTTTGAGGGATGATTTTATTTATTGCAGCGAGATAGAGAGAAGAGTCCCTTTTGAGGGAGTCATCTCATTACTGAAATTTTGATTCAAGGAGTTGAATCCCATTTTACTTTTAGACATTTAATTCATGGACAAGACTATAGAGGAATATTAGGTTCTTATTTAGAAGACAAAATCATGGCACACATAGGTTAACTATGAAAGAGATGGTTTTAAGTGATGAATGACCATGGGATTCCATATTTTAAAAAGATGAAAAGTATCCATGAGAATCATGCCATGAGTAGAGTTTTGGTACTCATATTGAAGATAAGGTTGAAAGATGATGGGTAACCACATGATTTTTTTAGTCGTTGATCCTCCAAATAGGTAACATGGAAGGTGAACGAAACTCAAGGAATGAGTGGTCAATAGACAGAAGGTGATATAAGACTTTATTTAAACAATAAAATGGTCTAACATGTTAGGCATTAAGGGGCTCAGGTTTTTGTTTACCTTCAAGTGAAGATAAAAAATAAGCACCTGATCCATAGGCATGAGTAATGTTATAGGGTCTAAGGCAATTAGGAGAAAAATTTCCCCGCTTACTTTTCTCTTCTTTGGTTACATGTTGATTTTCCTTCAGGACAAGGTCACCGACCTAGAAGGTTTATTTGTGGATGCATTTTTTGTAGGCATGTTTGGTACATTTTTGGTAGATCTTGAGATGATCAAGAGCATTCAGACAACACTCACATAATAACTCAAGTTATGCCAAATGTTCATGGCAAAACTCATCGTCATTGAGAATGTATTATAGTGAGATGCAAAGATATGGAATCTAGACTTCGAGAGGAAAGAAAACCTCGCTATCATAGACCATAGAGAAAGGTGTGGTAGTATTCAAAGTGTGAATACTAGTTTGGTTATCCCATAAGGTTAAAGGAATGTGTGTATGCCAATCCTTCTCAGTATCATCAACTACTTTCATAAGAATTTTGTTCAAGGTTTTATTGGTTGATTCGTCTTGGCCATTTTTTTATGGGTAATAAGGTGATGAGTAAATGATTTGAATGCCAAAAGTATCACAAATGTTTTGTAGGGTTTTGTTTTTCAATTTCTTTCCATTATTAGTGATGATGTTGTGAGGAACACCAAAGTAACAAATGATGTGATGGTCTATAAATTCACATATTTTCTTGGTTTTTTTATAAATGAGGGGAATGGCCTCTACCCATTTAGTGCAGTATTTAATAGCGATAACAATTCATTGATGGCATTGTGAAGAATGGAGATTGATATCTCCAAAAATATCCAAGCCCCATTAAGAGAAAGGACAAACATGTCATACGACCTGTAAGGTATGACTGGGTGTGTGATGAAGATTAACATGTTGTTGGAATTTCACACAATGTTTGACATAGTCACAATAGTAACGGTTTAGGGTTGGCCAATAATATCTAAGATGAAGAATGCATTTAGTGACAGCTAAACCAGTAAAGTGACCTCCACAAATTCTGTTGTGAACTTCCTTATTGGTGTATGGAATTTCCAAAATTGTAAGGAATGGTAAGAGGATAACATCAAAGCCGTGCTTATAAAGGAGACCAACCATGATGACATACCGAGAGACACCTTTAAGAAAGGCCCGTTTTCCATTACGAGTGATATCGGGAGGCAGAATGGAAAGGGAAAGGTATCTGTAAACTTCTTATACCAAAGGTCACATGGGTTAGGTGCAACAGCTTCGAAAGAGTTGACCTCACGAGATGAATAAGAGGGTGATTACAACCTTTGTATTATGACAAATATTTTGGATTCGGCATGCGTAGCGAGCATCTAAGAAGCCAAGCAAGCCATTGTATCTACAAATTGATTAGTAGAATGTGGGGTGGTTTGAATTTTGTAATGGTCAAAGGTAGTCAAAAGTATGTCGACATGATGTTTGTAATTTTGGAGTATTTTTTATGACACTGGTATATACCATTGACTTAATTTACAACCAGTTGGGAATAAAAAAATATATTAATTGATTTAATATATAGGGAGATGGCAGTTTGAAGGCCTAATACGAGTGCTTCATATTTGGCGATGTTGTTAGTGCAATTAAAATCTAGTTTGAAAGATAAAGGCATAGGTTCACCATCACGAGGAATGAGGATAGCACCTACACCACCTCCATGTTGACATTTGGAACCATCAAAGAATAAGGTCATTTAGTAAGTGGAATCATCCAAAGAGAGGGTAGCAATGGATTCATCTGGGAAATTGAAGTTAGAGGGTTGATCTCTAGAAAGAGGTGCATCTTTCAGTTGGTCAGCAATGGTTTTTCCTTTGACAAAATTTTGGTGGATGAATATGAGGTCAAGGTCCTACTTTGATTACTTTCTCTCTTGACATTGCAAACGTTGACATGTGATTTGTTTTAGGAAGGTGTATTCTTTTTACTGTTGGAAATAATGTTTGCAATGAATGAATTATTACTGTATAGAAATTCATTTTGATGTGACTCAGTTTACTTGAAAATGAAGCCATTCTTCTTTGTGTACTGAAAGGTTATGAACTTTTATTGTTGTTTTCATACTTAGCATATGTTAACAAAAAAACCTTGGATCAATTCCATTGATCCAAGGTATGCTTATGTTCTTCTTACCTGATCATCTTGATAACCTGAATTTCTGAAATGGAAGGTAATGTGGGACTGAGTCTTGTTTTGGTTATAATTATGAGGATCATTCTTCTAGTGTCCTTGCTTTGCATCATGCTATAAATGGTGAGCTTGGATCTTCTTGATAAATAATTTTTTTAAGACACTGAATAGCATAAGAGGACTAAGGACCTATTATGGGACTATTAAGGTAAATAACTTAACCTTAGTTGCAAGCTTTATCCTATATGGATTTTAAATTAAGGTAGCTAAGACCTACCTATTACTAAAATTCTAAGGTGACACCCCAACCTAATTTGGTATGGTTATGGTTGAGGAGTCTCAAAAAATCCTATGACAAATAATATTTTCCTAAAGACTAAGGTCTAATCCTAACCTAAGGATAATATAACCTAAACTAATACTAGGCTAAAAGGTACCTAAGGGCTACTTGGCAAGTGGTGAGTCAGTGGCATCGGTTTCTAAGGAATTTATGGGAATTGATTTTTGTATTTACATATTTAAACTACCAGTTTTGGTGGAGGCATGGGGAGTTAGGGGGATGTCTAGCTGGCATCATCACTAAATAGATTCACATGTATATTTTGAATTTAAAATACTCACCAAATTTTGATGGCGATGGCATGAAGAAATAAGTGGGAAACTAAAAGTCCTTGCATTAAATGACCTCGGTCGTGGTGAAGAAACCACCTAGGAGAAGATGCAAGTAAATTTAGGGAGGGTTATTTGGTCATTTGTTCTTTGTGATTTTTACTCTGCATGAATTTTTGGTTCTTTGAACCAGAAGTTCTATTTTTGATCCAATGATATTTTTGGCATCTCTAAGCTATTTCTGGATCTGGTGGAAGAATAAGAAGGGTATAAATTTGGAGTTGTGGAGGTCATTTTGGAAAAGGAGAGAATGTGGAGGCTTGGATGGAAATATTTTACAAATTGATAGAAGCTCTATCAGGCATGATAAGCTCTATCAGGCATGATAAGCTATTCTGATTTTTCCTAAATGTCTTCATAAATACAACTCTACTCTTGGATATAAATGGGTTTTTATTTGTAATGTTTATTTTGCATTCATACTTGAATTGTTCACTTTATTCTTCTTATGAGATTCATTGTTTGATAACATAGAATGTGGGTTTGTTCCTTGTTGAATATATGAGTGGATCATGCTTTAACCTTATTGGAACTGGAATGTTGTCAAATTTGTGTGAACTTTATTGTCTATGTAAAATAGATTAAGGGAATAAAATGTTTGATAAAAGATTTGATCTGGGTTTGTTTATCCTCTGTTGGGAGAAGGTATGAAAAATGTATCTCCTGATGAATCTTGAGTTTTTTTCGGATCTTGTTGTTCATGTTTGAGTTATGCTAAAATAGATAGTTGGAATCGATGATTTTTGAATTCCTTCTTGTTTGGAAATAACAGGATTCATGTGTTATGTTTGTTGAGCTGATATGCTTTACTTATGAGAACCCCTATTGCATTATTCTGAAGTAGTTAATGGAAGTCACAGCTAAGAAGGATTACGTTTCGGTTCTGTTCTCCTTTGCTTGATATTTTAACCAGACATGTTTAGCTCTTGCTTGCACTTATATAATGTCATTTTTGTTTCTCTCACCATATGTTTGAGAAGATTTGTTAATGATCAAACTGGTCTTGGGGCCTGAATGACTTCCCTTAATACAATCTTCCTGAAAGTAAGGTTAATAAGTTCCTACTATCATGTTGTGGAAAGACTTATCGACTGTTCTCTTAATCCTTTTTGAGGTGAGGTTTTGTGATTTGGGAGTTACCCTTATCGGTTCATCTGGTTGGATTTATTGGTTTCTTGCATTCTAGTTTGATGTTTATATGACTATGCAGAGATGGGATATCTGAGTTGAACTATGAAATAGTTCATTTTTGATTATCTTAAGGAAAAGAGTTGGAATGCTTTTGGTTTTACTCTTCTCCTTTAGAGATCAATTTTGAGCATCTATCTTAGGGTTATGTCTCTTTTGCTATTATTATTTGTTTTCAAATATGGGTTAGGTTCCTTCCCTTTCTTACTTGAAGACTATTCCTTTGATTCTTGTGAAGTTGGGAATCTAGGTTGGCTTGGTTGTAATCTTGTATTAGTTTTCTTGGTCTCATATGAATACATTATAGGTCTCTCTATCTTGAATGGAAGGATTGAGGAATGTATTGATTGGAGCTTATAACATTGGATGAATTGGAATGTTCAGTTGTTTTTTGATACTTCATGTATTGTTGCTAACTGAATTCATTTGAATATCTCCTTTTAATCGTAGTTAGTGCACTACTGTATCCATTATTATTTATATGTTGAGAAAAATCCATCTTCGGTATCTAAATTTCATGTTATAGTAGTATATTTGATCCTGTACCAATTAGTTCTATGTTTTTAATGTTTGATAATAATTAAAAGATCTCTTGATCAGATCTATATCAGTTATTTTATTCTGATATCTAATTATTTTCTTAGGAAAGGGTAATGAGATCTTCTCTCATCTTTGGTGTTGAATCCCTTCTCTCTCTTCTCTGAGTTTTGGAATGCAATACTATTATTTTTTAACTCTAAAGGAAGTTTTAGTTATTATCTCTCTCTGTTTGTTCATTCTCTCATTAATATTACTCCTTTGTAACAATTCAACATGTTCGGTTGTATTAGCTAAGGGAAATGATAGGGCGGATAGTTATAGGTTATATCATTTTATTTTAGTCTTCTTCACAAATGCCTTGATAAGGATGTAATGAATTTGATATGTGACTCCTTTCAGGTGTATGTAAATGGAATTTATACTTTACAAAACTTGTTGATGATAAACATAAAACTTAGGCTAGAGTTGGCTTGAATTTAGATGTTATATCTTAAATGGGAAACCCTTATTTGAGGATGTTGATGGTTCATCCTAAATATTATCATAGAAATTGAAGGAGTATGGATTTATATCATCTAGGATGGAATAAGTTAATTCTGTGTAATGTGGATCATTGCTTTTGTAAAATAATTTTGTTTTTCATGAAGTGTTAAGAATTATTACCTTTCTTGATTTGGATAGAAGGAATTCAAGAAATGATTTATAGCTATCTATAGTAGGGATTTGATAAGTAATTAGGATGGAATATTACTTATCTGACATAATTTCTTATGAAATCATTGGCTGAAGAGTGTTGATTATATCATGATCTTTACTTAAGTTAGTATGGTTGATCACCTTGTTCTTCATTTTATGATTGTTATTCCTTTATGATGTATATATTTGTAGTGCTTTATTGTTTCATAAAAGCAAATTTCTTTTTATGAAATAGTTAGTTGAAAGCACATCATTTTAATGCTTAGTGCTTATCATGCCCAGTTCAATGAAATGACCTATGCTAGCAATTTTTATAGATGGACTTCATAAGTGATAAAAGAAGACAAGTTATTTTATGAAGTCACTTTTATTTACCTAAGATTGGATATTTTATGAGGAAATATGATTCATTATTGAAATGTATTGTAAGGGAAAAGTTGTATTTCTTTATGAGTTTATTAATGCTATTTAACATGAAAGATGTCTGAAATGATTGGACTTGTAAAGTGTTTATTTCACTTTGATGAATGGAAAATATTGAGAGTTTACTTGTACTTGATGTTTCACTCCCTTTGCGCATTATGTAAAGGGAATTGTAAGCTTATCTTATTCTTTCTTAATCATATATGTTTTGAACCTTTTTAGTTTGACTTAAAATGAAATAGGTGGATAGGGAATTTAATACACTATTCCTTTATTAAAATGCAACTTATTAGGTTGGAATGCGTAGATGATCAATTAACTAGGTCATTATGGTTTATTAAATGGTGTTAATGGAAGCGCAAATTTGTTATGATATCTTGTTTAAAATAAGAGGTTACAATGAATCCTAATTCTTAATAAGAAAGAGGAAGGAGAACTTCCTCTTAACCCATACCTTCCTTGGTATAAAACAAATGAAAGGTGAATCTAAAAATGTAACAAGTAGAATTCATCTTAATGAAGTCCAATAAAAAGGAATCTGATTTGGAACTTAATCAAACTAGGAATGGTTGAGTAAAATGAGTAAACCTTATTGTTTGTTTGTTGTTTTTGTTTTAATCAACTGAAACCTAAAGTAAGAAGTTAATTAATAAAAAGGCAATCTTGATGTTTCTACAAAACATTAACAACTCATTTGTGGCTAGCAACTTCAATGATTAACGAAACTAGGGATCCAGTAGGGCTGCTATAATTAGACCTTAATTATGGAAAAATAATTAAGTAATTAACTCTTGCTAGGGTGTGTACATTCAGATGGGGTGATTTAGTTGGATGTTGGCACATGCCAACTGCAGTACTGTACCTTTATGAAGACTTGGGTCTTCATGAGGATACAGTGTTGTAGCTGACATGCTACAACACCTTTTAGAATTGGATCATCTAGATCTATATAAACTCAGACTTGATCTTAGTTAAACTCTAGTTTAGATTAGAAGCATGATTTAGTGTAGGGGGTAACTCATGATGACTTAGGATAACTAGACACATGCAATCGACTCAGGTCGATTGATTATGTCTATGTACCCTTAGTCACCACAAGTGGTTCTTTATACCAAACTATGTTGCTAACCTGGGTTAGGGTTAAACCTTGAACAAGTGGACTGACATGAGTCAGTGAAGACCATGCTAAATAACATATGAAGTGGGGTGAAGGATGTATTCTATTTAACAAGTATGTCATCTAGGGATATAAACATGAATAGTATGTGAAAATATTTTTCCAAAGTATCACAAGCTGCTGGTTGCATTGTCATATGTCACCTAGTTTAAGAAATGAGATTTCAAATGAATATTGGTAACAAATATTCAGATAGGTCTCTTAAATTGAAAACTTCAATACCCAGATAAGGATAAGAGAACCAAGCATACTTAGTATACAATACATTGATTTAACATGAGAGATTGGTAGGTCACCGAGTCATTTACAACTGCATATGGTTATATGTTATGAGATTGATTGGCATGGAATGTGTGTTCTAAATTATTATTATTTAGAATCCTGAAAGTACCACGAAGACACATTTCTTAGGTTGAAGGAAAACACAATACTTGATGAGGTGATAAAAAATGACCTTAAGGACTGTCAGGTGTTCGGAGTGATGTTTGGATTTGGAAAGAAGGTAATCCACGTAATATTCCAATATGTGATGCATTATGTCATGAAAGATATAATTCATGGCCCACTGATATGTAACACCAATGTTTTTAAGGCCAAAAGGCATGACTCGATAGTAGAAGAACCCCCAAGGAGTGATGAAGTTAGTTTTGTGTTGATCTTCTAAAGAGAGTAATATTTGATTATAATCCAAGAAACCATCCATGAGTGATAACATCTCATGGCCAATGGTGAGATCAACCAGTTGGTCAATGCCTGTTAGAGGAAATTAATCTTTGGGGAAAGCTAAGTTAAGGTTGTGGAAGTCTGCACAAATGCAGTGTCCCCTGTCACTTTTGTGACAAGAACGATATCAGAAATCCATTGGGGATAGTCAATGGGCATGATGAAGGAAACTGAGAGAATTTGCTAAAGTTCTTATTTGAAAAGAATAATAACGTGAGGATGCATTTTCCACATCTTCTGTTTTCTAGGTTTGGCATCAGGAATGGTTATGATATTATGGACCATAATGTTTGGGTCAATACTGGGCATATCAACATAGGACCGAGAAAAAGTGTTTCTATGGTCTTGGAGGAAAGAAGTAAAATCTTTATGTTCAGCAACATCTAAATATTGGCCTATCTTTAGAATGTGCGGGATGTCTTGAGTGTTAATGATGATTTTGATAGTCAATTTGTTCAACATGGTTTATATCTCGGAAGGTAATGACCAATGACTATAAGAATATTCCACACCAAGGTAGGTGAGTATAGACTCATCATCTTGACATTGAATGATGTTAATAGAAGGTGTATCATCATTGATCATGTTGGGATACAAGAAGGGAAGAGATGAGGGAGCCTTGTCATCACGTTGATAAGTCAGAGGTCATAGGGAAATCATGTTTACGAAGAAAAAAAAGTTAGGAGGAATAGGTTTGGGATCTATGGAATCTGTGGGTGAAGATGGTGAAATTGGTGAATGGGGTGGAGAAGGCTTGTCTTCATTAATGAGGTCAATGTGGGCCTTCTTAGAAGATGGTGCGGCAAAACCAATGCCACTACAATCGTTGTGTTTATGGGTGGTACATGAAATGACGGTATCATGGCCTTTTTTTAAAAAACAAAATTCAAATCCTTTCCATGTGTAATAGTGAAGGAAAGTGTGGGTAAAGCGGTGGTTAGTAAGAGATTGGAGGTCATATGAAAACAATCGTGTTTGGGATGGATATTTATTTACATAAGTGGAAGTATCAAGTCCCCCATACATTTGGTTATTGCAAAGGTGGGGAGGACTATAAGGGTAAACCTCACCTATGTGGTAGTCATAACGAGGGTGTCGGTGTAGGTTTCCATACTCTTGTGGAGTGAGGAATGTGTTAATATTGTAGAGGTTATACTCCACTAGAGTGAGGCATTGAAAAACACCCTCTAAGGGGTCAGTAGTAGATATGTGGGTGGTGGGGATAGATGAATCTATATACAATTGGGAAGGAGGGGTATTGGTTTTTTGGGAGGTATATGGGTCAGCTGTAGAGGTTGCAGTCGTAGTAGGAATAGAAGAGTTAGGTGTGGGAGATGTGGTGGCAGCATTAGTGGATGGGGTCATGGGTGAAGGAGAAGTGGGGGTAGTGGTAGATTCCTTGACTGGTACAAGTACATCGTTAGGTCGGTACAACATATTACAAGTTTTGAGTGGTGATAGTTCGGTGATGATGGTATAGTTATTCCCTTCATGTTTGAATTTTACAAAATGGTGTAAATTTTAAGGGACACAACCCATGACATGAATCTAATGTCTGCCGAGTAATAGGTTATACTTGAACTCTCCCTCCAAGACGTAGAATAGTTTCAGGAAAGTGTGAGGGCCTACACAAATGTGAAGGATAATGGTTCCAATGGTGGAGGTGATAGAATTGTTGAAGGAGCACAACATAATTGGGTTATTATGTATACAATTGGAAGGGATGCACATTTGATTGTAAGTGTGTGAGGAGATAATGTTAATGCTAGCACCACAATCGATCATGATGTGTTGTATGTGTATGTTATCGATACAGATAGAAATGAAAAGGGTGGGATCATGATCATCAGACTAGAGAGGTACAATATCCTCATCAGAGAAACTTAGGTCGATGAATTCATTAGTAGGCATGGGGGTATAAGAAGGAGATGATTTGGTAAGCAAGGCCATGTGGTGAGGGGTGATAATAGAGGCCATTAGTGTGGGGTCATTGGGTAAAACCTCAATGGATTACAATGGATTACAAAACCTCCATAAGGGCTTGTCTATGAGATTCATAAGTTTGGATGAGATCATACAAAGAAATATTTAGAGGGGACTGATGTAATTATTTTATCATTGTGTGATGAGTGACCCCATCATAGATAGGGTATGTGGGTCCCTGAATGGTGATTTTGGGCATGGGTGTAGATGTTATATTGGGCACTAGGTTATTTGCTAGGATAGTTGCTTTTTATTTTCCTTTGTCTTTTTGAGTGCGGGTGGAAACTTGAACCATGTTAATCTAAGGGGAGGTGGTAAACGGAAAAGGTGTAGGATGAGTATTATAATGGCATGATGAGAAAAAACCCACCAGGGGGGAAACTATTGTGAAGTGAGATGGGCACACTAGCATTTGGGTGGTGATTTGGCCAACTCTCTGATACAGACCATGTTGATCTCAAATTTTAGAGGTGGAAAAAAGGGTTGTGGGGGTGGATATGTTGGCCATTTAATAAGTAAGGGATGATGATGTGTAGTGATAGGTGAAGGTGGAATATGTTCCTCATCAAGAAGGTTATCATCATCGAAACTTATTTTAGGAGGACAAAGTCAGAGAAGAATAGTTTTTATAGCCTTATAATTTTCTACATCATGTCCTAGCACACGATGATAGGCACAAATCTTGGTTTCATAAAACCCTTTTGGTTTTGGTTTGAGAGGATCATAAGGTTGAAGTGGTGGTAATGTGATGACGGAAGTCTCTAAGAGATTTGTTAAAATATTGTCATAAGATATTACTAATGGATCACAATGGGAGGTGAATGTGGATTTGGGTAAAGGTGTGAATGATTTTGAGGGAAGAGGCTTTATAGGAGGTTGAATGGGTTGGTCCATTGGTTTGGTAAGTGGTATTACATTAGGTTTTGATGGCATCTTCTTGGATAAAGGTGTGGTAGAAGAGCTAGCGATGGAAGGTTTTCTTGGTTTAACTACCTTATTGGCAAGTATTGGCTTCTTATCTTTGGGTTGCACCTTCTTGGGTAAAAGTGACACAGGAGTGCGGGATGTAGAAGGAAAAGTAGATGGTGGAAGAGGAAGGGTTACCCGTGGGGAAAACCGAGTTGTAGTGGAAGTGGTTGATAGAGGTTGGGTGGACAGTATGAGTTGAAGTTGGATAGAAAAATTTGGGTTTATAGTGACTAGTGGAGGTATAGGTGGTAAGAAGTGCATGGGTGAGGGAGAGGGTGTTTGTTTTGTGGGTAAATGAGGTGTAACAAAGGATCGTGATGTAGCCGCAGGTTGGTTAGATTTTGACTAGCCTTGGGTAGGATATTGTTTGGTCATGGTTGATGGATGGGGCCCTAGGATGGACATAAGGGGTGAAGGTGACAAAGGTGTGGTAGGCAAGACCAATGTATGTAGCCTAGAAGGTTGGGTCTTCCTTTTGGGCAGAGGAATAATGTTGGTGTGGGTTTGGGAAGATGTGGCTAAGTCCAATTTGATAGGTGAGTGAGTAAGGCTTGATGCTGGCATGACACCCAGGGTAGTGATGGGTCTAGTTACAAATGAAGATATAGGCATGGGTAGGATTTTAGGTTTTGGAATGGTTTTAGTCATGGGTAAAGGTTTGGATGTAGGTAGAGATGATGAAGAAGAAGCCATTTTGATAGGAATGGTTAGTTTTGATCTAGTTACTAGAAATATTTTTAGGTAGATCATGGAAGTATCCTCAGGAAACATTTTCATTTGAGTCAAAAAGGGGAGCTGAAGACATCCCTAGAGCATGGTATTATCAACGTAATCCAAGTGATCGACCAACCGTGAAAATGGGACTACTATGGAATAATATGGATTTGGGTTGGTGGCAATCTTTCTAAAATATGTCTATGAAACAGGGAATTGAATAGCCTCAGAATTTTTGGGAAAAAGAGCCAAGATCATATCAATGGGGTCCTAGGATGCCAAGGCATAACTACCCCCAATAGGTTGTGGCATGTCTGATGAGTCTCCTATGGGTAGGAGAGATGGTAGGTGGGGTGAGGTAGACTTCCCCCTTGCTGGAGGAGAAGGTGAAGATGATTCTCCTATGGATGGGAGAATTAAAAGCGTTGACTATTTGGTAGGTTGGAAGGTAGAAAGTGAAATGGCATCAATAGAAAGCATTGGTTCCTCTGTGAGAGCAGGGGGAGATAAAGGGGACTCCTCTATGGGTGAAGGAGTAGAAGAAGTATGCTCTTCTGTGGGTACAGGAGATTGTGCTAGAATTTCCTCAATAAACAAAATAGGTGGTATTTGAGGAACGGTTGTTACAATATAAAAAACTGCATGGAATTTACGGACATTGGTATCACTGGAGGAAGTTTCACCATTTTGATTAGACAATGGTTTATGGTTAGGAAACGGATTTTTAAATATGTACAAATATTGATTCGCTAACGCATTCAGGTTTTCCACGACGAGGTCTCCATTATTTATCATCTCTTGAACAATGTTCTTAAAAGTGATGTATTTACCATCACTATGGCCTTTGACACAATGCTAATTACATTAGTTGTGCTTCTTATACCATACAGGCATAGGACGAGCGAGATAAAATCATGTATGAGGTTTAATGGGAGGAAGTGTAATGGCTCCATCTTAAAGAAGCTTTTCCAAGACTGAAGAATAGGGCTCTCCAATTGAAGTGTAATTCCATTGCTCCCACTGGAGATAAAATTCCTGGATAGGGGAAATATTGGAAGAAGGTTGGGCTTGATTAGAAGGATGGGATGGACCTTCTTTGATAACTACTGCATTGGTAGATCCTTTAGTTTTTGAATAATTACTTTGGGGTTTTGAAGATGAAGAAGAATCATTTGGTTTGAACAGGGAATTCTTGTTTCATAATTGGATTTTATTTTCTTTAGTGGCATGAATTTCCAGCTTTCATGCCATGGTGAACACTTTTTTCAAAGGTTTGGAAGGTTTGTACCTGCAAAGTCAATGAGATGTGTCTAAAATAAGCTCTAGTGAACAACTCAATAAGTTCAGTTTGAGGTAAATGGAACATTAACTGGTTGATAAAACTCCTCCAGCGAGAAACAAAATATGTGATATATTCATCTTATTACTTTCATGTCGAATACAAGTTGGTCATGGTGACCTTATTGACTACATTTATTGAGAAGTGGTCCAAGAATTCTTGAGTCACTTGGTTGAAGGAGCAGATGGAATGTCTAGGTAAACTATTGTAAAACTCTAAGGCAGGTCCTATTAGGGACATCAGAAATGTTCATAAGAGAAAATAATCATCATGGGTAATTAGTTAGTACCCATGCTTGAATGATCACAAGTTCTATTGTGGTTCCTCTTTACTGTTGAAATGATTTAACTTGGGCTTTTCCCAATGTACATGGTATGGGAAAAAAGGAATGGATGGATGAATAGGTTCATTACAGATTTCATTATAGGTTAATGAGTTATGAGATCTAGAAACCAATGCTTCTAATGTCTCCATTTTTTCCATCATCATCCTAATGAGGTCATTGGTGGGTTGTGAGAAATGGGTGCCTCCTGCAGTAAATGGACGTTGATGATGGGTGTATGATGTGGATGGCCTCTCGATACATGAGGGTGCCAAATATGAAAACTTTGAAAGGGGTATAGATACATGTGGAATATACCCCAAATAGGTGATAGATGAGATTGGGGTCTGTTGGTGATGTGTGTAAATAGATGGGGTGGTTGCAACGAATCTTGTGGTAATGGATGGTAGAGATTGAGGGATAGAAAGAACCAAATTTTGGAAAGGGGTGTGGGTTATCGACACTGGAGGTGGTTGTGATGCAACTGGTATATAGGAGGAAAAGGGGGTAGATGGGGTTATGCTCAAGGAATTTGGTGAAGGAATGGTTGACACCATGGGTGCGATAGACATCGTTGGGGCAACGCTTATCATAGAGGTGGAACCTAAATTAGAGACTACAGGGGGTAATGTTGATGAGGGAAGAGTTGAGCTAGTGGTAGCTAACACAGAAAGTGGGTGTGAGGGTAGGATGGATAGATACATGCATGTCGTATGTTAACTGTCCTAAGGAGTCCTAGGTAGATGAGTGGGTGAGATAGTATTGTAAGGTTGTTGGATTCTAATCAAGGAGTCTTGTAAAATCCTCGTCTCTGCTAATAATGGGGATAAGCTAAGTTATAACCATAGGTGATAGGATGGATGACGATGATGGACTAGGTGGGAGTGGCTGACGGTTAGCATGAAATAAAAGGGTGTTAGTTTGGATGTGAGTCAACACCATGTGAATTAGTGTTGACTTGGTTAAATTTTATTCTGTAAATGACACAGAAAACAACAAAAGCAGAGAAGGAAAAAGTCTGGGGGGTAAATCTGGTTAGTGTTTTGATTAAAAATCAAACACAGAAACCAATGATGGCCTTTATGACTGATGATAGTTACAACGGAACCAACGAAAGTTATAATAACTGATACCAGTCACTGTGGAAAGTACTTGTTCCAGCAAATGAAATAGAACTAATGAATATGAACTGGGGAAACCGTATTTGTTAGAGATATCATAATGTTGGGGGATATGATGGTGTCCTAAGGACAAAAATAGAATAGAATAGGTGATGAAGAATATTTTAGGTAAAATAACAAAAATAGCCAGAAGCCGACACCAGTTAGGTAAACCGATGATGTTTAGATGGAAACCGACGACGTTCACTGGACCGACACCAGTTACTATGAAATTAGAAGATATGGAAAAATGGATTTTGGTGAATTAATCCAGAAGAAGGATCAACCCATAAATCTGAGAATGATAAGATGAGGTCCCAACACACTAAAAAGCAATCAAAATACTCCAACTATGAAGGGGAGTTGGAAAGGAAGAAGAAAAATGAAGAACCGTAACTCAAACCTCAAAACACAAGTCAAGAACAAAGCTAAGAAAACCACATAATCCTAAAAGTGAATTTATGTTTGTTTTAGCTGATGCTATTAAGAATGACTTGTGAATTTAGAAAAAAAATTTATGGTTGGGAAGGCATCCTACAAAGAAGGAAATATAAAGGTGAGGTTTCAAGTTATGTTATGGAGGGGGTGGTCCTTTCTCTGAGGTGATGACTGGAAAAAGATAACCAGTTGGGCACCCACTGTCAATCCTCTAATCATGTGATCATTGAAAACTTCTTTCGAGTGGGATGTTGTTTTAAGAATATGTGTAAATTCAAAATTTTACAATTTGGCAAAGAGAGATAAGAGAGAAATGTGCTTTCTATAGTTCAATTTTGTCAACCATTAGCTGGGCATGACTTCCAGCATATAGGTTGCCCTCATTTTTAAATGTGAGGTAATACAACATACAAGGATGAAATGAAACAAATTTTATAACCCAAATTGACAATTATATTCGATGAAGCAAAGGATGAATAGGTAAATAATGTGCTCTTTCACTACTATACAAATGTAAGAAGGAAGAACTGGTTCATTTTAAGCACTAAATGAAAAATGTCATTTTAAACAAATAGAAGAAAATAATATTACTAGGGAGATGATTAAATGTGTATTTTTAAAGAGGAAATAAACACACAAAAAGTTTTCCTATATGAAGAAAATTTAATGAACCTAAGAGAGGGTCCCATCGGGCGTGCCAAAATGTTTTGCTGAATAGTGTGCATATGTAAGAGTAAAATAGATAAGGTAGGGGCGAGGAGGAATACCTATGAATAAGGGTGGAAGGTAGAGTGCACGTGTTCTGATTTCTTGATCCAATGCTGATTGTGAGAACTTCCTTTTTGCTAGGAGGAACTACCTGCGAATACAAAATAGGATCACAAGAGGAATATTAAATATTATATGTCAGTGGACTACCTAGTGTATGCTATATATGGGAAGTGTGATACTTCCTAGATGGCTATTAATCCAATGTTTAAAATAACTTAATGCAATAGATGATGTAAACCAATAATGTCCTATTGTAGTTGATATGATTTAGGTGTCTCATTCAAGTACAATAATTAAATATAATCTAATAGGATATATTATGATCAGATCTAGAAGTCAGACATGTAAATAATGTGGCTGGGACAGGTCAGGATCAAGCTTTAGGTGATTTGGTTTATTTAAGTAAATGTTATGGGGTTGCTATTATTGGCAGGTTTACTAGACATAGAGACCGATGCCGGTTTGGTGTGACTAATGCCAGTTGTAAATAGACCGATGACAGTTTAGGTTAACTGATGTTGGTAGGGTCAGGATGATAGAAATTTAATAATGTTTGGTTTTGGTGATTCTCTATGATTTCACAGAGAATAGATAGAGAATGATGAGGTTGATGACAGTGATGGGAATACTCATTTATGTCAAAGGTGGATGTGGAAGGCTGAGAGGTTGTAGGTGGTTAAGTAAAGAGATTGGCAAGAGGGTGAGAGATAATGGGATGCAAGGGAAACTAAAACCCCAAATAGATATGGAGAAACTAATCTAAATAAATATGGGAAGGTACATATTTAAATGTACTTACTGGTGTTTGTAGACCTGGTACTTAGATGGAGGTGATGGTTGATCCATGGAACTAGTGCACAGTGCCATGTTTGTGCTTCCCAGAATGGTATTGCGAATGTTTTCCTTTCAGATCAATGCTTAGTTGTTGGTTCAGGATGTTTGGATGTGTAAGAATTCTCTAGTGCGTGCTTGCATGTAGATCTCTCTTCTCCAAAACTTGAATGATTCTTCCAACCTCTCAAACAAGGTTACCAAACTTAATATATGGTAACCGATAATGGTTTAGGGTGACTGACATTGGTTTCGGGTTGACTGGTGTCAGCTAAGGTGGGAAATCCTAGGTTTTCTAAAATTGACAGATCTTGGCAATATTTTTGGCTAGCTCTGTCCATTATCCCAAATCAAAATGGAATTTTGCACTTAGATAAGCAGGAATGTAGTTAGAGGAAGAATAGGCATGTGATTATAGGGTTGAACTAAGTCTTAGTTAATTATTTTAGGTAGGAATAAGTCTTAGTTATCTGTGGCAAGTGGATATTGAGTCCTAGTAAAAAGGAAACATGCTAAGAATAGGTGATATGGTGGGGTGAGGTGTCTAGGTGAGGTGGAAATTAGTTTAATTAAGGTAATTAAACAATGAATATTATGAGAGTGGGCATTAATTTAATTATGGGTAATTAAATTAATATACATGTGAGGTTAAGGGGGAGTGACCCAAATTTGGTGTCTACATACATTCACCCATTTATGAGTATTCCACATATTCATCCTATTTCGCTAAGCATACCCATCCATTCACTCTACATTGGTTATCCTGACACGACCTTGGGAGGTCGAGTGCATCTGAAGATAACGTGGTGTTTTTCTATCATAAAGTTACCTCCAATGGGTAGTGTGCCACTACTCTATCTTAAATTTTTGCCTACTAGATTGTGTATAAATAAATTCTTCCCAATCACAGGAGTTTGTTGTGCTGCCATATGCACTTCCTTTATCTTTTTTACCTTATGTGTCGATATAAATATGTGCTTACCTGTATCTCCAACACAATGTGGAGACCCTCAATTATCTTCTTGTTGAATTTCACTATGATGATATTATATAACAACTTTTGAATTCCAAGCACCAACTACAAGGGCTGGGTGTCCTGTTTGGGTCATAGGCACACCAATGGTTCTCATCCTTTCCTCGGAATCACTTTCATCACATGCCAAATGGGTCCTTTTGCTACATTTTCCAATACTGTAAGGGCATGATCCTATGATCCCTCACCTTCTGTAGGTATCTCATATACTTCACCTAGCATCATTCCTCACAATCTTAATACCTCTTCAACTTCCCTCTCTCATGCATCACTATATCTATGCAGTCTCTCTTCTTTATCCCTTTCTTCTATTTGGACTATCGTCATCCTTCCCAAACTTATTTCCTTCCCCTATGCATGGGGGAGTTTTATCCTGTTATCAGTAAGTTATCCATTCCTATCTCAATCATCATTATCTTTATTGTTAAATGTAGTGTGTATAAGTATGATCCCCTTTAGTCACACAATTACTAGAATGTTGCTTCTTCTAAACACAAATATGTCAAAATCACACACTCTTATATATAATTATGTAGCACACCTTCTCACTATGAATCTATAATTGGAGTCCATGGTTCATCCAAATAAGAGAGTGAATGATACTTATCCTGACTCCACACTTTATTTTTTCCCATCCAGAAACCTTTATTATGTGCATAAGCTACTACCCATTGATATAAATCTACTACGAAGAAACTGAATAATGTCTTGTACAATGAATCATATAGGTTATCTTCCACCCATTTACGTGCATCAAATTTGTTACTATTATTGTATCTATGAGTAAATTCATCTTGGCCATCGTTCACCCAATGCTCAATATTATCTAAGGAAAACTAGAATTCCATACACATGCCACATCCTGCAAGTAAGAATAAAAGGTCTCGGCAACGGAACCAAAATGTTGGAGCTTGGTTGGAAACACTTCACTAGGTCGGGTACGCTAACACTTCACTTAGAAAGAATTCTAAGAACTCACCCAAAGCGTGTAATACCTATCAAGTTTTGGTTTGTATACTTAGCCATTATAACATGGATGAAGTTAAGAAAAAAAGTATAGAAAAAATCAAAAAAGTATAGAAAAGATATCATATATATAATAAAGAAACTAATCAACATAGATAATTAACAATAGTATTTGGATTCCCATTACATCATTCCCATTTTTACTAACTCTAGCAATCTATACAATTATCCATCATAAGAATGGTTCATTCTATTACATAAAATCATTAATTATATTCAAAACATGATTACATCCATGCACGCATACATTGCATATCTCCATAGACACATTACTATAGTACTTTCATGTCAATCTCGTGCATAACATTCTCATATAACTTACGCATATTCTAACATACACAAAAAAGAGTGTAACTGGTGCAAGGATTCATACAATTTCTCTATATTCTTTTTTTTGGAATCTTACCTTCTTTGTAGGCCTTTCCTTTCCTTCAATATTTCACCTTCATGACCATTTATACCTCCCTTACAACTGTAGAATTTACAAGAATTTGATCATAAGTCCCCTTATCTTCAATACTCTCCCATTTATCTTTATTTTCTCTTTATTTCCTTCATTCCCTTAAGCTCTCACTTGCATACATTTCTCATACTTCACTAGCTATAGAGTAATGAGGATTATCATGGTTAATATTCTCAAATACTAAAAATAGAGTTCGTACCCCTCTCATGTGCATAAATCACTTATTCTAATTCGATACAAGGTGACTCAACCTCTAACTCAATCATACATTTACATTTCATCATAGTTCTCTCTTTAATCCATTCTTGGCTACTAGCCCTCTTGACCTTCAAATGCCCTTATATCTCACTTTATCATGAAACAACCCCACATCCTGACTATTGATTCTAAGTCCCTTTATCAATGTCTGACTCATGCTCAAATTATAGTTATTATTGCTTTGTACAAATTTGTACTTCCTTTGTAATGTCCTAGGAAAATTAGGTCTCTTTTTGACCTATAGGTATAACAATAGACATTTGGGCTATGAACTCACCTTAATAGTGATGGATCCACCTTTGAAATGGTGATAACATGCTTCCTACCAAATTTAGTGACTCAACTCCATTATTTATCTTGTCATACACCACCTTTTCTACTGAACCTATACATTTTCACAATCTGTAGCATAAAATTTATCGTAACTTTTCCACAAGGGTGAATTTGGGGATGAAGTTTTTCACACTTCTTCACTTCAACCAGAAATTCCTCTCCCCAAAATTTCACATAATTTGGATGGTTAGAATTTTTGTTGTGTGATGTCCTAGTTAGGGCATGAGAGCTAAAACTTGGACCTACAGGAAAAATTTAAAACTTTCAAGAGCTATTAAAATTCACTATTGCTCCCCTTAATTTGTTTATATTTTTCATACATTCATAGACTTTATAAAACCTCCTTTGGGTGACTGTCAAAAGTTTGGCATTTGATCCAAGGAAGAGGTAAACTGTATGGTTCTCCTACAACATCACTCCAACAATTTTATTATTCACCCCAAGATTTCATTACATCTTTCTCTTTATGTTATGGCACTGATACGTGACTAATCATCTTGAATAGCTTTGTTTTCTCCTTGCTTATCTCACTAAATCTCCTATTTTTATCTCTTAGATGAGCTCAATAACTTCCCTAACTTAAACATGACCTGATCCTCTCCAACATAACTCATGGACACATTTTACAAACATATATCAAGTCTTTTTACATCTTACATGAATTCAAGTAGTCCATATCCTCCTAAAAATTCCCATAATTAGGCTTAATACAACCAAATCTAACCTCTTACATACCTAAATCTTACTTTTACAAGCTTATTGAATTTTCACACTCATCTACCCAAATAAATAACTCACATACACCTAAAAAACCATGCCTAGATGGTCTCATATGACCTTGTGTCATTTTTTTCTTGATGCTCATGTATCAGAGTGCTCTTGTGAGAAAAATTTGAGCTCCTCAAATTCATTGTAGATGTCTTCCTCTTCCTTGTCTTCAAGTTCCTTATTATTCTCCTTGCTTATTTTTCTTGATTTTTTGATGTGCTCTTCCTCCCAACCACCACTCTGAACCTTTTATTCTCCTTCTTCTTATTCACAACCTTGGTTTATGTCTCCATGTTTTCCTCACCCTTCTCCTTCATGCATCTCACTTGGACTACTACCGTGTTTTGTTCTTCTTGTACATTTGTAGTTATTTAATCCTTATCAATTTTAGGTATGCCAACATAGGGTTTGATTGTTTTCTCCACTATGTCTAAGACCATCTTCTTCTCTTCTTCATCCATAGCTTCCTCATAGATTTTCTTAGCCTTGTTTACAAAATATAAGTCTTCAATGTTGAAATATCATTCCTTCATATTTGTTAAGAGTCCACATGACTTATCAGTTGGCATCTTGCTCCATTATAGCTGATTATGTCTACTTTCATCATTATATGAAAAATCCTTACCTATACAATCTCCTTGTATTTTGATAGCTATTAATCCCTCTATCTTCTTTGAATCCTTAGTTTTTAATTTCATTTGTCCTCCTTGACTATAAACGGAGACCATTTCAGTATTCTAACCTAATGAATGAACTTTTATGACCTAGTTTGTGTCATAGTCTTCATGTTTTGGATTGCCTCAAGTGTATTCTTCTTAACTACTTGATCTTTGTCACATACTACCTCAAACTTCTTTAAAATATCATTCTTTCTCATGATTCCAGCCTTTACTTTGTCCCTTTTTTGTTTTCCTTTCTTGACTTGACTTTTCTTTTGATTGTTATCTCTATCACTGTGTTTCAAATTTCTCTTGACCTAAGTTAGATGAACCTCTAGGTCCTTTACCTTTAAAAGTTTGAAAATATGTTGTTTCTTCCATGATATTCCTTGTTTTAGGATTTGTATCAGTCCATAATATTCTAAATTTTGGTCTTCTCCTTTGCACTTTATCATCATTCAAGTTGTTCATAGGCTTCTTCACTTAAAGCTCTGTGTTTTCCCTTGTTGTATCTATCTTAGGCCAATAGTTTGAACTTGAGAAAATTACATTATTTTTTTTATTTTTTGGTTTGTCTCCTTCACTCCCATGCATGCTTAAAGTGTTCTCTTGCTCCTTAGTCCTCCTTCTCTTCTAGTCCAACCTAATTTCTTCTTGATGTTTGAAAGCATTTTCATAAGAAACATTATCTATTCCTCCATGTTGTGTTAGATACTTGGTTTGACTCTCCATTTGGTTCCTTACTTATGCCAATATTTTCTTACTGCTCAATGAATCTAAGTATAGTCTCATACTTCTTGGCAACCTGTTTTGATTCATCAACAACCATGTAAAATTAAAAATTACTCCTAAATCACTCATTTCTCCTTGGCTTTGTGCCTTGCTCCCTGAAATAACTTGATTGGAGTCTTATTATTTCTCTACCTTCATCATGTAGGATTCATCTCCTTGAAAATATATCTTCAAATTCTTGATGGTTTCATGAGTTATTTCATTGTTCCACCTTTCACTAACTTCACGTATTCCTTCATTGTTCTTGACTCCCTTTTGAGTTTGGTTTCCTAAACCTGCATGTACACATGACAAGATTTGATTAGTTTGAAAATATAGAGGTTCTTTGTCCTCTATGTCTACTCCATGCACTTCTTTGCTTTGTTTTCCACTTAAATTCCTTTTTGGGCTGACTTGGGAACTTCCCTTGTTCATTTTTCTTTGATGCAATTCTTAATTCACGAAGTCCACATTATGACATAGTTGTATCTACCTATTAGGTAACTCTTTATTGCTTAGCTCATCCTCTTAGACTTGTGGTACTAGTTCATCCTCCTTTTCCTCTTGATCTTGCATCTCATGACCTTTCATAAGGTCTTCTAGGATCATGTAGAGTTATTTTTGCATAAAACTCTTTTGATAACCATCTTTTGTCACCCTGACCCTCGTTTTCCATGTTTTTTTAGCTCAAAAATGAATAAGTATGAATTTTAAAGTGGAATGTGTCCACATGTCTCTCAGGCACAATCAGGGCATAAAGAAAAAGAATAATGGATCTCAATCTCGTGTCATGTTGTCCACGTGTCCCAGGCCTGATAAAGGTTACCCCAACAGGTTAAAAATTTAAAAGCATACCAAAGCTGTAACAAGGCCTCCACATGTCACTTGAGTGCACTTTAAAATAGAGAAAAAGAGGAAGCCTCCCCAAACTAGCGCGCACCCATCACGTGTCTCTCAGGTGTAGTTTGGGGGATCAAGCTCTAGAAAGCCCCTCAAACAAACATCCAATCTCCACATGGCAGGATAGCATCATCATTGACTATAGGAGGGAAAGTTGGGTGAATTGAAGGAAAATGCAAATATCTCAACATGTAATGTAGATATTGACCCCGAAAGAATGGATCATGTAAGAAAATTTAATGCTTCTAGTAGAAGCTTTGATTCTGGACTTTGAAGCAAGATCCATGAACATCTATAAAAGGAGGTCCGATCTAGAAGAAAAAGAGGAGATTTTAAAGAAAAACATATAGTTTGCAAAGTAGATTGAATGTTCAGATTTTTGTAATAGCTAGCCTTAGCAAGACTCCGTTGTATAAGGGAATTGTAATCTATGTCACTTCGGCCTTATGTATCATTTTCTCTATAAATTGAGTCCTTATTCCGCGCACTTTTTCTTTCATATTCTGAGCCTTTCTTTTTCTGCTAAGTAGTTCTAGATAATTTAATAAGTCCATCGTGTCATGTACCCTTAGGTTTTTAAATTATCTATTATCTATGTTTGTCATGTGTTTTTTCTCCACAGACTCTGATAATCTAAGGTATTTCTAAAATAGGTGGATCATGCTAAAATTCTCTTCAAACTATTTTAGATAATCTCCCTGGGTATCATTCCGTCTCGTTAGGATCTATTTTGGTGCATCACCTTAGTTTTACATTTCTTTTCAAGCTTTCTCTTAACCCTATCCCATACTAGAGAAGAGTCAACTTCTTTAAAATCTAGAGATTACCTTAGGGAACATGTCCCACTAACCTAAGGTATCCAACAACTCTAATGGTTCATCCATAAAGATAATCATCAACATTTTTATTGGCATGCCCGGTGGGATGAATCTACAATCACCTGATTGGAAATTAGATATCTACTAATTCTAGCAATATTTCGTTGGTTTTCTCTAAATATGCAAAATGAACGCAAACGAGGGTGAGAAGAAGGGAGGAAGGTTTCTTTGACTACTTACAGCTATCTCCACCTTGTAACAGAAGAGGTAGACAGATCCAGAGATATCCATCTCCTCCAAACCAGACTCTCTCAACACCTCTGCTAGGTAAGCCCTTCACATGGTCAACTAGATCCCTCAGACCTATTTTTATGGCTCATATTTAGGCTCAACCTCCAAGGTAGTTTATTTCATTGAACTAGAGGAGTCCACTTATTTTACTCACACCCCCTGTGGTGTGGAATCCTATCCCAACTAACTTAATAAAGGATCTACCCAAATTTAGTGGAGAATATTTCAAAACTCTGGAGGAACATCTCCAGGATGTAGCAGAAATATGTGTGGTATATTATATCAGGGAGCAATATGAATCCTTATGGTTATTCATTTCTTCCTTCAAAGGGAAGGATTTGGATTGATACTAATCCTTAAATCCTAATACTATTGACACTTGGGACCAATTAAGAGATGTATTGGTAGCAAGATTCAGCAAAAAATAAACCAAGTCATCTCTCCTGCAACAACTTATCAACATCAATAAGGGCCCACAATAGTTAATGATATATTTCAACACCATGTTCCATAAGACTTGGAAAAGGATTCTGGTCTTGGCAAGGCCACCTGTAGGTATGGCTATTGTCTTTCATTTAAAATCTCTAAATTCAGATATTTCTGTAATGATTTACTCATTAGGAGGAGATTCCTTACCGCAAGCCTATAATATTGTTGTTCAAGCTGAGAACAAATTAATAGACAATGGGAAAATTTCCTCTTATAACTCCTTTGTTGAAAGGAATGATAACTAGATCATACCAAGCCAAGAACACAGATGCTAATCAAACACCACGATCAATAAGATGAAAGCAATTCACCAGAATAGCTTTACATAAAACCATTGCAAACAAATGAGTAGCAATATCATATATTATTATGGAACTCAATGCAATACATTGAGAATGGGCCTTGATTAAATAGGAAGGAATAAAAATCTAAGAACCATTCAAGGTCGTAGAGCAAGCCATAAATCAAGGAAATAACTAGTCATCAAGGATCTAGTCAATACCATAGATCAAGGAAAGAACTATACCTAACAACTAGATAATATCTCCTAATATTTAAATAAGATAAAAGAAATATCCACACACATAAGTGGGTGAGGATAAATACAATAAAGGTAAATAAAGTACCTAGGTGAACATAAGCTAAGGTAAATACCTACTCTAACACACCCTCTCAAGTGAAGCTAGGGGCAAAAATAGAAGTGGCATGTCCATAGTATGAGTCCCGACAACTAGGCCTAATGAGGTACTCATGTACAGTAACTAGGAAAAAAGGGACACCGCAAGGTACCCAAAACCAGTAACAACAAAGTAAAAAGAGTAAAGATCTGCTCCAAGGCATCCCAAGAAGCTCGAATTAAAAAACTTGTACAATGTTGAATAATTTTTGTGTGCACTGTGGTCTAAATCCACTGCTCAATCACAAAACTAAAAAACAAATGACACTGGGTTTCACCAGAATAGCTCCATACAAGGAGACTGTCAATGGATTGATGTCAAAAGTGCAAAAAAATAAAAAAACATAATTCGATCAACTACTGCAAATAGGTGTGCCATGATCCAAGAACAATAACCAAAGCAACAAGGCAAATACACAAACTCTAGAGTTTCAGGATCCAAGAAAAGCCAAGGTAACAAGGCAAGGACACGAAACCTGAAGAAGCAGGATCAACACCACACCCTCCCATACTGTTGAATGGGTGGAGTGACACTATAAATCTATATGATTTGTCAAAACAACTACTCAGACACTGAAAAACTAACACTAGGCTCCACCAGAATAGCTCCCCCACAGGAGAGACTATCAACATGTCAAAAGTGTCAAAAATACAGATACAAAATCTCTCAACAAACAAGAGAAATACACTACACCTGCTAAATAAAAATGCTCAAAACAAGAAGCATCACAATGCATAAGGTATAGAAAGTGGAGCAAGAGGCTGAATGGTGGAGGAGTCATTCTTGTAGAGTCCTCTCAATGAATGCCTATGTCACCTCCACGAGTGATCAGATATCCACCCCAAATCAACACGGATGGATGAAGAAGATGCCTGCATATGACTTGGTGCAAAATGCACAATGGGTTCATGTAAAAGAACATCAGAATGTGTGTTAGGTTGATCATGTCTGACAGCTAAAATCTTAGGTTTCTCAAGCCTGAGTGAAGGTGTAGAACTCATGTGTTGCTCATAATCCTCAGAAAGAGTCGAGCGAACAGAAAAAGGAGCTCTATTAATGTGTGATCCCAAAGAAGTATCTACTTAAAAACCAATGTCATGATAATAATTCCACTTAACATGTGGAATAGAGGAAACAATACCCTATGAATGTCTGCCAATGACTCTACTAGTGAGACCCATAAAATAGAGCATACGAGAACGGAATGCAGTGGTATGCTTCTCAAAAAATTCATGCAACTGAGTAGAAGTAGGATACACAACATGCGGTACTGTAATAGGCACAGATGTGGAAGAGCATGCAGTAACAAGCCTCATAGGTTTATAAGCATCAAAAGCAGGTTCAGGCTCAAAGACTGGCATATCAATGTCAGTGGGTACAAGAGCAAGAACTGCAAGTGGACTAGGAGCATGGATATGGTTGTCCACAATTTGATGGTGATGATGTAGGCTAGCAAGTTTATTCTGCAGGGAGTGTATTATTGTATCCTTATCGTGAATGAGTGATTGTAGAAGAGAATTTCACTTCTTGAGCTATCTATTTCCTTCCACAAATTTTACAATATCCTCTTGAAGTCCACATACTTCAGAGAAAAGTATATCATTCTCAGAATCCATGGTAGGTACAAACAATAACTCCCAAAAATTTAGGACGTCGGGCTCAGCCGAAATTGCATCCACAATTGATTACAACACTCCTCCATATTTGGCACTTTATAATTATAGTGCAAGCTTCAAAATAAATAACTCTAATGGAAAGAGCACGAAAAAAATGGCACTCAAAACTGAGTTACCAATCAAAAGTTACAAGCTTTTTAATATTTTGCTCTGTTATTTATTTTAGGTGCCACTAAAACAAAGTAAAATGTTGTTGCCTTCACCACCCCAAAAAATGATTGTGTGCAGAAACCACCGATTTTACAATCGATCTTAGGGTTTTCATGCCTTCTGAATCCAATGGAAGCCTCTGTTTTCCATAAAAATGCATGCAACAACAACATACGACCAAATCCAAAATATATGAATATACAATGAATTTATTTTCAAAATAAAACTTACAGATGGATGTCAACAGCAATATCCTACTTTGATACCATGAAAGGAATGATAACCAGATCATACTAAGCCAAGAACACAGATGCTAATCAAACACCACAATCAATAATATGAAAGCAATTCACCAGAATAGCTTTACATAAAACCTTTGCAAACAAATGAGCAGCAATATCATATATTATTATGGAACTCAATGCAATACATTAAGAATGGGCCTTGCTTAGATAGGAAAGGAATAACAATCTAAGAACCAGTCAAGGTTGTAGATCAAGCCATAAATCAAGAAAATAACTAGTCATCAAGGATCTAGTCAATACCATAGATCAAGGAAAGAACTATACCTAACAACTAGATAATATCTCCTAATATCTAAATAAGATAAAAGAAATATCCACACACATAAGTGGGTGAGGATAAATACAATAAAGGTAAATAAAGTACCTAGGTGAACATGAGCTATGGTAAATACCTACTCTAACATTTGCTAATGTACCCTGAGATAGCCCCCCTTCCGCAAACACAGGTGCCATGCCTAGCTAAAGCTCCTACATCCTTGTATGACTACCCATCTATTCATTCATCTCTAACTCCCACTGCCACATCTTCATCTTCTAATCCTGAAGTGGAGGAAATGAAAAATATTCTGAGAAAATTTTCTAACAAGATAGTAAATCTTAAAAGGAATCAGGTCACTTATCCAAGAATTTTTTTTCAAAATTCTCAAGGTAGCAGGACTACCTATTCCTCTCAATACCAAAATACCCAAAGACCACAGCTTGTGTAGTCATCTAACCATCTAGTACCCATACCAATGCCGCTCCATACTGTTCCACCTAATAGTGGAAGAGAGATTGTACCTAAACAAAATCATTTGGATGAAGACCCTAATGCATGGTGCTTCCCATGTAATGAATCCCACATGCTAAGAGATTGACCCCAAGGGAACTTACAACAAAAGGTGGCTGAAAAATGATTAAGGGAAGGCTATGAGGTGGAAAAATCTATACCATATCACTCTATGGGAGTCTAGAATGTCACTTTCATCATACATATTCAAGGGATGTCAATGGAACAAGAGGTGGAGATCACACCAGAGCACACCTTTTTCTCTTGGATAGAAGGAGAAGAATCCGTATTGTTGTGCCCCAAAATTTCAGCTAAGTACAAGAAGGTGTGTCGGCACACATGACCTAATTGAAGAAGTGTGCTTGGATTAAAGGTGCACAGGGAAGGGGTTCACACAGAATTTCACAGAACACATGGTGCGTGCGCACAAAGAAAAATAGGTTTTGTACTTAGCTGCATTCGGCATCCTAGGAATCACATGAGAAAAGCATGACCCTTATGGATAAGGTGTCAGCCTGGTGACTATGGATAAAAAAGGGGAATATTCCAGGCATGCTATGGAAGATTCTAGAAGACATCATTGTTAGGAATGGAGAGCTCGGATCTAGAAAGGCATGCTTCCATGGAGGACCACTTCGACACTTGGAAACCAATTTGTAACTTTTGAAAGGCATGGTGGTGGGTGCTAAGGTTATAAATATATGCACCCACAAGAAGAAAAGGATATAGTTAAAGAGAGGTGAAGCCCTATAAAAAATAGAATGGAGGATGTTATGGGTTAGGGATTAGGAGAGCTCTGTGAGCATTTATCACATAAGGGGAGGGGTTCTCATTTTTATTCATAATATGATGAGCATAATATAGCTCTGATGGATGATTTGGCTCTACATACTTATATGAGAATATGTTTTGACCTTAAGGGATGTATTGTGGGTTATTAACTTTGATAGGATGAATATAATGCTTTTATAAATAATTTTTTTTCAATACTTATGCATTTCCTTTTTGTATAAATCATCTCCATGTGTTGCTTGTTATCTCTCTTACATGTATACAATGAGATGATAACTTGTTATAAATAAATTTTTTTCAATACTTATGCATTTCCTTTCTATATAAATCATCTCCATGTGTTGCTTGTTATCTCTCTTACCTGTATACAATGAGATGATAACTCTTCCTAAGTTTATAACAATGTGGTTTAGGTCTTTTCTATCCTGCATTTGATTGTTTTTCCTAAGATGATGCATTCTCATGAAACAAACATAAAGGAGAGACTCGGCTCCCATGCGTGCCTCAGGTGAGCACCCAATGCCCATTGGGTGATAGGCCGACGAGAATGGGACTTTCCTATTCTGTGAAGGGTACAAAAAGGACTACATCTTGGTTCCATTGTCGGGACCTCCTTTCGAAGTTGTTGTGAGAAATGACATGCATATTTGTCCCTGTGATGTATGATGATAGAGCGCCTGGCCTTAGAAAGTGTCAAAATGTGGTTCAAGAGCACAGAGGATGAGTTTGCTCAAATATTCAGCATTGGACTTGAGTTCAATGCGTGAAGATGGGTAGAAGAGAACCTATACAATGAGCTGTATAAGACATTATTTTGTTGCTTCCCAATCAAACTATATGAATGGCTTTCAACATACACACCCAGATGAAGCTGGTACTATAGATCACACATGTGGACCCAAGATGACTATCATAGGTTGTAGGATATAGATCTGACTTGGACGTATGTTATTGATCACTGGTAAAAGGGAGTGCTAACCAGTTATACTTTGGAATATGCCATTTCAATGTATTCTTTCCCAGAATTTGTTGAGTTTGAGTTTATAAGGGAGCCTAGATGGTCATTTTTACATGCTATTCCTTTGGATATGAAGATCTTGGTCATTACTTTGAGTCTAGAATCATTTCCCATGGCCAGCTAAGCTTCTCTGAGCACTAAGAGAGGAAGATAGGGTGGAGGAAGATGGAAGATATTGCGGCTGAAAAGGAAAGGAAGGAGAGATGAATCAAATATAGTGAAGCTCCTAAAAAGGATATGACTAGACAATACGAGCTTACAAGTGTGATGGATATATAGAGGTAGAAGTTGCAGGAAGGAGTTGGGTTCATGTAGAGGATGTGTAACCCCCCCCCCCCCCCCCCCCCCCCCCCCCCCCCCCCCCCCCCACCCCCCCCCCCCCCCCCCCCCCCCTCCCCCCACCCCCCCCCCCCCCCCCCCCCCCCCCCCCCCCCCCCACCCCCCCCCCCCCCCCCCCCCCCCCCCCCCCCCCCCCCCCCCCCCCCCCCCCCCCCCCCACCCCCCCCCCCCCCCCCCCCCCCCCCCCCCCCCCCCCCCCCCCCCCCCCCCCCCCCCCCCCCCCCCCCCCCCCCCCCCCCCCCCCCCCCCCCCCCCCCCCCACCCCCCCCCCCCCCCCCCCCCCCCCCCCCCCCCCCCCCCCCCCCCCCCCCCCCCCCCCCCCCCCACCCCCCCCCCCCCCCCCCCCCCCCCCCCCCCCCCCCCCCCCCCCACCCCCCCCCCTCCCCCCCCCCCCCCCCCCCCCCCCCCCCCCCCCCCCACACCCCCCCCCCCCCCCCCCCCCCCCCCCCCCCCCCCCCCCCCCCCCCCCCCCCCCCCCCCCACCCCCCCCCCCCCCCCCCCCCACCCCCCCACCCCCCCCCCCCCACCCCCCCCCCCCCCCCCCCCCCCCACCCACCCCCCCCCCCCCCCCCCCCCCCCCCCCCCCCCCCCCCCCCCCCCCCCCCCCCCCACCCCCCCCCCCCCACCCCCCCCCCCCCACCCCCCACCCCCCCCCCCCCCCCCCCCCCCCCCCCCCCCCCCCCCCACCCCCCCCACCCCCCCAACCTGAGTAGCCTATGCTACCCCATCTTGGCAAGCGCAAGAGAGATCCCCTTTCTGCTTCTGATGAGAGTTCATCACATGGAGAAAGAAGAGCCATCGGCATGCATCTGAACCTACCTGATGAATAACCCTTGGCATTTGGTTTTCTAAATGAAGGGAGAAGTATTGTTAACCCATTTTGTATAGGTGGGGGTGACCGATCAGTGCCCAGGAGATATAATTTTTCATTTGGAACATCCATGGCTACACAAGCCATTCCTATATTTAGAGGAATCTTTGGGAAAGGTGCAATTACGCAAGCTTTAGCTATCACGTTTGGGAGTGATGCGGGACATATAACTAGTAGTGGGACAATATCACAAACCATCAGTGCACAGTTCACTGGGATGCTATGAACACTAGGTGTGACCACTTCTAGTCCTTTGCTGACTACAGGAGGTGGATCTGGTGGATCAAGAGGAAATGGACTTGGTGGACCTAGTGGATCTAGTGGGTCAAGAGGAAACAACAGAGGGAACCAAGGCTCTAGATCGAGAGGACAAGGGCCCCAACCACCTCCCTAAGTGTTTTTTTAGATGTCTTTGCACTTACCAAACTATAAGGGTATTGAAGATATTGTATAGAATGTGCACAAGTGTGAGTTATTATGGTGCGCGAAGGGGATATCTACTCGAGAGGGGAAGGAAAGTCAGTTTGCAACAATGTTGCAAGGTCACACACATAGCTGGTATAGGAAGTACAACCACCATCAAATGTTGGTAGGTTACACTGCATTGAGGAATTCCTTTTTAGCAGAGCTCCATATCCCATAGTTTTATCAGAGGAACATTAACACTCTAAAGGATATCTAATAGGGAATATAAGAGAGTGTGTAGGAGTATGACATTCATTTCAATACTCTCTTGTCAAAATTATACTATGACATTCATCCTACTCAATATTCTCAATGGTTTGTCAGAGGATTGATAAAACCATTTAGAAGGGATCTGTCACATAAGAATTTCATAGACCTATCTGTGGCATTAGAAGATTCCTTGCATGCCAAAGCTATTGGGAGTGTTGACACTGGTGTTAGCCCTTTTCTGGAGGCTCAAATTTCTGTAATGGCCAAGAAGTTGAAAAATCTATCTAAAAATGCAGTGTATGAGGTTCGTAATTCGCTTTGGTGTATATATTGTGAAGTTGAGGGGCATGCAAATGATAGTTTCCCTCAGAATTTGGTGTGTGCTATGGCGGTAGACTATAAGATTTACCATGGGGATCATGATGTAAGTATATGCCCCCTATGCCAGTGCACAATTCGTAAGAAGGTTTCTTGCTATTACAAGATTGATACCTCTATGACCCATGATACCAAGGATTGCAGATTGATTGATCAAATCCATGATGCTATTGATCTAGGTGTGCACCAAAATATCCTTATAAGCAGTTTAAACGATGATGACCGATGTTATGAAGGGTGCGCAGATGGACGAATGTGTGGAATGGGTTTTCAAGGAGGATTTTGTGGTCACATTAACCACAACAGAGGGTAAAGTGAGTTACCACAAGGAACGGGTTATAATTGCAGATCCATAAAACATTATAAATGTGAGTGTCCTGACCTATTATAATTCTCATGGTGTGGAAAGAAACATAAGTATGAAGAGTGTCTAGAAATTTATGAGCATATCAACCAGTAGTACCAGAAGGACAAAGGCGCTAAGATAGTAAGCATTAACAAGGTCTATTCATAGTGGATGCTAAGAGTGGCATGTGATTTAGGGATAGAACCTGTGCTGGTGATAACACAAGAAGAGGCCACACACACCAGGGAGATTCCAAGACCAAGGACACTAATTTCAAGAGAAGAAGTAGTAAATGGAAAGTATTCAGACCCTACTCATCAGAAATAAGTATATTAGGAGACTATGGATGTCATTCAAAGTTTATAAGGAGATATCTAGTGTCTAAAGGAGCAGTCTAGGTAGCATTAGAAAATAAGGAATGTTGAGGCTCCGTAGAAGGACCTGGATGAAGTAAAATAAGTATGTAAAATTTTAAGGAAAGATAATATTATTACCTTGCTAGGAGAATGGATGAGAGAGAAGGTACCACATGCCGATTAGAACTTGAAAGGAAAGTTTTACATGTAAAGCTTCCTCCTCACAACCTTGAATATGACAAGGAGATTACTTTGAATGTCGTTGTTTATGGGTGTCTTCTAAGTAATATTCTAATCGACATGGGAGCAGAGGTCAATGTTCTTACCTTACATGCCTGACATCAAATGGGGAGGCCTACATTACAATCATCTTCGAATGTGTTGTATATGGAAAACAAGACTAAGGCAATTCCTATTAGAGTCATAAAGGATGTAGTGATCACCATTCAAGGATTCAAGTTCACTAGAGACTTTGAATTCTTGGCACTCGTCAAGGCAGACAACTTTCTAGCATTGCATGGGCTCCCATGGTGTTATAAGAACAATAATGACCTATGGTTTAACAAAGGTTATATAAGTTTTGAGAAAAAGGAGGAAAGGGTGGTAATTTATTTGACAGATGGGAAGTCAACACCCTATACTAAGCCCTTAGGAGAAGAATTCCTTGATAGAATCTATGTGTGCTCCATCAGAGATCTTGAGATAATTAACCCCAAGGAGAGAGTTATCCAATTTGAAGATGCTCAGTCCGTGATTGAGACCACTAGTGTAGCATGCGACAATTGGGTGCATGGGACTTATGAGTTAATTAGGTTATAGTTAATAGGATCTACTAAAAGTTTTATAAAGGTGTGCTTAGTCAAGCACCTAGGAGGAAACAAGTTGCCAAGTTACTCAAGAGGGGAATATCCTAAAATTTTCTTACGAGACATGGAAGATCAGTGGAAAAATGAGGACGAGAGAAGAGGAATTCTCAGTTACAACCTACTCAGAATTGTAGCGCACTGGTGGGATACACATCGAGAAAACCTCCTGGAATGGTGCGAGGTAGGAATTGCATTTTCTGTAAGATTTTCTAAAAGGAATGCACCCATGGTCATATAAGACTACCATGGTAAAGAGACCGCTTCATTTCATATCCAAGCATGTGAGAAGGCCTATAAGGGAAGCGCATAAGCATTGCCACCTTTGTTATGGGTGCATAAGTTGTATCCCACCTTACAAGGTTGTGCATGCACTTGGTACATTCATTCAAAGATGTGTCATCATATGGGTAATTGGAAAGAGTTGACGGTTCATCTCATTCAAGCTTTCGAGTATAGGAGTACCAAACCATCTGTGGATAAGGCATTGTAAGTGATCATGTGCCTTATGATGGGGGATAGCGCTATGGCAGAGGATAGGCTACTAGAATTTTTAGGTGATCCTTCTATGGAGACCCACCTCAATGAATAAGAATAAGAGGAGGTACAACTTAAGCATGTGTGCATGGAAAAAGAAAAAGGAAAAATGGTCTATGTAATAGATTGAGAAGAGATGAAGACTTTAGATCTTAACCATTTGGAGGGTACGTGTAAGGTCATAGATAGTGCTGATGAGTGAGCACATGCCTACCATAAGCCCTTAAAAACAAATAAGATTAACATTGGGATGGAGGCAGAACCTAAGGAAGCTATCATCCGTGACTAGTGGTTGGAAAAGGAGGTTTCAAAGATCATTGATTTGTTGCATGATTTCTAAGATTTTTTTCCTCGTGGGTACCATGAACTTAAAGGCATTCACCATTCCTTAGGGAGATGAAGATCAAGTTGAAGGAAGGTGGATGCCTGATTTGGAAGAGGCCTTTTTGGATGAATCCAAATTTATGCGTATGGGTTAAGAATGAAATAGATAAAATGATAGCATCTGGTATCATTGAGGTAGTAGAAGAATCATAATGGATTATTCCAGTGGTTATTAGTATTAAGAAGGATGGTAAGATAAGAGTTTGTGTTGACTATAAGGATTTGAATGCAGTATGTGTCATCGATCCCTTCCCAACCCCCTTTACTGAAGAAATTTTAGGAGTAATCAAGTGCAAAGTCTACTCTTTCAAAGATAGGGTTTTAGGGTACCACCAAGTTAGGATTGGAAAGGAAGACCAGAGAAAGAAAATTTTTACCACCGAATGGGGAATTTTTACCTATACGGTTATGCCTTTTGGATTAAATAATGTGCTTGTTGTGTTCTCACGCATTGTGGTACAATCATTTCAAGACTTCATCCATAAGTTTCTTCAAGTTTACCTGGATGACTGGACTGTGTATGGATTAGTGAAATACCATTGTGACAACTTAAGGTTGATGTTTAACGGATGTTGGAAATTGAGGATATCCCTCAACATTAAGAAATGTGTCTTTGGTACTCCATTTGGAACCCTATTAGGATAGGTTATATGTAAAGAATGCTTGCTAGTAGATCCTACTAAAGTTACAGTTATTGTAGGATTAGGGCAACCTACTAGTCAAAGCGTAGTGTGTGGATTTCTTGGGCATATGGGGTATTATAGGAATTTAATCAAGGGATATGCTAAGATTGCCGTACCCTTAGAGGAATTATTAAAACACAAGAGTTCCTTTCATTTGGGAGAGGCGTAGTAAAAGGCATTTGACACTTTGAAGGATAGGCTTGACACGGTGCCCATATTACATTTTATTTCTTGGGATAATCCTTTCCATGTGCATGTTGATTCCTTAGGAAAAGTTATGTGAGTAGTAATAGAATAACTTGGAGAAGGAATTGTTGATCATACCTTGTGCTTTGCAAGTAGAAAGTTGACACCAGTAGAGCATAATTACACAACTACTGAGTGTGAAACATTGTCTATGATCAAGAAGGTAATATAGATCACGTGATTGGACCAAAGATGACTATCATAGGCTGTAGGATGTAGATATGACTTGGACATATGCTATTAATCATTGGTGCAACGGAGTGCTAACCAGTTATACTTTGGAATATTCCATTTTGACGTATTCTTTCCCAAATGTTGCTGAGTTTGAGTTTCTAAGGGAGCCTAGAGGATCATTTTTACATGTTATTCCTTTGGCTATGAAGATCTTGGTCATTACTTTAGGTCTATAATCATGTCCCATGGATGGCTAAGCTTCTCTGAGCACTGTGAGAGGAAGCTAGTGTGGAGGAAGATTGTAGATATTGTAGCTAAAAAGGAAAGGGAGGAGAGATGACTCAAGTATAGCAAAGATCCTAAAAAGGAGATGACTAGATAACATGAGGTTGTAAATGTGATTGATCTATGGAGGTAAAAGTTGTGGGAAGGAGTTCAGGTTCATGCAAAGGATGTGGAACCTAAGCACTATGTGCCACCCCATCTTGGCAAGCGTGGGAGAGAGCCCCTTTTAGCTTCTAATGAGAGTTCATTGCATGGAGAAAGAAGAGCCATTGACATGCATCTGAACCCACACCATGACTAAATCCTAGGATTTGGTTTTCCAAATGAAGAGAGAAGTATTGTTAACCTAGTTGGTATCGGTGGGGGTGATTGATCAGTGCCTAGGAGAAATAATTGTTCATTTGGAACATCCATGGTTGCACAAGCCATTCTTGTATTTGGAGGAATCTTTGGGAAAGGTCTAAGTAGGCAAGCTTTGGGTATCACATCTGGGAGTGGTGTGGGATAATATCACAAACCATCAGCATGCAGTTCAATGGGATGCTAGGAACACTAGGTGCAGCCACTTTTGGTCATTTGTTGACTATAGGAGGTGGATCTAGTGGATCAAGAGGAATAGGACCTGGTGGATCTAGTGTATTTGGTGGGCCAGGAGGAAATAACATAGGGAACCAAGGCTCTGGATCAGGAGGACAAGGGACCCAGCCACCTCAACAAGTGTTTTTTGAGATGTCTTTACACTTACCAGACTATAGGGGTATTTAATATGTGGCAGAGCATGTGCACTAGTGTGAGTTATTATGGTGCGTGAAGGGGATCACTACCCCAAAGCAAAAGGAAAGTCAGTTTGCAACAACATTGCAAGGGTGCATGCATAGCTGGTATATGAAGTATGACCACCATCAAATGGTGGTAGGCTACACCGTATTGAGAAATTCCTTCTTAGCAGAGCTCCATATCCCATAGTTTGATCAGAAGAGCATTAGTTCTCTAAAGGATATCCAACAGGGAATGGCAGAGAGTGTGTTGGAGTATGACGTGCATTTCAATACTCTCTTGTCAAAATTATCCTATGACATTCATCCTTCTCAATATTATCAATGGTTTTTCATACGATTGATAACACCATTTAGAAGGGCTCTGTGGCACATGACTTTCACAAACCCATGTAAGGCATTGGAAGCTTCCCTGCATGCCGAAGTTGTTGGGAGTGTTGACACTGGTGTTAGCCCTTTTCTCGAGGGTAAAATTGTTGCAATGGCCAAGCAGTTGGAAAATCTATCTGTAAACTCAATGTATGAGGTTCATAGTGGGATTTGGTGCACAAAATGTGAAGTGGAGGGGCATGCAAAGGATAGTTTCCCTCATAATTCGGTGTGTGCTAGGGCAGTAGACTATGAGATTTTCCATGGGTATCATGATGTAACTATATTCCCCCTAATCTAGCGCACAATTCACAAGAATGTTTCTTGTTATTACAAGATCGGTACCTCTACTATCCATGATACCAAGGATTGTAGACTGATTGATCAAATCCATGATGCTATTGATCTAGGTGTGTACTAGACTAGCCTTACAAGTAGTTCAAATGATGATGAATGACGTTATGAAGGGCACATAGATGGAGGAATGTGTGGAAGGGGTTTTTAAGAAGGATTTCATGGTTGTAGTAACCACAATGGAGGGTGAAGTGAGTTACCATGAGGAATGTGTTATAATTTTGGATCTAAAAAACATTATAAACTTGAGTGTCATGACCTATTACAATTCTCATGGTATGGAAAGAAACATAAATACGAAGAGTGTCCAGAAATTTATGAGCATATAGACAAGCAAACTGGAAGGAAAAACGCACTAGGATGGTAAGCATCAAGAAGGTTGATTCACAGTGGATGCCAAGAGTGGCACATGATTCAAGGTTTGAACCTATTCTGGTGATGACACAAGAAAAGGCCGCGCATGCCAGGGAGATGCCAAGACACTAGTTTCAAGAGAGGAAGTAGTACATGGAAAGTTTTTGGACCTTTCTCATCAGAAATAAGTATATTAGGAGACTATGGATGTCATTCAAAGTTTATAAGGAGAGATCCAATGGCTAAAGGAGTAGTCCGGGTAGCATGAAAAAATAAGGAATGTTGAGGCTCCGTAGAAGGACCTGGATGAATTCAAAGAAGTATGTAAAATGGTAAGGAAAGAGAATATTATTGCCTTGCTAGGATAATGGGTGAGAGAGAAGGTACCACTTGCTGAGTAGAACTTGAAAGGAAAGTTTTACATGTAAACCTTCCTCCTCATAGCCTTGAATATGACAAGGAGATCAATTTGAATCCGGTATTTGATGGGTGGATTCTAAGTAATATTCTCATCGACACGGGAGCAGAGGTCAATGTTATTACCTTACAAGCATGACATCAAATGGAGAGGCCCGCATTACAATCATCTTCGAATGTGTTGTATATGGAAAACAAGACTAAGGCAATGCTCATTGGAGTCCTAAAGGATGCATTTATCACCATTCAAGGAGCCAAGCTCACTAGAGACTTTTAATTCTTGGCACACGTCAAGGTAGAAAACTTTCTAGCATTGCTTGGGCACCCATGGTGTTATAAGAACAATACTTACCTGCGGTTTAACAAAGGTTATATCAGTTTTGAGAACAAGGTGGAAACTGTGGTCATTTCTTTGACAGATGGGAAGTCAACACCCTATACTGAGCCCTTAGGATAAGAAGTCCTTGATAGAATCTATGTGTGCTCCATCACAGATCTTGAGATAATTCACCCCACCGAGGGAGTTATCCAATTTGAAGATGTTCAGTCTGTGAGTGATACCACTAGTGTAGCATGCGACAATTGGATGCATGGGACTTATGAGTTAGTTGGGTGACAATTAAGAGGATCTATAACAAGGTTTATAAAGGTGCAATCAGTCAAGTTCCTAGGAGGAAAGAAGTTGTCAACTTACTTTGGATTGGCATAGCCTAAAATTTTCTTACGAGACATGAAAGCTCTGTGGAAAAATGAGGATGATAAAAGAGGAATTCTTAGTTACAACCTACTTGGAACTACAATGCACTAGTGGGATACACATCGGGAAAACCTCTTGGAATGGTGCGAGGTAAGAATTTTTTTTCCTGTAATATTTTCTAGGAGCAATGCGCCCACGGTCATACAAGACTACCATGGTAAAGATACCACTGCATTTCATATCTAAGCATGTGAGAAAGCCTAGATGGGAAGCGCAGAAGCATTGCCACCTTTTTTATGGGTGCATGAGTTGTATTCCACCTTACAAGGTTGTGCACACTCTTGGTATGTTCATTCAAAGATGTGTCGTCATACGGTTAATTGGAAAGAGTTGACAACTGATCTGATTCAAGCTTTTGTGTATAAGAGTACCAAACCATCAGTGGATAAGGTGTTGCAAGTGATCAAGTGCCTTACGATGGGGGATAGCACTATGGAAAATGATAGGCTACTAGAATTGCTAGGTTATCCTTCTATGGAGACCCACCTCAATGAATAAGAATTAGAGGAGGTACAACTTAAGTGTGTGTGCATGGAAAAAGAAAAAGGAAAAATGGTCTATGTAAAAGATGAAGAAGAGATGAAGACTTTGGATGTTAACCATTCAGAGGGTACATGCAAGGTCATAGATAGCACTGATGAGAAATCATGCACCTACCATGAGATCTTAAAAAAAAATAAGGTTAATATTGGGATGGAGGCAGAACCTAAGGAAGCTCTCATCAATGACTATTGGTCAGAAAGGGAGGTTTCAAAGAATATTGATTTGTTGTGTGATTTCTAAGATCTATTCCCTCACAGGTACCATGAACTCAAAGGCATTCACCATTCCTTGGGGGAGATAAAGATCAAGTTGAAGGAAGGTGCGTGCCCAATTCAGAAGAGGCATTTTCGGATGAATCCAAATTTATGTGTATGGGTTAAGGAAGAAATAGACAAAATGATAGCATCTGGTATCATTAAGGTAGTAGAAGAATGAGAATGGATTATCCCAATGGTTATCATTATTAAGAAGGATGGGAAGATAAGAGTTTGCATTAACTACATTGATTTGAATGCATTATGTTACATCGATCCCTTCTCAACCCCCTTTACTGAAGAAATTTTGGAAGGAGTAGTCACGCGCAAAGTCTACTCTTTCACAAATAGTTTCTCAGGGTACCACTAAGTTAGGATTGGAAAGGAAGACCAGGGAAAGACAACTTTCACCACTGAATGGGGAAGTTTTACCTATACGGTTATGCCTTTCGGATTAAAGAATGTGCATGCTGTGTTCTCACGTATTGTGGTACAAGCATTTCAGGACTTCATCTATAAGTTTCTTCAAGTTTACCTGGATGACTGGACTATGTATGGATTAGTGAAATACCATTGTGACAACTTAAGGTTGATATTTGAGAGATGTCGATAATTGAGGATATCCCTCAACATTAAAAAATGTGTCTTTAGTACTCCATTTTGAACCTTGTTAGGAAAGGTTATATACAAAGAAGGCTTGCTAGTAGATCTCGCTAATTTACAGTTATTGTAGGATTAGGGAAGCCTACTAGTCAAAGCGTAGTGTGTGGATTTCTTGGGCATATGGGGTATTATAGGAAGTTAATCAAGGGATATGCCTAGATCACTACACCCTTAGAGGAATTATTAAAACAAAAGAGTGCCTTTCATTGGGGAGAGGTGTAGTAAAAGGCATTTGACACTTTGAAGGATAGGCTTGTCGCGATGCCCATATTACATTTTCCTTCTTGGGATAAGCCTTTCTATTTGCATGTTGATTCCTTAGGAACAACTATGGGAGCAGTAATAGAACAACCTAGAGAGGGAATTTTTTATCATCCCTTGTGCTCTGCAAGTAGAAAGTTAAAACCAGTAGAGCATAATTACACAACTACTGAGCACAAAACATTGTCTATGATCAAGATGGTACTATAGATCACATGTGTGGACAAAATATGACTATCATAGGCTGTAGGATGTAGATCTGGCTTAGATGTATGTTATTGATCACTAGTGTAAGGGAGTGCTAACCAGTTATAGTTTGGAATATGCCATTTCGACATATTATTTCCTATAAGTTACTGAGTTTGAGTTTCTAAGGGAGCCTAGTGGATCTTTTTTGTATGTTATTCCTTTGGCTATGAATATTGTTATCCAATTTTGCACACCTGGCAAGATTGGACAACGGGGTCCTATCACGTTCAAAATAAAATAATAGTCCCAGGAACCCACCTTCGGTTATTATCGAAATGCAATAATTAAAAATAATTCCTAAATTGCATATGAAGAGATCACCTAGCATCGAAAGGCACCCAGTTGATCTCAACTCAGTGGAGAGTTCAGGCTCGAGTTGATAAAGAACCCGGTGTCAAATTGATAATCATCTCAGAAATCATCTCAGTGGAGACTCTCAGTTGTAAGAGCTCAACGATGGTCTTGTTAATGTAAAATATAGCTTGTTGAAAATTGACGAATGAAAGGAACTGTACAAGGATCCCGGTGAGGATTGATGCAAAAAGATCTGAAGGCCGAGTCAAGGAAAGCCAAGTTAAAATGAGGCCAGGTCTAATCCATTAGACAGTGCTCGACCAACCACTTGGGAAAATTATCTTGTTTGACCAAGATGATATGAGATTATGTAGATATGACGATGAGGTCATCTGGTAGTGTTTGAATGAAAAAATGTTTGCAACCAAGCAACCAAATACATCTCAATCAAAATCTCGTAGCACTCTATGGAGAGGGTCGCTTGAAGGAGGCACTACACGTTCTTCTTACAACACATAATCCATCTGTAAATTCTTTAACATATCTTCATCTACTACAGGCTTACATTACTAAGAAAGCCCTTGCGGAGGCCAAGCAAATACACTCTCACATCAATAATAGGGGACACACATTTGGAAGACTCACACTATTACCAAATAAACTTATCTACATGTATGACAAGTGTGGAAGTTTGACGGATGCTTGTAAAGTCTTCAACTGCATGACTGATCCAGATCTCTTCTCATGGAATATGGTAATTGTAGCTTACAGAAGGCATGGACATCCTATACATGCATTCAAACTATTTCATGAAATGCAATGAACACATGATCACCCCGAAAACATGAACATTACTGTATAGCTTGGCCAATGGAAAAGAATCGATCATTTGAGGATGGAGCTCAGATGTGGTAGCATTGGCTCACTCAGTCGAGCCAGATAAGGTCGTGAGCATCCAGAGTTTTTTTTGGTTCGATTGTAAGTCGAGAAGGAAAAGTTGGGGTTCAAATCCGTGCTAAGGCATTGGCTTGGGAGAATTTCATCCCTTTTGTCGGGTTGGACCTTGTTGATGGCAAGCCATTGTAAGATTCCCACATGGGAAATATTTCAGTACATTGCCAAGGTCATAACTTTGATGATGGCAAGCCAAATCAGTATTTCCCCACATAGGATATCTTCATCCCGATTTCTATGGTGGAAAATTTGCAGTGGAAAGCCAACACAAGGTTTTCACATAAAGGGGGTCCCGAGTTTCATCTTGCCAAGGTTGCGTGGAAAAGCTAACGCTGGGGCCCGTGGATTGGTGTGGCTGAGCCGTTACATGGGAGAAGTTTGAGTCTATTGCCAAAAAATGGGAGAAATCCGGTCAAACTGCCAAGTGTGGAGATATTGGTTTGGCAAACCATGACCAAACTTCCGTGAAGGGGAGATTCGGGCAAACACTGCCAAGCACGGAAAGATTAAGGTAGAAAACCATCATCAGACTTCCGCGCAAGCCGTGTAAATAGGATCAGATGGAGGAACGAGTCAAACGCCGAGTGGAGCGGTGAGTGCATGGAGATCAAACCAAGCATGTTGCAATAAAGAAGAAGCCTTCTTTTGAGCGCTTCCAATAGACACGGTTTTCCTCACGAGGCGTTCATACTATTTCACCAAATGCAGTGAACAGATGCCCGACCTGATCAGTTTGCCCTTGCCAGCGTAGATCTCCCAGCTCCCATTCAGTTCACCTTTGCCAGCGTACAGTTCTGAACATTCAGTGGTCGTGGCAAAATCCCACGCATTTGGTGCATAGGCATGCTGCAATATAATAGAAGGCGTTTTTTAGCGCTTCAAACAACTGCAAGAAACAAATATTCACTGCCGTGTATGATGGATTGGAGTCACGACCTTCAAGGCTTCATAGAATTTCCATGAACCAGGAGATGAAGGTTTAAAATAGTGCAGAATGAAACGATTCATGTTGCTCAGCATTCCTTCTCCTAGAAACGAATTGAATGTGAAGGTCAACTCTAAAATACCTAGTCGGCCGTTTTGCATGTTGCATCCTTGTTACGTGTAAATGGTCTCTTTGAGAAACTCTGAGGGTAGAAGCAATATTTATACCCTTCCATTATGTACGTCCAATCAGACAATAAAAATATTCTTTTACCAGGTTCAGAGAAACTTGTTTTCAACAATGAATGATTATACTGCAGTTTCAAGCCGATTTTATCTAGCTTATTTCTATTAGCTTTGATCCACGACTAAGGAAGAATTCATATGGTTGTTCCCTGTACATTTTTCCAAGGTCCTTTTGGTTGCCCCAGTTGTTCAACGTATTTTTCGAAGGGCTCCTTTTATGTGTTGCAAATTGTAACATAAAGGATCGTTTTAGTTTATCGAAAAATGAGTATATTGTGTAGCTCACAGCTACCTATGCCATACTAAGATCCCAATAATGGCATAATTTTTGATTTGAGCCGAGATTGCTGAGTGCACTGCTAAAATACCGAAGGGCTCTTTGGCCAAAAATCAGTCTCAAGGGTGTCTATTGACATGTTATGGGCATGAACCTAGGTCATCATCATGGCAGCATTAGGTCTTTATTATTAATGGCATTTTCTCATCATTTGGAAGGTACAAATTGTGCTTATTATGGCAAATCCAAAACATTCTTACTACAAGTGTTATATGATAAGGAAGAACCGTGAGCATTGTGGTAAAACCATTCTTTTTAGAGATTTCGCGTTAAGCTTGGTATTCAAGTGAGTTTGAGCCCAGGAAAGGCAAGATCGTTTGCTGGATGAAGAGCTCAGTGACTTCGCAAGGAGCTCGTGGTGATGTTTCATGAAGTTTGAACAAGGAATGCATAAATGGCTTCGAGTTAACAGAGCAAAACGGTAAGAATCAAGTTTGATAGCCCACCATTCGGAGGACTCAATGCAAAAGAGCCCGATTGCCAAGACGAGGAAAGAGTTGGTGTGGGGTTCAAAATCAATTGCAACACCAAGTTAGAGGATTCGAAGCTCACCGAGTTGAGATTTGTGCAGACTCTATCCACATGGACCCCCCTCCTCTTCAAGTCAAACGGGTCAACGGGGGGGTCCCAACATTATATTAATTAAATTAATATTTTTATTTAAATATTTTAATAATAATATTTATTATTATTATTTAAATATTTTATTTAAATATTCTTTTAATTAATTGAGAAGACTAGGTCATCAGGGAATTAATGACCCATGATGGAACCTTCTCAAGTAGTTCAACTAACTGTAATAAATACATCATGGGCCTTCATTTTAGGAATGTAATTATGACCATTTCCTCTTCTTTCTCACATATTTTTCTATAAATGTAAGTTGGAAGCTCATTTCAAAGGGTTCCAACAGTTCAGACAAGTTGGACAGTTAGATATCTCAGACGAGTGTATACTTTTCAAGAATCCTCTCTCTTCTGCAAGTTGTTCTTGTGTGTTGAGAGAACTTTCAAGCCTCCTCTTCAAGACTGTAATGGAAACTATTGCCTCTTCTGAATGTATGATGCATTGTGCATGTTATTGAAGCAATAAAAGTGTGTGTTTTGTGACTAATCTTGGTCCTTTCATCCTTTTATGCTTCTTTGTGCCTTTCTCGTACTTGCAGGTACACTGTGCAAGTTTAAGTTTCTATTACAGGTTCTTAGAGTTCTGTGCTTATCGAGTGGTGGAGTATTGCATGCAGTTGAGTTGTGGTGTCCGTTCACCCTTCTTGAGTTCATCCTTCTTCACTGGGAAACTAGTATATTTCTCGGTCTGATAAAGTTTAACAAAGGGAACGCGTGTCTCTTAGTCTGTGGTATCCTGTACCCTCTCTAAGTTGCAGTAGGTGAAGTTGACCTGTGGTGCACACACCCTCTTCAAATTAACCCTTCCTGAATCTGAAGACACCCTTTATTTGGTGCATCACCGTCCCTAGTATAGTTTCATTTTTGTAAATCTCTTTCCCTAAAACCCCATGAAAATGTTAGCGTAGGACTAGATAATCATTTTTGTTACACTAGGAGTAGTACAGCACTTAGTTTAGGAAGAGGAAGCCGGCCTTCTCCGGAGGTTCACCTCGAGCCCAAGTCCCACAGCTTGAGAGGTGATCCCATGTGTCCCAATCACACCGAACGTCCTATTCACATCCTGGCCATTCAGGGGGTGCAGTGATTTGGCGACAACAAATATCTTGGTCATTAATTTGATTCTAGAATCATTTCCCATGGCCGGATAAGCTTCTCAGAGTGCTGGGAGTGGAAGCTAGGGTGGAGGAAGATGGTAGATATTGTGGCTAAAAAGGAAAGGGAGGAGAGATGACTCAAGTAGAGAGAAGATCCTAAAAAGGAGATGACTAGACAACACGAGGTTGTAAGTGTGATGGATCTATGGAGGCAGACGTTACAGGAAGGAGTTGAGGTTCATGCAAAAGATGTGGAACCTAACCAGTCTATGCTACCCCATCTTGGTAAGCATGAGAGAGACGCCCTTTTAGCTTCTGATGAGATTTTTTTACATAGAGAAAGAAGAGTCGTCGGTGCACATCTGAACCCACCTGATGACTAACCCTTGGCATTTGGTTTTCCAAATGAAGGGAGAAGTATTATTAACCCATTTGATATTGGTGGGGGTGACCGATCGGTACCCAGGAGATATAATTTTTCATTTAGAACATCGATGGCTGCGCACGCCATTCCTATATCTGGAGGAATCTTTAGGTAAGGTGCAAGTATGTAAGCTTTAGCTATCACGTCTAGGAGTGGTGTGGGACATAGAAATAGTAGTGGGATGATATCACAAACCATCAGCGTGTAGTTCAGTGGGACGCTAGGAACACTAGGTGCTACCACTTCTGGTCCTTTGCTAACTACGAGAAGTGGATCTAGTGGATCAAGAGAAATAGGACCTAGTGAATCTAGTGGATATGGTGGGTCAAGAGGAAACAACAGAGGGAACCAAGGCTCTAGATTGTGAGGAAAAGGGCCCCAGCCACCTCTCCAAGTGTTTTTCGGGATGTCTTTGCACTTACCAGACTATAGGGGTATTGAAGATGTTGTAGAGAATTTGCACAAGTGTGAGTTATTATGGCGCGTGAAGGGGATCACTACCCCAGAGTGTAAGGCAAGTCAGTTTGCAACAATATTACAAAGGCACACGCATAGCTGGTATAGGAAGTGCGACCACCATCAAATGGTGGTAGGCTACACTGCATTAAGAAATTCCTTCTTAATAGAGCTCCATATCCCTTAGTTTGATCAGAAGAGCATTATCACTCTAAAGGATATCCAACAGGGAATGGTAGAGAGTGTGTTGGAGTATGACGTGCATTTCAATACTCTCTTGTCAAAATTATCCTATGACATTCATCCTTCTCAATATTCTCAATGGTTTGTCGGAGGATTGATAACACCATTTAGAAGGGATCTGTCGCATAATAATTTCACAGATCCGTGTGAGGAATTGGAAGCTTCCCTATATGCCAAATTTGTTGGGAGTGTTGACACTTGTCTTAGCCCTATTCTGGAGGCTCAAATTTCTGCAATGGCCAAGCAGTTGGAAAATCTATCTGCAAACGCATCGTATGAGGTTCATAGTGGGCTTTAGTGTACAGACTGTGAAGTGGAGGGGAATACAAAGGATATTTTCCCTTAGAATTTGGTGTGCACTATGGCGGTAGACTATGAGATTTTCCATGTGGATCACGATGTAAGTATATGTCCCCTACGCTAGTGCACAATTCATAAGAATGTTTCTAGCTATTACAAGATTGGTACCTCTACGACCCATGATACCAAGGATTGCAGACTGATTGATCAAATCCATGTTGCTATTGATCTATGTGTGCACTAGACTAGCCTTACAAGTTCAAATGATGATGATCGACATTATGAAGGGCGTACAGATGGATGAATGTGTGGAATGGGTTTTCAAGGAGGATTTTGTGGTCGCAGTAACCACGGTGAAGGGTGAAATGAGTTACCATGAGGAACATTTTATAACTATGGATCCACAAAACATTATAAATGTGAGTGGCCTAACCTATTACAATTCTCATGGTGTGGAAAGAAACATAAGTACAAACAGTGTCTATAACTTTATGAGCATATCAACCAACAGTATCGGGTAGCATGAGAAAAGAAGGAATGTTGAGGCTTCGTAGAAGGACCTGGATGAAGTCAAAGAAGTATGTAAAATGTTAAGGAAAGACAATATTATTCCCTTGTCAGGATAATGGATGAGAGGGAAGGTACCATGCAGCGATTAGAACATGAAAGGTAGGTTTTTCATGTAAACCTTCCTCCTCACAGCCTTGAATATCACAAGGAGATTACTTTGAATGTGGTATTTTATGGGTGGCTTCTAAGTAATATTCTCATAAACACGGGAGTAGAGGTCAATGTTCTTACCTTACAATCCTAACATCAAATAGGGAGGCCCACATTACAATCATCTTTAAATGTATTATATATGGAAAAAAAGACTAAGGAAATGCCCATTGGAGTCCTAGAGGATGTATTTATCACCATTCAAGGATCCAAGTTCACTGGAGACTTGGAATTCTTGGCACTCATCAAGGCAAAAAACTTTCCAGCATTGCTTGGGCACCCATGGTGTTATAAGAACAATAATGACCTACGGGTTAACAAAGGTTATATCAATTTTGAGAACAAGGAGGAAAAGGTGGTCATTTCTTTGAAAAATGGGAAGTCAACACTCTATAATGAGCACTTAGGAGAATAATTCCTTGATAGAATCTATGTGCGCTCCATCAGAGATCTTGAGATAATTCACCCCACCAAGGGAGTTATCCAATTTGAAGATGCTCAATCTGTGAGTGATACCACTAGTGTAACATGCGATAATTAGATGCATGGGACTTATGAGTTAATTGGGTGACAGTTAAGAGGATCTATAACAAGGTTTATAAAGGCATGCTCAGTCAAGCGCCTAGGAGGAAATAAGTTTCCAAGTTAATCTGGAGGGGCATGTCCTAAAATTTTCTTATAAGACATAGAATCTCAGTGGAAAAATGAGGATGAGAGAAGTGGATTTCTCAATTACAACCTACTCAGAACTACAACGCACTGGTGGGATACACATCAAAAAAACCTCTAGGAATGGTGTGAGGTAAGAATTGCGTTTTCTGTAATATTTTCTAGGAGCAATGTGCCCATGGTCATACAAGACTGCCATGGTAAAGAGACCACTTCCTTTCATATCCAAGTGTGTGAGAAGGCCTAGATGGGAAGCACATAAGTGTTTCCACCTTTTTTATGGGTGCATAAGTTGTATTCCACCTTACAAGGTTGTGCGTGCACATGGTACATTCATTCAAAGATGCATCATCATTAAGGTAATTTGCAAGAGTTAACAGCTGATCTCATTCAAGATTTCGACTATAAGAGTACCAAACCATCAGTGGATAAGGCATTGCAAGTGATCAAACACCTTACGATGGGGGATAACGCTATGGCAGAGGATAGGCTACTAGAATTGCTAGGTGATCCTTCTGTGGAGACATGCCTCAATGAAGAAGAATCAGAGGAGGTATAGCTTAAGCACTTGTGCATGGAAAAAGAAAAAGGAAAAATAGTCTATATAATAGATGGAGAAGAGATGAAGACTTTGGATGTTAACCATTTAAAGGGTACGCGTAAGGTCATAGTTTTCACTGATGATCGAGCACACACCTACCACGAGCCCGTAAAAATAAATAAGGTTAACATTGGGATGGAGGCAGAACCTAAGGAAGCTATCATCAGTAACTATTGATCAGAAAAGGAGGTCTCAATGATCATTGATCTGATGCGTGAGTTCTAAGATTTGTTCCCTCACAGGTACCATGAACTCAAAGGATTTCACCATTCCTTGGGGGAGATGAAGATCAAGTTGAAGGAAGGTGCACACCCGATTCAGAAGAGGCATTTTCAGATGAATCCAAATTTACGCATACGGGTTAAGGAAAAAATAGACAAAATGATAGCATCTGGTATCATTGAGGCAGTAGAAGAATTAGAATGGATTATCCTAATGGTTATCAATATTAAGAAGGATAGCAAGATAAGATTTTGCATTGAATACATGGATCTAAATGTAGTATGTGTCATCGATCCCTTCCCAACCCCCTTTACGGAATAATTTTTGGAAGGAGTAGTTGGGCAAAAAGTCTACTCTTTCACAGATAGGTTTGCAGGGTACCACCAAGTCAAGATTGGAAAGGAAGACTAGAGAAAGACAAATTTTTCCACTGAATGGGGAATTTTTACCTATAAGGTTATGCCTTTTGGATTAAATAATGTGACTGATGTGTTCTCGCATATTGTGGTAAAAGCATTTCAGGACTTCATCCATAAGTTTCTTCAAGTTTACCTGGATGACTGGATTGTGTATGGATTAGTGAAAGACCATTGTGACAACTTATGGTTGATGTTTGAGAGATGTCGGCAATTGAGGATATCCCTGAAAATTAAGAATTGTGTCTTTGGTACTCCATTTGGAACCCTGTTAGGACAAGCTATATGTAAAGAAGGATTTCTAGTAGATCCCGCTAAAGTTATAGTTATTATAGGATTAGGGGAGCCTACTATTCAAAGTGTAGTGCATGGATTTCTTGGGCATACAGGGTATTATAGAAAGTTAATCAAGGGATATGCCAAGATCCGCACCCTTAGAGCAATTATTAAAACACAAGAGTGCCTTTCATTGGGGAGAGACGTAGTAAAAGGCATTTGACACTTTGAAGGATAGGCTTGTCACGACGCCCATATTACATTTTCCTTCTTGGGATAAGCCTTTCCACGTACATGTTGATGCCTTAGGAATAGCTATGGGAGCAATAATAGAACAACCTTGAGAGGGAATTGTTGATCATCCCTTGTGCTTTGCGAGTAGAAAGTTAAAACCAGTAGAGCATAATTACAAAACTACTGAGCATAAAACATTTTCTATAATCTACGTGCTACATAATTTTAGGAAAAATCTATTGGCGAAACCATTTATATTCTACATGGACCATATGGCATTAAAATACTCAGTCAAAAAACCCATTCTACAAGGGTGCATATGTCGTTGGGTCCTACTATTTCAAGAATTTATGTTCACCGTGGTCGTGAAACTAGGAAAAAGCAATTCAAGACCTGACCACTTATCAAGGATTAACTCAAGGGAAGATGCACAACTATTTAGGTCATGGCGTGTACCCTCAGACTTGGAAGATACCGCAGTGTTCTTAAAAATAGGTATGGCATTGAAAGGAATGAAGGCCCAAGAGAGAAAGAAGTTAGAAATATGCACCACACCCTACATTTTAATTAATGGAGATTTGTATAAGTTAGGTCATGATGAGGTTCTGTGCCAATGCATAGTGGAACATGAGTGCGTAGCCATTATGGAAGAAGTGCATGGTGGGATTCCATGAGGACACTATGCAAGAAATGCTACATCGTAGAAGATTTTATTAGGTGGGATTTGGTGGGAAACCATATACACGGATTGCATTGAGGTTTGCAAGGCCTGTGACCATTTCCAGTGCCATGGAAAACCTAGAAAGAAGGATGAAATTCCTTTGTGACCAATAGCCAGTGCTAAACCATTTGAAAAATGGGCAATAGACTTTTTGGGACCAATTGTGCTAGTCGCGCGAAGGACTGGTTCATGGTATATCGTCACTTGCACTGATTATTTGACATGGTGGGTAGGGGCAGCACCTACAAAGGATTGTACCTCAGCGACAACTGCTAGATTTTTATGGGAGAACATAATCAACATGTATAGTTTCCCTTTAAGTTTAATAAGTGATAAGGGTACACACTTTCTCAATGAAATAGTCAGGATTCTGTTAGCAGAATTTATGGTGGCCCATCATAAGACTACCACATATTACCCTTAAGCAAATGGGATTGCTGAAGTATTTAACAAAATACTAAGTCACATTTTAACTAGGATCTATGACGTTTGAAGAAAGGATGGTGATGATAAGGTATCATCCATTCTATGGGCATACAGGACAACCTATAAAATGTTGAATAAGGCCACACCATTTCAATTGGTGTTTGGTTCAGAGGTTGTTTTACTAGTGGAATTCATGTTACCTTCGTTGCGTATAGCACACGCAGGAGGATTAACTGATGGAAAAGTGTTGGAAGAAAGAATTGATAAGTTGATGCAGTTAGATGAAATACAATCACTTGCTAGATGGAGTCAGAAGATAGAAAAATCAAGACAAAAATCATGACATGATCGACATATCGAGAACAAGAAGTTTGAGGTTCGGTAGTTAGTATTGTTATATGATTCCAAGTATCTATGCCATCCTGGGAAGTTGAAAGTCCATTGGTTGGGACCTTACATTATTGATTTGGGTGCTTTCCAGTTACAAGATCTGGATGGGACGAGGTTACCAGGTCACTTCAATGGGATTAGGATGAAGCCCTACTGTAAATAAGTCTTCTTGGTGTTTGTAATAAGGAAATATTTCCAGTTAGCTTATAATTTCCCTTTATTCCTTTTCTTTTCTTGTATTTCCCTTTCGTGTTGCTTGTTCACTTTGTGTAGTTTCATTTTACACCTTGTGTGCCGATAACCACCTTATCTCCCTAAAGTTGTGTATGCACAGAGGACCACACATATGTTTTAGTGTGGGGTGGAGTAATACGAAGTATAGACCTATAGTAAAAAGTTGAACTGGAATTAGAAGTTACAGTGAATGACCCAGTTAGAGGATGAAAATTTCTTAAGGTTAAGAATCATGTAGAAGAGAAGGTGGATGAGAATGGTTGGTATCAAAAATACTTTACGGAAACCACGTACAAAAAGGATGAAGAGTGCAAGAACAACATAAGGTAGTCAAGGGAAAAATAGGGTGAAGGACATAATAAGTGGATTCATCGCTGTGGACGTTTGCGTAAGAGTCTTTGGTTGGGTTAGATTGTTGCATGCCAGAAGTTTGAAAAGGGTTTTTCACGCAGGATGTGGCACGTGGATAAAATTTCTTAAGACGGCTTAGTGGAAAAAGTTGCATTTAATGTTAAAGTATGTTTGTAGGTGGTATAACATTTAATATTGGAAAGAAGAAAAAATAATAAATACAAGGTTGGGTAAATCATTTGTTACCTTGCATTTACAAAGAAGAAAAATCTCTTATGAACTAGGAAAGTTCAAAGATATTTGTACAAAGAAAGGAGAATCCAAGAGATCTAAAGTGTGTGACTAGAGTAGATCTGCAAACCAGTGTGGAAGGAGTACACAGGAGTGGCAATTTTTTTTAAGGAAGCACCATCTTGTGGAAGGATTCTTCCAGTTAGGGTTTGGCAACTAGGGCATGGAGTTAGAAGGACTTCTTCATAAGTTTGAGCTATGGGATTGGACATAGTTGTAGAGTAGAGAAAGGGGAAGAGGATTTAAGTGTTAGCACCAACCAGAAGAATGAAACAAAGGAAACCAACCATTTCACCAAATAAAACAAAGGGAAATGGCAAGGGAAATCATATCGCTATTATCGCAAGCACCAATGAAGAATGGTACGTGGAAATGCAATACCCAGATGGGTTATTGCTAGGAAAAGTATGGGAGTCACACCTGCGGAAGATGGTCGTAAGAGATTATAATCATCCCACAAGAAAAATGGAGAAGGAGATGAATTTGGAGTTGGTTCGACTAACCAACAAGAGGACGCCTAAAGGCATGCCAATATACAACGACAAAGTAAAGGAAAAATTGGAGAAGGTAGGGATGTTTCAGCTTTAAGAGTTACCTTACTTCGACAAAACTGAGTGTCTTTATCAATGGCTGATGTCGTGTGTACATGAAGATCACTTTTACTTTACGGGGAACAAGCATCACACCACAGCTGATTTATAAGTTCACATGCCTCAATTGTGAAGGGGATAACATTGATGATGATCTAAGTGACAAGTAATCCATGAAGAAGACTGTAGCCATGTATGACTACAAGAAGAGTTCAAGATACTTTGACATCTCATAGATACCAGACCTAGTGATGAGGATGGCCACACACTTATTCAGAAAACTCAATGACTAGGAATGGTGGATACAAGTAAATAAGGCACGGGTGAACGTATCCTGAAAGATATCAGAAGAGACCATCTATAACTTGTCCACTTTCATTGTAGATGAAATTATAAGTACCACACAAGAGGGAGACAAGATAATCTTTGGTAATTTACTCCTCACTATTGTGTTCTCAGAGATTGGAGTGCCCGACGGGATAGAAAAATTTATTTCAAAATATCCAGAAGAGGATACGTCACCCGTTAAGAAGATTGCAAAGTATACTAGTGAAACCATAACGTCCACTCACAAGGTGCGCATGGAGAAGTGGTATAAATGAATGTGTGATGCATTCAGGGTTGAGTGGATGATCCCAAAGTAGTTTCCCACACTTGTGAGTGGAGAGGAAGAGTTTGCAATATACTAACACTTCTCTATTGGCAAATTTATGATGACAGATGGGAACATGAGTCCATGGTGCAAACTACACTTCTCTTTCACCGCATTATAATTCCAAGCTAGAGTAAATCGGTTTAAGGAGGCCAAGAGACTAAGTTTTGACCTTAATGAAGGAGATACAGACCATCGTGAGCTGCACAGGAAGCTATTCTACCCAAAGTGCACATACATGGAGATATATTTCTCCCACGAGATCCAAATGATAAAGCCTTTAACACTGCTAATTTCCAGAAGGACCGCAACAAGGGTATACCTATGCATAAGGCTAAAGTTTAAAAAAGGTGCTTACTTGGAGAAGGATTTCTCCATTACTTAAGACCCCACATGAAGTAAGAAGGCCATGCCTAGAAAGAGGGAGAGATAAGAGGTGCAGAAGGCATTAAGTGTCCAAACTACTCAGGTGGTAAGCACGCTGGAGAAAAGCACTAAGCCTAGTACTTACATGTGGAGGAAGAAGTCCCCAATGAAAGAAAATACTCTAGAAGAAGAGGCACCAAAGCACAAAGAGCCCATCACTCAGGAGGAATCACCAAGGAGGACATCATCTATCGAAGAAAAAGAAAGAGAAGAATCCCCTGTGTTGGAATCCCCATTAAGGAAGAAGCAAAAGGTGACGGATAAGGACAATTCAAAAGAAACAGAAGACCTAGATGCCTACATTTTTGAAAGGGATGATGATGAAGATTAACTAGGAGGAAAAGACCATCCCATCTATGAGATACACAATTCTGAAGAAGAAGTAGATGAGGACTATAACGAAGGAGATGAGGAAAAGGAGGATGAAGAAGAAGCTGAGACCCAAGGCAAGGGGCAAGGCGGGGAAGAAGTTACAAAAGAAGAAAGGACCCCAAGCCTCACAAAGGAATAGGTAGATGAGGCCGTAGAGAAATAAGTGGAAAAAATCATCAAGGAACTGGTGGAGCAAGAAGTGGAATGCAACGCAGATGTGGTGATGAAGGAAGGAGGAGAACGTATGAAAAGAATACGGAAGCATGGGAGGAGATCCCAGTTTGGCTGTAATATTTCCAAAGGTTGCACACAAAAGGATGAAGAGTGAAGAAGCATCAAAATTTCAAGGAATGGGCTACATTAATGATCCAAACAAGGTGTTGCACACGCGCTTCCAGAGCACCATGTTAATGGAACTACTAGACATGGGCATTTAAGTCCCACATTGATGAGCAGGAATTTGAAGTAAGCTAAGGAGCATTGATGAAAGTGAAAAAAAAATGGATGAACCCCTTGTGAATACTCAACATTTATTAGATGAAAAGATCTGCAACACACTCAAAAAATTATCAGTTGAGGTTTAAGTCAGGATCCTTGGGAGAAATGATAGGGTAAAGTTCCTAGAGGCATAGCTGGAGGAAAAGGAAGAAGAGCTCATTGAAAATACCAAGGACTTGAAGTACGAAGAGCTAATCAACACTTAGTTAAGGTGTGAGTTGAAAGATGAAAAGGAAAGAGTGTGTGACGCATACAAGAAGATAGAGATGATCACGAATGTAATTGTCCTAAAATATCTAGACTTAACGCTTCCCGTGAAAAAGTATGGTTCATCCTTATAATTCCTAGAGGACTTGATCCACGTAATCACTATAGAGAGGTGACCAATTCCCCTAGAATTAGTAGAGGAGGTGTTGGCATCTGAAGAGAAAGAAAATAAGATGAAGGTGGTGGAGATTGTTTCCTAATACAAAAAGATCCTCACCGATGTAAAGACCACTACTTAAACTACTGAGGATGCCTATGATAACTACATAGATAGAGATAGAGTGAAAAGTATCCTAGTTACCACTTATGAAGTGAAACTCAAGGAGTTCTAGGAAAATAACAAGGGGAATAGGGTGGAGTGAGACAAGATCCTATCCGAGGTAGAAAAGAAATCAAAGGCCTTTGAGACCTTGTGGGGTTCAATCAAGAATCGGAAAAAGGAATTGTACCCTCAAATCACTCGAAGGATGGATGCAGTCAAGTATTTGGGAAAAAATTTGGAGGAGATTGTGGAGAAAATGACCACTAAGGAAGAGGAGCTTAATTTTGAAGTGAACACCCTATTGGGTGACCTCTGTCAGCATGCGCAAAATAAGCTTGACACTTGGGGGAAATTAGGAGCTTATTTAAGGAAGGATTTCCCTCTCCTCCTCTAGAAGTAAATAAAGTTCCCCATTCTTTCATTCTTTTCCCTAATTTTCATTCCTTCATTCTTCCATTCTAACCATCTGTAAGGATCCACCATTATTTAATTCTTTATTGAAGAGTGTTTCCAAGGACGAAGAATAGGTGTAGTGTGGGGTGATGTTGGGCCCCAAAATATCAGCTAAGTACAAGGTGTGTGGGAACATGGTACCTAATTGAATAAGGGCACACGGATTGAAGGCTCGCAAGGAAGGGGTTCTAGCAGGGTTTTGCAGAACACACGGTGTGCTCACGCAAGGAAAAATGGGTTTTTTACTTAGCTGAATTTGGCAGCCAAGGAAGCACACGAGAAAAGTATGACCCTTATGGATAAGGTTCCATCCTGGGGATTGTGGATCAAAAAGGGGAATATTCTAGGCATGCGATGGAATTTTCCAGAAGACATCATTGTAAGGAATGGCGAGCTTAGATCTAGAAAGGCATGCTTCCATGGAGGACTACTTCGACACTTGGCAACCGATCTGTAACTTCTAGAAGGTATGACGGTGAGTGCTAAGGTTATAAATATAAGTGCTTGGTAGAAGAAAAGGATATAGTTGAAGAGAGGCAAAGCCCTGCAGAAAATGGAATGGAGGATGTTATGGGTTAGGGATTAGGAGAGCTTTGTGAGCATTTAGCACATAAGGGGAGGGGTTCTCATTTTTCTTCATAATATGATGAGCATAATATAGCTCTGGTGCATGATTTGGCTCTGCATAATTATATGAGGATCTGTTATGACCTCAAGGGATTTAATGTGGGTTATTAACTTTGATAGTATGAATATAATTCTTTGTTATAAATCATTTGTTTTCAATACTTATGTATTTCCATTTTGTATGAATCATCTCCATGTGTTGCTTGTCATCTCTCTTACATGTATACAATGAGATGACAAATCTTCCTAAGTTTATAAGAATGTGGTTTAGGTATTTTATATCTTGCATTTGATTTTATATCCTAAGATGATGTATTCTCATGAAACTCGCATAAAAGATAGACTCAGCACCCATTGTGTACCCCGGGTGAGCACCTAGTGCCTGCTGGGTGATAGGCTGACGCACATGGTATTTTCCTATTCTGTGAAGGGTACGAAAATGACTACATGTATTTATAAATGAAGAATATGTTTCAAATATGGTTTAGTTTAATTATAACACTCAATTTAAGAAAAGGATCATAGAAGTTAACAATTTGATCCCAAGTATGACTAGCCAAATGCAAAAAGAGCCTCTAACCATTATAGCCTAGTCACTGCCTATCATTATAAAAGACGGAGTTTCTCTCGGAAGAATTGTTTAGAATCAATATGTCTCCCACCCTGCCAGTGAGGGAACAAAAAACCAGATATCGTCTAAATTATTTCCACCTGAAAAAATTAACATGGTCCAATAACTCAAAAAAGCACCAGCTAATGCATCCTTGTGGGATCTCCTGAGCATTCCAGGGCAAAAGGAGTTGCTCCAAGAAGTGCTCAAACCAAACAAAGATCCAACCACTTCTAGAAAGGAGAAGGAAAGGGTAGAAGCCACATGAGTCTCAACATAGGAAGTACTATTGAATCAAAAGGGAGAGGTGAGTAAACCAAGGCCCAACCCCTTCTTTATGAATCTTATCATAGGTAAAAAATTACTACATAATTCTATGATAGACCCCAACGCTAGCACTACAGTTATGCCCAAGGAAATTACAGATATCTTGGGCATTAAATATGATCCCTTAAGGAAAGGAGTCATGCAAATGGATGGGATGTATGTTCAAACCATTGAGGCTATCAAGGGAATCCCATTATAGCTATATTCTTTCGCAAATATAACCATTCCTCAGGATATTGTGATAATCAACGTTTTTCCTGTCTTCGGCCTTTTCCTCTCTCATGATTTTACAGCTAAGATTGGAGGTTGTATGTATCTTGATTGGTATCATCTGATTCTGTGAACAAAATACGGGTCGAAAATGAAGGTCTTGTCAAAGCCCCTCACCAGGGAACATATACCTGACCATGTGGATCCAGGCTTCCAAGCTTCTCATGCTATGATCACCAGGGAGGAAGAATTATACACAGAAGATTTAGCCAACCTCCCTCCATGTGATCCTTTTGGGAATTTCAATTCCACTAGTTTAGGCACATACATCATTTTCTATGAATATTCTGAGATCCCTAAGATAATAAAAGGATACAACATAAAGAAGTGGAATCCCCCCAAATATCCCCAAATATGGACCTGTCATCACCAATCCGGCACTATGATAATTCTTCACCGGGAACTCCTCGTGCTATGATTATTTACTAATGCACAGCCTTTAGTTTGGTGGATGTAATCTTGAACAAAACAACATAACACAAAAATACCATCGACTATGATAAGACGGAATGATGACAAATCTGAAATATCAAAGAAAATTATAATATTAACATGAAATTGTTACAATCTCACCCATGAGGTACTTCGAGTGTTATTGACTTCACTTGATTTTCACCAAGACTATGGGAGAAACTTTACAATTACCCCTCTTAATGGCTTCTTCAACACACCTTTAAACTGATGGCTTCCTTCGCACACTTCCTACAATATTTCTCACTACTTCCTTCTATATTAAATGAGGGGGGTAGCCTCTCTATTTATAGAACTTCCAGGCTTATCCATCTTATCTCTAAGATAGGATAAGAAATCCACTCTGACAAATCATATTTCATACCTTAACTCTTATCTGTACATGTAAGCTTATCTTCTAAGATAAGATAAACCTTATCATTTTACATGGGTTCCACATTTTTAGACTTTTTACAAATAAAATACACAAAATATTTATGACCTCACTCCTTGTCCTTATTACCAATATAATATTTCTAATTCCTAATCACGTAGACCCTACTTCTCTAATTACCCAAACTTTGACATTTTAACATTACCGGACCACTTACGATAAATATTTACTTTTTACGACATTCCTATTGTACTTTGACTGTTACCGTACTCCACATTATTGGCGGCACCGTACTAACGGCACCGTTATCTTCTATCAGACACTACTACTAATTATACTTAACAACATCATATTCCTAATACATACATTAATGAAATAGAAATTACGGAGGAAAATTTTAGTGTCGACATCTTCCCCCTTCCTAGCTTCTACTCCGTCCTCGGAGTAGACTATTCTGGTGCTTGGAAAATCTTCAAATTGTCGTGGTTGACCCATTTCGTAATGAGAGTGCCATCCAATTCCTCCAGTCGGTACGTACCATTTTCATGCACAGCTGCTATTTTGTAGGGCCCCATCCATTTTGGAAGAAATTTTCTCTGTCTTCTTTTTTTGTATCTTGAATCATATACTAGAACCAAGTCATTCACATGAAATGGAGACCACAGGATCTTTTGATCAAAGTATTCCTTCTGCTTCATTTTCTTCTTATGGCTTGTATCCTTTGCTATTTCTCTCATTTCTTCCAGCAAATGAAGATGTACCAACCTTTCTTTTACTGAATCACTTTCATCCATCCTATCATTTTTCATAACTCTCACAGTGGTAATATCAAACTCAATAACAAGAACTGGATCAATGCCATAGGCCAACTGAAATGGGGAGTATCTTGTTGCTGACTTTGATGTTGCCCTATATGCCCACAATGCTGCATGAATCCTTTTATCCCATTTATGTACCTGCAAGGCTGCATCTTTTGCTAGAATTTGACACAACACAAAATTTGTTCATTCCACCTGTCCATTTGTGCTTGGCTTGTATGTTGTTGCCTTCCTGTGCTTAATAGAAAACTTATTGACTAGGGCTTCTACCACCTCATTAATTAAGTGGCTTCCTTGATCTGTTACAATTTCTAATGGGTAACCAAATCTGGTGATAATGCGTTAATACATGAACCTTGCCACTTCATCCATGGAAGCTATTTTCAATGACCTAGCTTCAACCCACTTGGCTAAATAATCTGTGGCAACTACAATATACTTATTTTGGCGTGATGTAGTTGGAAGTGGACCTACAATGTCTATTCCCCACTTTTCAAAGGGACCAAGGGGAAGAATAGGACATAATGGAGCTAATGAAGTCTTACGATTACCATGTGTTTGACAAATATCACATGTCTTACAATAATTATAACAATCTTTAAAAAGAGTGGGCCAGTGATAACCTGCATCCAAGATCCTTCTTGCTGTAAGTTGTCCAGAGAAGTACCCTCCACATTACCATTGTGGAATTCTTCTAGCAGTTCCTTCCCTTGATCACGTCCAATTGCCCTCTTGTACTGTCCATCAAGTCCTATTCGAAATAATACTCCATGCAGAATAGAATATGGAAAACTGGCTTGAGTAATCTTTCTCTTAGTATTTGCATTGGCACCATCAGGAAACTTGAATTCATTCAGATAATTCCAAATATCTATGTATTCACTAGGGATTGTGTCAAGGGATAACAAGGTTGCATCGGGAAAATCATCATCATCACAAGATGATCCTAAACCATCATAGGCTCGAGAGAGTGCATCTGCATTGACATGCTTCTTTCCTGGCCTATCTATAATATCAAATTCAAACTCTTGTAGCAAAATTATCCATCTTGCTATCCTCCCTGATGGGTTAGGCTTATTTACAATATATTTTAGAGCCTGATGATCTGTTACAACTAGAAATTTTTTCCCTAGCAAGTAATTTCTAAACTTCTTTACAACAAAAATGATAGCCAGAGCCTCTTTTTCAGTTACAGTATAATTTACCTCAGCACTGCTCATTTGTCTGCTCCCAAAGTAAATTGGATGTTCATTCCCATTTTCATCCTTTTGGCTCAAAGTACTTCCTAGTGCTGCATCTGAGGCATCAGTGTACACAATGAATGGCTTGTTCCAATCTGGATTCTTCAAAACAGGTGAAGACACCAGGGCTTCCTTCAATTGTCCAAAAGATTCATGTGCCTTATTTCATGGTTCATAAGTAACATCATTCTTCAAGAACTGGGTTAGTGGCTGTGCAATCTTTGAGAAATTCTTGATGAACCTTCTATAGTAACCCACATGGCCTAAAAATGATCTCAACTTACTTCTATTAAGAGGAAATGGTAAATCTTTGATTTTTGAAACTTTATCAGGATCAGTACCAATACCATCTCTGGATACAACATGCCCTAACAAAACGCCTTTAGAACATCCAAAGATACACTTTGTAGGGTTTAGTGAGGCTTGTGCTTCATCTAACCTTTGAAATGTTGTCTGCATTTGGTGCAAGTGGTCCAACTTGCTCCCATAGATACAAAAATCATCCAGAAATACTCTGATGAAGGTCCCAATGTAGGGTTCGAACACCCTATTCATCAAACGCTGGAATGTTGCTGGAGCATTACACAATCCAAAAGGCATAACTCTATAAGCAAACGTTCCCCAAGGAGTGGTGAACGTGGTCTTCAGCTGATCTTTCTCTGCTATACGAACTTGGTTGTAGCTGCTATATCCATCAGTAAAACTATAGCACTCCTGGCCAGCTACTTCGTCCAAGATCTGATCTGAAAATAGAAGAGGGTAATGATCCTTCTTTGTTGCCTTATTGAGATTCCTGTAATCAACACAAATGTGTAGCTTCCCATTATTTTTTATTGAGATCACAATGGGAGAAACCCATTCTGAATTCTCCACAGCAAATATGAATCCTGCATCAAGCAACTTATCTATTTATTCTTTTACAGTCTTGGAAAAACAAGGATTCATTCTATATGGCATTTGCTTTATGGGCTTAGCACCATCTACCAGCTCAATACAATGTTCTACCCAACTTACTTGACAGAGTTCCTTGTAATCAAAAGTGAATAGGTGTATGTACCTTCAAAAGAGCTGGAGGTAGGATTCCTTCTCACTCTCCATCACAACATCACCAATCTTTATTTGTTGGAGGCGATCATCAACTTATTCTTCAGATAATTTTATGGGGTCATGAGTTGGTGTGACTGGAAGGATATCCATGACTGAAACATCAACCTCACTTTCTTCATTTTCAGTGTCCACTTCACTAGTACTAGAGTAATAAGAGGATGTGCAATCATCAGTTTCATCACTTGAATTCACAGGTTCTGCCTTATGATGTCGAGGGATCATGTTTATCTTCTCCCTCTCTCTACCACATCCAAGTGTCATGAAACCTTCATTCCAGTAGTTTCTTGCATGAACTCTCCTTAGCCATGGTCTTCCCAGCAACATTGGGTACGCAACAGTACTATTTTTCATCACCTGAAAGTCTACCACACATACCACACCCATAACAGATATTGCCACATTTGAAACTACACCTTCTGGTTTAGTTTTTCCTTTATTTAATGACCTTAACATAAGTGTTGAAGGGCGATCAATTTTTAAACCCAACATATTCATTACAGACTCGGTCATTACATTAACAACAGCACCTCCATCAACTAAGACATCATGAATTGAAATACCATTACATAATACCTCAGCTTGTGGAGCATAGGGATCTGCCTCTGCCTCTAAAACAGGGACCTCAACCTCCTTCCTTCTTCGAGCATTGAGTCCACCTCGCAACTCCCGCCTCTTCTCAGAAGACATAGCCAAGAGTTGACCATATGTAATATTTGCAGGCCTTTTGGATAGATCTTCCAAGATGGAGTATGGTCCTTGCCCCTGTGAAATCAGAAAATCCTGCACACCCAACTTTTTTCTCCTATGTTTCTTACTAGTTTCTTCTTTCATCTTCTTAAGATCATTTCCATCTTGATTATCTTTTTCTTTCTTTCTTTTTGTTACAAACACATCTACTTCATTATTTCTACTCTTATCTACTACATCAAAAGAATTCATAGGTGCTTTTCCTTTATCATTATCTCCTTTACCAGATGTAGAAGCTCTATCTGGACAATTATACTTATAATGACCCTTTTTATAACAACCATAACATACAACTTCAGAAATATTTCTTTTTGGACCTCTATCTCCTCCCTGAGAACTAAATTCCTTTCCTTGAAGAAGATTAATACTTAACTGACCCATCTTTTTGAGCAGATCTTCATACTCAGTAGATGTACTAGGAGAAATATTTGTGCTCACCGGGAGTGGTTGTGGATTATGGACCAAAGGTGCTGTTGTAGGATCTACTTTAGCAACAATTTCTTTGGGCTCCTCTTCCATGCTTTCTGCTTGCCTTCTTGCAATCTCCTTTGCTTGTTCAATGGTAGCTGGGTGGTCATACTTCACTCATTGTCTGATCTCTGGCTTCATCCCAAGAATGAAGTGCTTACAGAGGAGATTATCCACACCATTCATCAACCCATCCGCTAGTCCTTCCTTCCGGATCTGGGCATCAAGCTTCCTCCTTAGCTCTAGAACACGAGCATGATAATCCCTTATCTTCTCCTTCTCTCCTTGGGATAGCTTTGTGATCTCGATCATGAGATCTGTATATTTCTGTTGTTCACCAAATTCTTCAAGAAAACTTTCAGTTAATAAATCCCATGAATTTTTCACATTATCACCTAGTGTTTCAAACCACCTAAGTGTTGAACCATCCAAAAAGGTAGGAAAAAATTCAGTCCATTGTTCCCTTCTTATAAGGCCATTACAAATACAAGATCGCTTAAACTCTTGAATGAAAGAATAAGCATCTTCATTAGATTGAGCTGAAAAAACAGGAATCTTTCCCATTTTCAAAAGTAACCACCGTGAAATACCAACTCACAAGTACAATCAACAAGACTTATGTGTACAAATAATTGGAATCACTATACTAGAAAGTGACTTTACACCCTTCTACAGTAAAATAGAAATGACCATGGTAAACTATGGTAAAAATTGACTTACTGCTGTAAAAACTGACTTTACTATGGTAAACACTATTCACGGTAAAAAGTGAAGTTACTGCGGTAAATACTGTTCACGGTAAAAAGTGACTTTACTGCGGTAAATACTATTCCAGCAAAAATGACTTTATCATGGTAACTACTATTCACGGTAAAAATGACTTTACCATGGTAACTACTATGCACAGTAAAAACAAGGTTACCCTCCAATTGATTTTTGACTAAGTGGGAATATCTCTCCAGAAAATCCACCAACGAGGAATGGTCCCGGCAACGGAACCAAAATGTCATCACCAATCTGGCACTATGATAATTCTTCACCGGGAATCCCTCATGCTATGATTATTTACTAATGCACAGCCTTTATTTTGGTGGATGTAATCTGGAAACAAAACAACAACATAACACAAAAATACCATCGACTATGATAAGACGGAATGATGACAAATCTGAAATATCAAAGAAAATTATAATATTAACATGAAATTGTTACAATCTCACCCATGAGGTACTTTGAGTGTTATTGACTTCACTTGACTTTCACCAAGACTATGGGAGAAACTTTACAATTACCCCTCTTAATGGCTTCTTCAACACACCTTTAAACTGATGGCTTCCTTCGCACACTTCCTACAATATTTCTCACTACTTCCTTCTGTTTTAAATGAGGGGGGGTAGCCTCTCTATTTATAGAACTTCCAGGCTTATCCATCTTATCTCTAAGATAGGATAAGAAATCCACTCTGAAAAATCATATTTCATACCTTAACTCTTATCTGTACATGTAAGCTTATCTTCTAAGATAAGATAAACCTTATCATTTTACATGGGCTCCACACTTTTAGACTTTTTACAAATAAAATACACAAAATATTTATGACCTCACTCCTTGTCCTTATTACCAATATAATATTTATAATTCCTAATCACGTAGACCCTACTTCTCTAATTACCCAAACTTTGACATTTTAACATTACCGGACTACTTATGACAACTATTTACTTTTTACAACATTCCTATTGTACTTTGACTGTTACCGTACTCCACATTATTGGCGGCACAGTACTGACGGCACCATTATCTTCTATCAGACGCTACTACTAATTATACTTAACAACATCATATTCCTAATACATACATTAATGAAATAGAAATTACGGAGGAAAATTTTAGTGTCGACAGACCCTATATTTCAATGGGGCCAAAAGCAAGAACGGCTCAGGAGCTGAAGTGTGCTTATTATCCCCGAGTGGGAGAAAGATACTCCAATAATTTTGTTTCTAATTTTCATGTACTAGTAATGAGGTGGAATATGAGGCTTTAGTGCATGGCTTGACCACGGTCCAAAAAGGAGGCATCAAACAACTAAGAGTCTTTGGTGACTCAGAGTTGGTAGTAACACCAGTGAGAAACACTTCCACCACAAAGAATCCTAGGATGAGATTCTATCGGCATTGGGTATGGGATCTCATAGATGATTTTGAGGCTTTCTACATCAAGGTTATTCTTCGAGAGTAGAATATACAGGCTGATAGGATGACCCTGATAGGATCACAATTCAACCCAATTCTAGATTTAATATTAAATGATCGCACCATAAAGCTGATCATCCATCTCTCTATCCCTGACAACTTCAATCATTTACAGGTCTTCAATATCGAATGACATATTATACATTTCCTTCATCATTCTAATCAATTTGTGAACCAGCTCCAACCTAAGATTAAGGAAGCATACAAAAATCATATTATCTAGTTAAAAAGAAAACAAACTTCCAAAAGGGTTAATAACCCGAGAGATTATTTTCAACTCAAATGATTTCAGTTCTGACCAAAGGAAGTTTGTAGTAGTAAAAGAGGACTGTGTTGAATTATAATTGACTAAAGAAAGAAGAATAAAATTTGGAAGATTGGTGACCCAAAAGGAAAGAGAGAGACTTGTGTCTTTATGCCATAAGTAGGATAAGGTGATGGATTGGACATACGATGATTTGCATGGCTATGATAAGGATATCATCCAACACACCATTGAGCTTAAAGAAGGAACTAAGATTGTGTGCTAGAAGAAAAAACCTTTGAATCCTAACATTAAATCCCTAATGGCTGAGGAATTGAGAAAGCTCCTATAATCCCATATAATCTTTCCTATCAAGCACACAACGTGGGACTCCAATCTGGTTCCAGTAAGGAAAAATAATGGAGAGAATCAACTCTATGTATTTTTTAGAGACCTAAATAGATCCTCCCTGAAGGATCACTACCCATTACTCTCTATGGAGAAAATACTACAGACAGTGGTAGGCTCAGATACTTTTTCTCTACTAGATGGTTTTTCAGGTTATAATCAAATATGGTTCGCATAAAGGAATCAACACAAGATGGCGTTCACAACTAAATGGAGGACTTTTTCTTATGAAAAAATTCCCTTTGGACTCATAAACATCAGGGATACCTTTCAAAGATCCATGGACTTTGTGTTTAGTGCAATGATAAACAATGTGATTCTAATATATCTTGATGACCTCATGGTGTTCACTAAAACAACAGAGGATCATTTTAGTGCCTTGGAGGGTGTGTTCAAAAAATGCCAAGAGTTTGGAATCTCTCTAAACCCAAATAAATGTGTCTTTGAAGTGCCTCAACGTAAACTCCTGGGATGTATCATGTTAAAATAAGGAATCTCCGTTGATCTTGAGAGAATAAAGGCCATCCTAGAGCTACCCTGTCAATTAATAAGAAATTGGTCCAATCTTTCCTAAGAAAGATCAACTTTGTCAGCAAGTTAATTTTTGAATTTTTTGGGACAATCTCCCCAATCACCCTCATGCTAAAAAAAACCCTAGTTTCAAGTAGACCTCTGAAGGTCATCTAGCCTTTAAGGAGATAAAAGAAGTTGTTGCATCCACCCCAGTGTTGCACAATCTAGATTTCTCAAAATATTTCATTATGTATGTGTACTAGGGAAGGCATAGCATGGCATCTATACTAATAAAAAAAGGAGAGTCACAAGGTGAGGAGAATCTGATCACCTTCTTTTCAAATAATCTCCATGACTATGAAACAAGGTACAATTTTTTGGAAAGACAGTCTTATGCCATAGTTAAAGGCCTAAAGAAGTTTTGACACCTTGTCACTCATAATAGAGTCCAGGTCATGGTGTCTCACTCCTACATCAAAGAATACATAATGGAGGGTGAGATAACTGATAAAATAAAAATTTCGATTACTAATATCCTTGAGCATGACATAAAGGTAAATCCCACAAAGCTTGTAATGGGTAGGGGTTTGTGTCAATATTTGACACAAGTTTCCATGTCCCTAATTGAAGACAAACATGAGGAGATCCCATATCTCCATGAAAGTGATCCTGATAGTTGGGTCTCAGACAGGGTCCATTTTATGTAGACCAGGAAGTATTCAAGGAATCTCCCATTGAAAAAGAGGAGATATTATAGGAAAAAGGGGCCTATTTTACTATGATCAACAATTTCCTTTTTAAAGGAATTTTAATGGAATAATGTTAAGATGCCTGGAAAATAAAGAGGCTAAAATATTCTTACAAAAATTACACCATGACAGATTGAGAGGCCACTTCTCTACCCAAACCACATCCATGAAAATCTTACAATCCGGATACATTCAGCCAAGCCTATTCGTTGATAGTCACACAGAGACAAACAGATGCGAGGTTTGTCAAGTTTACATAGGTTTTTGAAGGAATGTGACATTGCCTCTCAACCCAATCCTGGTTGAAGAAAACTTCACAAAATGGGGCCTTGACTTCATCAGAATGGTTAATTAAAATTTGAGTACTACCACAAATGGATCCTCACAACTACTGATTACTTAATCTGGTGGGTGGAGGCGGCCCCCTTAAAGAGGCCACTAAGAATGTAATCCTAGGGATCTTATAGGATATAACTACATGCTTTGCCACCCCCCATCATAGTCATATCAGAGAATGTTAAGGCCTTTGTAGGAGCCAAGGTATCTGAATTTTTGGTAAAACACATGATCTAACTAAAAACATCCTCCAATTATTTCCCACAGGGAAATCATCTAGCAGATTCTACCAACAAAAACTTAATCAGACTCATAAACTTAATGGGGCATAAATATAAGAAATTATGGCATGAACATATCAAAATAGCCTTATGGGTTGATTGGATCACCCCAAAGTAGATCCTAAAATCTTTTCCATATGAAATAATCTATGGGAAAATAGTTGTAATGCCAATTTCCCTCAAGATCCCAGCATTACAGCTATTGAAAATAGATGAGATAGAGGAAAATGAATCTGCCCATATGGCCATGATCAGTCATGAACAAGTAGTTAAGACTTGGTTTGATTGGAAGACGTTAGAACCAAATTTCCAAGTTGGAACTATAGTCCTGAAGTGGGATGCAAGAGCTGCCAAGCCTGGGAATTATGGAAAATTTTACCCACTATGGAAAGGACCCTTCAAGATCAGCGCATGCAAGCAACACAACGTGTTTGAACTCAAAAGTATGGAAGGTGGTCCCTTAGCAATTCCAGTGAACGGAATTCACTTAAATCCTTTCCTGTGAGTCCCTTTGTAAAGGGTTATATCATATGTAAATGTTTCTTTCTTTATTCTTTTCTTTGTCTATTTTTTCCCTATTAATAAGTGTCTCAAAAACGTTCCCTTCATGGATGCCTCTTGCCTCTTTTTGGAATTATGGAGGGAGTGTACCTTCCTATTTTTTTTTTAAATTAATGATTTGGAAAGTGCATTGACACTTAAGAGAAAAATATTATGAATTGACACAATCTCTTAAAGAATGCAGAATTCGGTGCTTGAGGTCATAAATTAGTAAGTGGCTATTGTAAAAAAGTGACCATGTTTATTTGCAAGCCATTACTCCTAAAAGTGAGGGTGGCTATTTAAGATATTGGGTGTGTACAAAAAGATTATTTCAAACACCAGAGTATCTCGAATTAGTAGTTAAGTATCAAAGATAAAAGAATTCTAGCTTTCTCTTAATTCAGAAAAATGCCATGGCAGCCTCCAGCTCTATACCACTAGTAAAATATTATGTGGGACAACCCATTCCCCCTTTCCCTCTACAACCAAAATTGAAGTTCCCTGATGGAGGGTCTCGGTTCACGGACCCTACTATGATTTCAGACCCCACTGATAGTGTCTTTGACCTGACCCTCAACAAGAAACCCAAGTCTTTGAGGGAGGCAACCTTCACCAGGTTTCTCAACCTGGGAGATTTAGAATATTTTAGCTCCAAAATTTGGAATACAATGCTCACCCAATACATGGTGCCTCTCATGCACCCATGCCCAGAACTTATACAAATGTTTGTGGTCTATTTCAATTCAAGAACCCACACCATTCAGGGAAGGAAATTGGTGGCAATGATTACACCACAGGCTATTAGGGACATGTTGGCTCTGACTCATGACCCAACAGCCAATTTATATGATATGGAAAAACTCCAAACTTTGTGGGAGCAATGCCAGAATAAATCCTCATTCCTTAACAAAGAGATGAGATAGGAAGATACAGGTGGTTTGGGGACTACATGATTTCCAATTCTGTTGATATCACTTCTAGTAGATTCTTAAGATGCCTATTCCATGTTGGCATTCATCTTTGGTCAGGATACAAGCAGAGGCATCGAGGATTGGCATATGGTAGCCTTTTTCTAAATGAGGTCTATCACCAAGGAGAAAGCGTATCGCTTCAACTTCGTTGAAGTAATTGCAAGATCCATGTGTGAGAAACTTGAGCAATTTTTAGTGACCTCAACTTTCAGGTATTCATCCTACCTATTCCATCTCATTCTTTATCAAAATTCCTAGTATTTAAGTCAATTCATGACCTTGACCCTTTGAGATGCAGAGATAGATCTTCAAAAGGTCATTCTAGCGTCTGCATGGACCCATATACTATCCCAATCATCAGATGTATATGAATTCTTTAATTATTTTGTGGAGCCCCTCTTGCTCAAGATTGATCCTTAAGGTATCAACAACAGGATGAAAGACTTGGTACAATCTATCATAGCGGACCCCCTACACCCCTGCGAGTACTTCTTCTCTAGAGGACATTCCATGATTTGGCTACATGGTTTCAAAGGTGAATCCTTTATGATCTTGAGCATGCTCATGAATTGATTAGTGGGTCTTGAGGTTGCCAAGAAGCTAGTCCTCCTAGACATTGAATTCAGATTGACCCAAAAAAAGAAGGCACTTTATGAACTCCCCCTAAGCAAGGGAGGAATCACCATGCTTAAGAGAAAGGTGGATCATAGCTTTATAAATAAGTTGGCATCCTATGGGTTTGCCTTAATTTGAGAGTCATGGAGGTATGACCCAGAAGGGACAATGTCCATGACTCTGGTTCTTAACAGGGTCCCAGATTTCTACAAGCATGAGCCAAGGGAATTTTTTGAAGCAAGGTGAAACCCCCAAGTGTAGTGTCCTGACATATTCATCGAGCTCAAAGACATACTGACCCCGGGCTTGGAGGCATTCCACCAAGTTAAGCACAAATATGACCCCACTCTCAGCATGACTAAGGGATTCTGAGAATCACTAAAGAAAAGAGATTGGAGCACGGAGAAAATTGAATCCTATTGGAAATATAAGAGGGAGATCGTCTAATCCACCCTAAATTTTTAGGTTGTCTCCAGTGATGAGATGTGAGAATAATGTTGGGACGTGGATCATGCTTCTGATGAGGAGAGCAAGGATATGTTCATAATCATTTTGGATTGGTCCATAAAATTGACCACAGAATCCTCTGGTCCCCAACAACATCAATTGCCTGTTTGGTCTCTACCTTCCATTCCCCAGAAAAATCTTCCAGTCCAGGCTATGGCACTGCAACCTATGGTCATCCGTTTGGGTGAGAAACCTGTAGAGGAATCAGCCTCATGCCTAACACACAAGAAGTTAAGGTCGGTCACGACTCCTATTTCTCCTTCATCCTTCCCACCTCTCGAGGCTCCTTGACCCACTCCCCTTCCACCTCCACTTTCCCCTTCTGGAAGTATCTCCTTATTTTTCACCTCATTACAAACTCTCCCTCCACCTGGTGCTCACTTTTTTCTGCAATAATTTTTCAGCATCCCAACTTTTCCCCGCACATGGTAATGTCCCCTTCCTCAGTCCTAGTAACTTTAATGCCTCAATCACAAGTTACTATTCCCTATGGTCTGTCACCTAGTTCTGTATTTTTAGGAGGAATGGTCCCTTCTTCCTCCAATTTTTTGAGTCAAGACAAGTCTGCCAAGGCTTCCTGAGATTAGAGAAGGGAAAAACATAAGAAGAAAGAAATGGAAATAGGAGAAATGAAGCAGATGCAGTCATTGTATGACCATCAGCAGAGCTTCTTAACAATTTCCTAACCCGTTCCCAAAACGGCCAAACCCGCTGAATAGATGTAGCCTGATGATTATTCTATTAGTGTTTTTGTGGTTGACCTTTCTGAATTCCAACCTCAGGATAAAGTCAAATTAATGAATGAAACAGTGGACACTAGTCACTACAGACTACCTAAAGCTCAATAATCAGTTTAAAAAGGCGCAAATCATCCTTCAAAGGGTGGAGACCACTGTGGCTGGCTATATGGTTGAAATCAAGGCCAAAGGAAGAGAAATAGACCATCTCCATAAGGAGTTGAAGAGATCCCCATCCCAGGAGGCCCTTGTGGCTTCTCGGGAAGAGACTAAGACTCTGGCAGCCAAAATCAATACATCTGAGGCCTCAGTCAGTTTTGCTTACATAGGAAAATGGAGCACTCCAATAGCTGGATGATTCAAGAAAGGTAGAGGTGGTAACAATCCAAGCCAAGTTACGTGTCGTCGAGCTAGAAAGGGGAATCCCGCAAACAAAGCTTAAACCATGTGAGGATGCGGTCAAAGACTTGACCTAAAAAATTGGGCAACAATCCCAAAAGGGGGGAATTATAACATTAGTACAAGAGCTAAATGTTTCCTGTTGTAACTAAATTTCCACTAAGGCAATGGATTTAGTCCCCACACTTGGATTTATATCTGATGCTCAGGGATGGTACTCTAATGTGGAAACCACAACTTCGACCATCACCAACATAGTGTCTATAAAGGTCCCTAAATCAATGCTCTTGATTCAAAAACTTTATGATGCTTCAAATTGTACCCTATAAGTGGTAGGGATTACTGACAGGTGGTTGATCAATGTAAAAATCAATGAGATTCTGAGGTGCAAAAAGGCATCCATCAAGTTTCAGAATCTCTTGGTGTAGCTCCACCAAGGAATCAAAGAGAGTAAACATAGCATCAATGAACTAGTCCAGTTAGGCTTCCCTTCTCCCATCCCCGATGATTTTATAGTCCTAGCAAAGGATCAAATTCAATAGCTCCTAGTTTTCAAATGCCAAGACAAGATTTTCTTGTAGTCTTTAAAGGAGAGATCAAGAGTTGCGTAAGTGGAGGAGATTCTAAATCCTATTATACAATGTGAGTTTCACTTGCACGTAGTAGGGCATAACCTCCAAAACTTCTCACATAAGGAGATAATTGAGCTAGATTGAGCCTTCTAGGCCTTGCAAAGAAGGATCTATCCAATGGAAGTAGAATGGCTTGGATATCAGGATTCTTTATATCAGCTCTGAGTGCAACATATTTAATTTTCCTTTTGTGAACCATATTTTGATTTTTGATTAAAAGGATCATCAGGTTCTTCCATGACTAGCACAAATTCCCTAGGTGATTCGCCATAACTATAGAGTTCTTTTTACATAAAGCTCTTTTGATCACCATATTTTGTTTCCCCAACCCTTGTTTCCCTTGTTCATTTAGCTCAAAAATGGCTAAGTATGAAGTTTAATATGGAAGGTGTCCACGTGTCTCTTAGGTACAATCAAGCCATAAAGAAAGAATCTCAATCTTGCACCACATTTCCATGTGTATCAGGCCTGATAAAGGTTACCCAGGTGGGTTGAAAAGTCGAAAGCATACTAAAGTTGCAACAATTCCTCCACGTGTCGCTCGAGTACACTTTCAAATAGAGAAAAAGAGGAAGCCTCCCCAAACTAGCTCACACCCATCACATGTCTATCAGGCATAGTTTGGGGGATCAAGCTCCAAAAAGGCCCTCAAACAAGTGTCCAATCTCCACATGCAGGAAAGGATCATCACCGACTCCAAGAGAAAGAACTGGGTGAATTGAAGGTAAAAACAAATATCTCAACATGTAGTTGAGATATTGACCCTGAAAGAATATATCATGTAAGAAAATTTAATGTTTCCAATAGAAGCTCTGATTTCAAACTTTGAAGAAAGAGCCATAAACATCTATAAAAGGAAGTTCAATCTAGAATAAAAAGAGGAGCTTTTGAAGAAAAACAAACAATTTGCAAAGTAGATTGAATGTTCAAATTTTTGTAATAGCTAGCATTAGCAAGACTTTTTGTACAAGGGAATTATAATTCATGCCACTTCGACCTTATGTATCATTTTCTCTATAAATTGAGTCCTTTTTTGTGCACTTTGGCTTTCATATTCTAATCCTTCTGTTTTCTCCTAAGTATTTCTAGATAATTTAATAAGTCCATCAAGTCATGCACCCTCGGGTTTTTAACTTATCTAATATATGTGTTTGTCGTGTGTTTTGTCTCCTCAGACTCTGATAATCTAAGATATTTATAAAATAGTTGGATCATGCTAAAATTCTCTTCAAACTATTTCAGATAATCTCCGTGGGTATCCTTCCATCTCGTTATGATCTATTTGGGCACATCAGCTTCGTTAGTTTTACGTTTCTTTTAAATCTTTATTCTAACCTATTCAAAACTAGAGAAGAGCCATCTTCTTTAAAATATGTAGGTTATCTTAGGTTGCACGTCCGACTAACCTAATGTATCCAATGACTCTAATGGTTCATCCGCAAGTAAAATCATCAATAAATCCCATTACATGTTTCTTCTTCTTCAATGCTACTCGGTTGCTTCTTGTTATGGTCACACTCACCTTGGTGACTTAAATTTCCTTCTTGGTCACTTTTCTCTTTCCTCAAGAACTTCAGATTATTTCTCAGCCTCTCTTAGGATTGCTTTATTTCTTTCATCTGTTTTCTTTGATCCATCTCTGTGGATCCCAACTATTGCTCTTACTTGGAAATATCTACTTTACATTATCCTTCTACCAATGACACATTCATCCCACCTTATTCCTCTATTATGAAGGCTAAGACATAATTCTTGGTATTTTCAACAAACTCCTTAATTCCAAACACCATGCTCCTCTTTTCCTTACCTGCATCCTGATCCATCAAAGGTGCCAAAATATGTTCTTTTCCATCTTTTGTTAGAAATCACTTATTCAGTCTACCATTATACACTAATCTCATGTCATATTGCCATGGCCTTCCTAATAGTAAATGACATACATCCATAGGCATCACATCACACAAGAATTCATCATGAAAACTTCCAATTTTGAAAGTAACTATACATTTCTCATTTACAAGAATTTGATGGCTCTTATGAACCCATGCTACCCTGTAAGGTGTATGATGAGGTATACTTCTCAAATTCAATTTTGACACCATTTCTCCAGACATAATATTATTAGTGTTTCGATTATATATAATTACTTGACATACCTTGCCTCTTGTTTTTCTTCTTGTTATTAAAATATTCCTTTTTGCCATCAAATTTTCTTCCTGCCTATTAGAGTTCAAGATCCTTCTGGTCAACAATAGTTCATGAATTTCTACCTTACTTGGCTGCCCTCTTTTCTGATGAAATAATACCTTCTGCTTTCCTTTATCACTTCCTTCCTGTTTCTCTATCTTCTAACTTAGTTAGTCTTAAATTCACCATTTTCATTTAAACCACAAGATCTTTCTTAACCATAGTCAAGGATTCCATACCTAACATCATGTATCTTTGCATTTCCTCAATACCTCTCTATAAATTCATCAAATTTCTAAACTCCATGTTAGTTCTAATCATTTCCTTCTCAATCTCTTTCTTTTTCATTTCATGTCTACTTGAATCCACCTTGCATAAAGTCTTATAATCTTTCCAATATATCAGTTAGTAAAACAAATTGAATGCTTTCCGCAAATTCTATCCTCTACAATATAGTAGACAAATCAAAGACCGTGCTCTGATGTCAAAATGTTGCAAGGGTTCATACAATTTATCTATATTATTTGTTTTGGAATATTACCTTCTTTGTAGTACTTGTCTTTCCTTTAAGATTTCACCTTCATGACCATTTATACCTCCCTTGAAACTATAACATTTACAAGAATTTTATCATAGGTCCCCTACGCTTCAATACTCTCCCATTCATCTTTATTCTCTCTTTATTGCCTTCATTCCCTTAAGATCTCACTTGCATACATTTCTCATACTTCACAAGCTATAGCCTAATGAGGCTTACCATGGTTAATATGCTCAAATAGTCAAAATAGAGCTTGTACCCCTCTCATCATGCATAAAACACTTAGTCTAACTCAATACAAGGTGACTCAATGTCCAAATCAGTCATACATTTACATTTCACCATAGTTCTCTCTTTAAGCCATTCTTGGCTACTAGACCTCTTGACATTCAAATGACCTTATATCTCACTTTATCATGAAACTAAACCACAGCCTAACTATTGATTCTAAGACCCTTTATCAAGCTCTAACTCATGACCAAATTCTTGGTATTATTGCTTTGTACAAATTTGTACTTCCTTTGTAATGTCCTAGGCAAATTAGGTATATTTTTTACCTATACGTATAACAGTAGACATTTGGGCTATGAACTCGCCCAAATAGTGATGGATCCACCTCTAGAATGGTGATAACATGCTTGCTACCAAATTTAGTGACTCAACTCTATGATTTATCCTGCCATGCAACTCCTTTTCTGTTGAACCTGTACATTGTCACAATCTTTAGCATAAAATGTATTATAACTTTTCCACATGTGGGATGGAGATGAAAGTTTTCACACTTATTCACTTTAACTAGAAATTCCTCTCCCAAAAATTTCACATAATTTGGATGGTTAGAATATTTGTTGTGTGATGCCCTAGTTAGGTCTCGAGAGCTAAAACTTGGACCTATAGGAAAAATTTAAAACTTTCAAGAGCTATAAAAATTCACTAAGGCTCCCCTTACTTTGTCTATATTGTTCATACATTCATAGAATTTAAAAAACCTCCTTTGGGTGACTGTCAAATTTTTTGGCATTCGATCCAGGGGAGAGGTAGACTGTATGGTTCACAAATATCAACAAATAATACATAAAACAAGAAATTTTTCTCCTACAACATCACTCCAAAAATTTTATTATTCACCCCAAGATTTTATTAAATATTTTTGTTTATGTTATGGCACTGATACATGAATAATCCTCTTGAATATATTTTTTCTCCTGCTTAACTCACTAAATCTCTTATTTTTAGCTCCTAGATGAGCTCAACAACATCAGTAACTTAAACATGACCCGACCTGTCCAACACAACTCATGGACACATTTTACAAATAGATACCAAGTCTTTTTACAGCTAACATGACTTCAATTAGCCCATATCTTCCTAAAAATTCCCTTAATTAGGATTAATATAACCAAATCCAACCTCTTACATACCTAAATCTTACTTTCACAATCTTATTAAATTTTCACACTCATCTACCCAAATAAATCATTCACATACACCTAAACAAACATGTCTAGATGGTTTCATATGACCTTTTGTCACTTGGTTCTTGATGCTCCTGCATCAATAACACCTACTTATATACAGTGGGAACTTTTCCTTCATCACTTACATGCTTTACTTATAAAAATAGTTGTCATAAATATAATTTTCATGCTCTACTTTAACTCTATATCAAGCTATAAGTAGCTCAGCCTTATCCATGCTTTATTCCTATGATTAGATGCCCTCCTTTGCATGTGCTTTATCATTTCTTGTACTATTTCTAGAGGTGTCATGCATGCTGCACCATGTATGCTTTTTCCTATTTTTAGCCTTCACTGGGAAATTGGCTAACTCCCAAAACATATGTGCATGCACAGACCATTCCGCGCTGATCTCCTTTTCTCTCATACAAACCTTCGTGCACTTATTTGTATATGTTATTTTTCTTATTATCATGCTTCTATGTGGTCCTTATAATCTCGTGATACCTCTTTTTGGTTCATATGTGTACTCTTGTGTGCAATCTCTATTCTCCATGCATGGCTAGTACTTATCCATTTTCCTTGCTCAAAAATATCAAAGTCATATTGGGATAGAAATTCCATCCACCTACATTGTCTTTCATTTAAATTGGGATGTGTAAAAATATATTTCAGCCCCAAATGATATGTTTTCAGTTTAAATGAATTTCCGAATAAATAATGCCTCTAGACTTATAAGGCATGGACTAAGGTAACAAACTATAAGTCATGGGGAGCATATTTATGCTCATGTTCTTTAATGTTTCTACTTTCACATGTAATTATGTGGTCATTTTGATGAATCATTTCACCCAATCCTTCAGCTGAGACATCAGTAACCATGATAAATATTCCATTGGGATATGGAACCTTAAATATAGGTGCAAATGTAAGTTTTTCTTTCAGCAAGTTAAATGCACTTTCACATTTTTCATTCCATACAAAATTTTTATCCTTTTTCTATAATGAAGTAGTTGGTGTAGCCACTCTAGAAAAATATTTAACAAATTTTTCTATAGTACCCGTCCATTCCCATAAAACTTCCTACTTCATGCACATTTTTAGGTGCTAGCTAATATGTAATATATTTGGATTTTGATGGGTCAACAAAAATCTCATTCCTATTTATGATATGATCAAGATGTTTTACTTCACGTTTATAAAAGGAAAATTTTGAAATATTACCATAGAGTTTCCTTTTTCTCAATACTTCCAACACCATTCTTAAGTGTTCATTATGTTCCTCAGCGTTACTTGAATAAATTAGAATATCATCATGAAAGAATAGAACAAACTTATCTAAGTATTCTTGGAAAATGTTATTCATAAGGTTCATAAATGTTGTTGGTTCATTAATGAGTCCAAATGGAAAAATAATGAACTCATAATGCTCGTAACATGTCTTGAATGTTTTTTATGAATATCCTTATCTTTTATTCTTAACTAATTATAACCAGATTGTAAAAAAATCTTAGAGTAAATATATAAATCTCTCATCTGATCGAAAATATCATCAATTATTGGAAAAGGATATTTATTCTTTATTGTTTCTTTGTTAACCATGCAATAGTCAATGCATAACCTTAATGTTCCATCCTTCTTTTTAACAAAAAATACTAGTTCTCCCTAAGGAGACACACTAGGATGGATTAATAATTTTGACAAGAGTTCATGTAGTTGTGCTTTCAGTTTAACCATTTTTTTATCATCATTTTATAAGGTCCTCTTGATATTGGTTTTGTTCCATGTTTAATGTGAATTGTGAAGTCAAACTCTCTTTTTGGTGGAAGTCCAACAAAATATTATCGAAATAAATAATTAAAATGATAGAAAAGTGGAAAATATTCCGTATAATTCTTACCTTCCTCACTAAAATATGAGATCTTAATAGCATACAACATGGAACCTTTGTTTTAGGCTTTCTTTAGTTGCTTTGCAGAGATTTTTCTAACTTTAAAATCTCTCTTAATGCCTTGAATGATGGTTTTTATATGTGTTTCATCAAGACATTATATATGCCTCTCAATGCAATACACTATTTCCTTGTGTTTGGATAGCTATTTTACTCCTATTATGATGTCATAACACCCTAAAGGAGTCACATAAAGGTCAAATGATCAATAGGGATCCAAAATGACTCCATTAGATTAGCCAACACCAAAGAAGGAAAATGAAGAAATAGAGGTTTTGTCTTTATATTAACATAATGGCCGCTCTGTGCAGAGTGGAGGTTACATAACTACCTTCCAACTAGGGTGGTGGTCCTATAACCACCACCCAACAAGGGCAGCCGTCCTATGGCTGTCGGTTTACATTGGGTGGCAGTTCTGACACTTTCAGACGTAAACATAAAATTTGAAACAAACAGTCCGAGAATTGGAAATATTATCTGTGTCTCTTCACCTCCATGACCTTTCCCATCCTCCAGTGCATGGGAGGACATGATAATGGCTATAAATACATTTAGGAAGGAGATTTTTTTTCATCAAAGCATGAAAGCAAGTGAGCAAGGAATTCTTAGTGCTGAAATTGTGTTTGTAGAAGAAAGGAATTTTGAGGCATAACCAACAAGTAATTGGGAGGAAGTGTGAGATATTATATACTTCTTTTTCATACTTATTGTAAATTATGTACTTCTTATTTGAATTGGCCAATAAAAAGTGGGAAGAAAGTGTTTTCCCTTCCTAACTGGTTTTCCTCCTCCAGCGGTTTCCCGGATAAAAATTATTGGTGTTCATGAGTTTACATTCTTTACTTTCCTGTAATTGTTTAATCTAAGCATAAGAAAATTCATTCACTAGCTATATCTATCATTTTCTAATTGAAAGTATAACATCATCATTTAATTGTGATTATGTGAAAAATTCCAAAGTAGAGAGTTTACAGATCATTTTGGTATCAGAGCTAACCAATATCCAAGATTATGGTATTCATTATTAGATTTGTATGATAATGACGAGATCCAAAGGTGAAGAGGATTTACCTTGCGATCCAGATATTTCTACAAGGAAATGGAAATAGATAATTTGGGGACAAATGGAGGAAGAGAACTTAATCCATAGAATCAAGATGTTGGAGACCATGATGGATAGGATGTTTCGAAGACAAGAAGAACTTGTAGATTTGTAGAAGACATATTTTGTTAAGCAAGAATCCATGGAATAAGTGGTTTGAGGCTTACCTGAAATGTTTGGCATAGGGATGAGCCACCATAAGGAATAATATGGGTAAGAGTGTGAAGAAGAGACTTCAAATGTAAGAGAGAAGGTAAAATCTGATCATGCTCCTTTTAAAGTTGAGATGAAAGTTGAAATTAAAAGCTTTGAAGGACAAGTAGATGTAGAGTTACTTGATAAATGTTTAAAATGATTAGAAGTCTACTTTAGCATCTATAATGTCACTGAGGCACAGAGGATCACCTTTGCACATCTCAAATTGGAGGGACACACTCTGGTTTGGTGGGAAACCAATATATCCACTTGTGAAAAGAATAAATGTCCTATTGTGAAATCATGGAAAGAATTTAAAGAATTTCTTAGAGATAACTTATATCCTATTGGCCATAAGACTAACCAAATGATTAAATGGAAATATTTTAGACAAGGTAGTGGTCAAAGTGTGTAGGACTATAATACAAAGTTTTGGAGGTAGGTCGTGTTGTTGAACATGAGCTTGGAGGATGAGGATATTCTGACTAAGTACTTGGAAGGAATTCACACTCACATTCAAAGGAAATTCATCTCCATGAAGCCTAAATATCTCAATGAGGCATGTGTGTAGGCATACTATATGGATGATGAAAATAACCAAGGAGAAGCAGAGCCAAGGGAAAAGAAGTTGAAATTCAGCAGAAGAAAGAATAGGGGAAAACAAGTAACAAAGGTAAGTAGAAAGGGAAAGGTAAACAAGCTACCACTACTTTAAATACTTGTAAAGATCCCAAGATTTTTTGCAAGAACTATGTTATCAATGGTCATACTAAAGCTATATGTTGGAAATTGCATCCAAAGTTACATCCGAAGAACCGAACCAAGGACTTAAAGAAGTCCATGACAATTGTAAAGATAGAAGGGGAGGTAGAAATCAAATATGACTCTAATGTATATGAGAGGCTTGGTTGCACTACCACAAACATGGAAAACTAGGAAGAGGAGATGAGTAGACTATTCCAGATCAAAAGAACTAAGGTAAATACTTTGGTTGATACCAGTTCTCAGTCTAACTTTATTTCTAAAGTAGTTGTAAAGAATCTCATTCTTGAGACTTACAAACATCCATACCCTTATCCTTTGGGTTGGGTGAAGAAGGGTGTTGAAATTCAGGTAACAAAAATATGTAAGGTTAAGTGTGGGAAAAATTACTAGTATATTCATGTATTGGAAGTTGATGTTATTCTACTTGAATCTTTTGATGTTGTTTTTTGGGAGTCCTTACTTATATATCAAGTATGTTATATTTATGAGAAGGGAAAACCAAATATATGGGTAAAAAATGGGATCATCTACAACATCCAGGAACACCAAGGTAAGAAATGGGTTACTATGGTGAGTGTTAACCAAGAAAAATGACTTATTCAAGAAAATCATAATCAATTTTGTTTACTTTTGTTAAAGGATAAACAATATGGGTTAGAAGTTTCAAAGATTTATAACCAGGGAAAACAGGATTTGGATTGTCTTATTCAATCTTTTTAGGAAATTTTTAGGCTCCTAGTGGGTTACCACCAAAATGGTAAGTAGATCATGAGATTTAGTTGTTGCTAGAGTCCCCTCTACCAAACATTGGGTTGTATAGGCAATCCTTATTGGAGAGTACTAAAGTAAAGAAATAACTCCAGGAAGTATTAGACTAGGGTGTGATATGTTTGAGCACCTCACCATGTGGTTTGCCTATTTTTATGGTGCCGAAGAAGGATGGTTCTAGGAGAATGTGCATCAACTACCTTACTTTGAACAAGATCATCATAAAGAGTAGATATACACTTCCCCGAATAGATGATCTCTTGGACCAGCTTCAGCATGCCAAATTGTTTAGGAATTTGGATCTCAAGTCAGGTTATCACCAGATCACAATGAAGGATGATGATATATGGAAAATTTCCTTCAAGAAAAAATAGGGTTTGTATGAGTGGTTAGTACTTCCATTTGGTTTATGCAATGCACCCACTACATTTATGAGATTGACGAATGATGTATTTTGGTATTTCATAGATACATATGTAATTGTTTATCTAGATGATATCTTGATTTTTAGTTCCACGTGGGAGGAACATCTAACTCATTTACAACAAGTATTACAAGTTCTCAAGGAGAAACAACTACTTTATAATATGAAGAAATGTAAATTTTCCAAATAGTCACTTGTCTATATTGGGCACGTGGTTAGAGGAGGAGAGCTACGAGTGGATTTAAAGAAGGTGAAAGCCATCAACAATTGGCCAACACCAATAGGATCCATAGAGACTAGAAGTTTTGTGGGAGAAAAATAGTACATGTGGAAGTTCATTTCGATATTCTCCATGATTGCAACACCTCTACACACAGTGGACACAAAGAGTAAGGGTTTTGACTTGGGTAAGGAACAAGGAAAATCCTTTGAGTTATTAAAATACATGATTAATCATACACCAATTTTTTCTCTTCCTAATTTGAAGTGACTCTTTGAAGTAGAGACAAATTCTAGTGATTACGCTATGGGTGGATTGTTGATTCAGGGAGGTAAACCCATATGTTATCATTCTGAAACTTTTACTTCAATAGTTAAAGGATATTCACTATATGATAAGGAAATGTATGCCCTAGTTTAGGAAATTAAAAAATGGAATCATTATTTGTTGGGTAAAGAAACTATTGTGCACACCGACAATAAACCTCTCCAGTATTTGCAAGCATACTCTAAACTGCAGCAAACAAGGCACTACAAATGGATGGGGTTCCTTTAGTAGTTCCATTTGGTGATCAAATAAAATAAGGGTAGTACAAACTTAGTAACAGATATGTTGTATAGGCCGCCGAAACAGGATAATTTCTCTTTCTTGACCACTATCTCTCAGATCGAGCCCTTTGTGAAGGAAGCTTACAGAGAGGCATATGCCCAAGACTGAGACTTTGGGGTGACATTTCAGCAGTTATAGTCCCAAGGGGTTGAAAGGATGGGGATTGAAGATTGTTATCTCAAGGATGGGATACTCTACCATAGGGGAAAGCTTTGTGTGCCTAAAGAATAAATACTTCTATTGATGAGGGAAGCACATACCTCAAAAGTAGCGGGATATTTTCATATTGGTAAGACCCTAGCCCACTTACAAATGTACTTGTATTACCCTAATATACAAGAAGAAGTATCAAAATTTATACATGGATGTAAACTTTTTATACCAGCAAGCCTAAGACTATGAAGGAGGGTTTGTATATGTCTTTTCCAGTACCTAATCATTCATGGGAGGAAATTTATATGGAATTTTTAGGAGGATTACCTATGTCTAAACATGGCCATGACTATCACTATGTTGTTGTTGATAGATTCAGTAAGATGTATATTCTCATGGCATGAAAAAAGACAGTAAAATCACATGAGGCAGTAGATATTTTCATTACTAATGTATGGGTGCATTTTGGCTTGGAAAAATCTATTATTTCTGACAAGGATTCCAGGTTCTTGGGGAATTTTTAGACTACTTTGTGGTATAAGATGGATACCAGGTTATAAAAGAGCATGAATTTCCATCCACAAACAGATAGACAGACAGAGATGGTGAATAGGAATTTTGTATAGTTGATTAGAGGGTATAATAGAAAATACCCAAGGACTTGGGATGAGTCCTTAGCATACATTCAACATCCATATAATTGGGAAGTACACACATCCACTATGAATTCAACATTTGAAGCATGCTTGGGATATATACCTACAAATCTGTTGGACATAGCATTTTGGTAGTAGCATGAGGAGGAGACATGAGACACATAGGTGATTAGAGAAAAAAATTCATTGAGAGGATCTAACAAATCCATCTCAAATTCAAAGAACAGTTAGAGAAATCTCAAGCCAAGTACAAGGCTAGGCATGATCACCAAGGGAGAGAGCATAAACTTCATGTTGGAGATAGATTTTGGATTTAATTGCACAAGGAAAGACTACAAGGTCAAACATGGAAGCTCAATACACTACAATATGGACCCTTCACCATATTGGAGTAGGTTGGAGAAAATGCCTTTTGACTTAATTCATTGTCATTTATGAGGATGTACTTAGTATTAAACTATGAGAACTTGTACTTATATGATCCATCCATGCTAGATGAAGATGAAGGATTAGAGTTGATGTCTTCCATTGAGGATTGCATCTTGGACTCACAAGGTGAATTGGAGGAGGTTATAGTGCTGTAGCAGAAGGTCAGAGAGACTAGGAGAGGTCTACAGAAGTCTTGGCAGGTTAGACTACAAGGAAAGACACCAAGGCAGGCCTAGTAGTACTTGAAGGATAAAGTGATGGAATTGTTTCCTCATCTACTCCCCCAATAATATTTTGTGGGACCAAAATCCTCCTAAGAAGGGGAGGTGTGATCCATAGGGATCCAAAATGACTTTACTTCACCAGATCAACCAACACCAAAGAAGGAAAATGAAGAAACATGGGTTTTTTCTTTATATTAATAGAACCACTGCTCTATGTAGAGCAGCGGTTATAGAACCACCTCCCAACTATGGTGGCAGTCCTATAACCGCCACTCATCTAAGGCGGCAGTCATGTGACCGTTAATCTACATTGGATGGCGGTCTTGACACTTTTGGACAGAAAAATAAAATTTGAAACGAATAGTCCCATAATTTAAAAGGTTTTCTGTGTCTCTTCTCCTCCATTATCTTTCCCATCTCCAGTGCACAGGAGGACATGAGAAAGGCTACAAATACATGTAGGAAGGATATTTTTTTATCATCGAAGTATGAAAGCAAGTGAGCAAGGAATTCTTAGTGTTGGAATTGTGTTTGTAGAAGAAAGGAATTTTAAGGGAGAGCAAACAAGTAATTAGGAGGAAGTGTGAGATATTATCTACTATTCTTTCATACTTATTGTGAATTTTGTACTTCTTATTTGAATTGGCCAATAAAAAGTGGGAAGAAAGAGCATTTTCCCTTCCTGACTAGTTTTCCTCCTTTGGAGGTTTCCAGAATAAAAATTATTGGTGTTCATGAGTTTACATTCTTTCCTTTCCTACAATTGTTTATTCTAAGCATAAGAAAATTCATTCACTAGCTATAAATTTCATTTTCTAATCAAAATTAGAACAACACTATTTAATTGTGATTCTATGAATGATTTCAAAGTAGAGAGTTTACAGATCGTTAAATTTAGTGGTAAAAGTAGGAAGTTCCAATGTTGCTTCAAATGAACATTGGTGCACCGTATGAATAACATCATTTCCATATTAGAAAGTCTAATTTTTATGCATAAATCCATCTTTCTTAGACTGTAAGGACCTCAAAAACTGAGGTCCAATTTTTTTTTCCATTACTCCCAATAACCCCATTGCTTAATTGATATGCTGATTTCACACATAATCAAATCATACAATTATACAAACAAATCATATGTGCTAAACACATCGATAAAAATCAACTTTGAGTCCAAAGGATATTTCATTATTTTTAATATCTCAGTACAATTTTATAAGGTTACATGTAATGGCAAAGAACCTCATAAGCTTACATAATATACTCATTATTTCAGCAGTACATCTAGTACAATTTATTACATAATTGAAAGTAACTAAGCAAGATCTGAAATCAGCTTGAATCCCTTCAAATTCTTTCCTTTCCCTTATCTCCAAAATGGCTTGTATTTTCCACAAAGAGTTAGCTCAAACTAAATTGGCAAGGATTTCCATTTTCATATATGTAGTATTATATAAATGAAAATGTATTCAGAAATATAAAGTCATGCATCAACATACTAATTCATTCATTATTATAATAATGATTTCAAAAAGCATGTATCCATACATGAACTATCTAAGTTCAAAATATCTTTCAAGAGTGGTATCTTTAACCATCTTACATGAAAATGCATAAAACTTACCTCACGTAAGGTTGATTACATAATGCATTTCATAATATTATTTCATGCCAAATCAAATCATCCTACCAACTGTTTGAAGAAATACCCCATATAAAAAGGAGAAGGCATGATAAGCAATTGTCAAAGCATCAACATGAAATTCACTTTACAATTCTTACAATGAACATTATGCCAAATAAGATCAGCAACATAACATAATTTCCAAGAGGAACAAAAGATCCTTTATACCCAAGAATGCATGCCAACTATATGAAAAAATTTCATATAATGAACTCACATATATTCCAAGGAATGCATACCAATTGTATGACAAAATTTCATATCATGAACTTCACTTCACAAAATTAAAATGGACAATATGCCAAATCAGATCAACAACATAATGCATTTTCAACAGGCACAACAAATCCTTTTTACTCAAAGGATACATGTGAACCGTATGAAAAAATGTCATAATATAACCTTCCAATATAATCCAAGAATGCATTTCAGCAGCATAACAAAGTATCATAAAATAATTTCACATAAATTCCAATGAATCCAATCCAGCAGCATTATAAAATGCCATAAAATAAATTCACATAAATTCAAATGAATTTGTTCTAGTAGCATAATAAAATGTATTCACTTTAATTCCAATGAATTCATTTCAGCAGCATGATAAAATGCCATAATCCATACTCTTGTATTTATGCCAATAAAAGATTGCATATCAGTTGTTTGATGTAATATCACAACACCTCATCTTTAAATATTCTAGCCAAATGATTTCACACTAACTGTTTGAAAAAATTTCATAGCACAACATTATTTTAAAATGCTATGCAAATGATTGCACACTAACCATTTGATGAAATGCATCGTACTAGCAGCAAAAATTGTAGTAAAGAAAATAGCAATTGACAACGAATCTGGAGCATAGAAATCACCCCAAAGCACTTTTCTTTGATAGTTAATGTTGCAAAAAAATAACACCTCAAATAATAACTACATGTAGCAAGGAATTAACCCAAAACTTGGTGTTATAATAGCCGATGCTGTAGCAACAAATGTAATAATAATTTAATAAAAAAATAGCACTTATAGCAGATGTTACCACACCAATAAATCCTTAAAGAACACAAATCTTCTAGCAGTTGTTACAACAGCAACAACACAACTTATAACAGCTATAGCAGACCAAAAAATCAACCAACAAAAACAACATTCCAACATTTAAAAATGCAGATTGGATATCAGTCCAAAACCCATAGCGAAAATGTCAAGAAATCTTCTCTCAACACCCAAAGAATAACCTCATTGATTCCATTTATCAAGTAAGGATTTAAAAGCAAAATCTCTGGCTCTCATACTTGAGAGATCATAAATATATAATTCCCATATTAAAATAAACACATTTTCCAAATACCCATAAAGGATTGATTCGAAAATATTAATACCCACAATAGATAATCCATATTTCTCATTACCTAGAAGAGGAATATACTGAATATGTATTTATTTGTAAAATATTGCATAGATAAAAATAATAAACCCTTGCCTGAAAGATTCGAGATGAAGATGACCAAAAAAACCTCTGTGCTTTTCCTCTTTCCTTCTCTATTTTCTTCCTCCAGCTTCCTAGCTCCACACCGTACAAAATAAAACTCCAAAACCTTATTTATTTTTCTAGAAAATTTCTCCCCAACATTTCTGCAATGAAAAATGGCAAGATCCCAATTTACAGGCCCAAAATAAGCTCCAGATGGTTGTAAAACTTCCATGAAATCCTCCATATTTTTGTTTGACATGGTCTCCCCTCTTATCTCCTCCTCTCTTCATGCCATGCTAAACGGTAAATATCAAAACCTAACTCTCCTTTATTTCATGGATTCCAAAATCCATTTAATATAATTAAACTTCAAAAATGCCTCCACTTAGCTTTAAGGTAAATTTAATTGTTTTATTTATTTATTTTAAATAAAAATATGTGCCACATTCCACAAGGAATAATTAACACATAAGTTAATGCCAAGATAATTCAAAATTAGAATTCCACAAAATATCATTCCAATTAAGCCTTATTAAAAATATTGAGTTCCAAAAGTCAGGATGTTACATCCTCCCCCCCCTTAACAAGGGTAATGTCCTGATTACCGAGACTTAAAAAGAAATGGAAAATTGTTTCTTACATACTCTGCATCTTCCTAAGTAGCACTTCTTTCCCTTAGGCTATCCCAATGGACCAAAACTTGTTGGAAATCTCTATTTTGAAACTTAATGCTTCGATGCGATAATATCCTTACTGGTTCAAACTGAAAATTTAGCTTATCATCTACTTGCAAGTTCTTCCAAGTTAGCACATGTCAGGGATCATGCACATTTTTTCTCAAAAGTGAGACATGAAATACGTCATGAATTTTAGAAAGTGAAGGAGGCAATGCTAACCTGTAGGCTACATCACTAATTTTCTCTAAAATTTCAAATGGAACAACAAATCTGGGTGCAAGTTTAGATTCCTTTTCAAACTTAATTGAAATTTTATGAGGTTTCACCCTCAAAAACACTTTTTCACCCACCTGAAATTCTTTTTCAGTCCTTTTCTTATCAGCATAAATCTTTTGTCTATCACTTGCAGCCTTTAATTTTTGTCTTATAACAATCATTTGTTGATTGTATTCTTTTAAAACGTCAGGACCTATGGTTACCCTATTTTCAAGGCCTTCCCACCCCAAGGGTGTTCTACATTTCCTTCTATATAAAGCTTCAAAAGGAGCCATTTGCAAAGAAGTATGATAAGTATTATTATAAGCAAATTCAACTAAGTGCAGAAAATCTTCCCACTTGTTTTGTTGGTCCATAACATACACTCTTAGCATGTATTCTAATACCTTATTTAATCTTTCAGTTTTCCCATCTGTTTCAGGATGATAAGAAGAACTAAAATGCATCTTTGTGCCAAAAACAGTTGCCAGAGTTTTCCAAAACCGATATGTAAACAAAGTATCTCTATCAATAATAATCAAATCATGGACTCCATGCAATCTTACAACTTCCTTCACAAATATATCAACAAGTAGAGGTGCATCATCCGTTAGATTACCAGGAATAAAATGAGCAACCTTTGTTAGCTTGTCAACAACAACTAAAATAGTATCATGCCTCTTTTTAGATTTTGGAAAAACAGAAATAAAATCCATAGTTATAGTTGCCCATTTGTCTTTTGGAATTTCATGGGGAAAAGCTTACCACCGGGATGGCAATGATCAACTTTCACCTTTTGAAATTATAAACATTTAGAAACAAATATAGCCACATCCTTTTTCATAACATGCCAAAAATAAAACTGTTTCAATTCATGAGTCATTTTAGTGACCCCAGGATGTGTAAAATGAGGAGCTTGATGCACTTCTTGCATCCGAATAGTTCTGAAGTTTCCTTCAAAAGGTACTTAAATTTTACCTTGGAACCTTATAAGACCATCTAAGTCCAAGGTGTACCAAACATACTTTTTATCCACTATTTCTTGTAACAAATTTTCAGTCATTTCCTGACAGAAAATATCTATTTTCTGTTGTTGTAACAACTGATCCTTTAGCAAAAATTTTATTCTAGAAACAACAACAAAGTGGACTCTACGGTTGAGTGCATCAGCCACTTGATTCTCTTTACCTTTGACATATTTTATGTCCATATCATAGTCACTAATAAATTCCAGCCATCTCCTTTGTCGGGCATTCAAGTTGTCTTGAGTAAACAGATGCTCCATAATTTTATGATCTATTCTAAGTTTGAATGGCTTACCCAACAAGAAATGTCTTCATTTCTTAAGAGCATAAACTACTGTAGTGAACTCTAAGAAGTGTGGGGGATAGTTCATCTCATTAGGCTTTAATTTCCATGACTCATAAGCCACTACGTTTCCTTCTTGATTTAGTACACCCCCTAAACCATCTAGGGATGCATCAGTCCAGACCTCAAAAGGGTTGTTTGGATCCGAAACCAGCAAGATAGGTGATGTAGTGAGAGCATGTTTTAACTTTAAAAAGACTTCCTCATACCTAGCAGTCCATTCAAAAATTTTACCCTTTCACTATAGTGATGTGATAGGATGGGGTATTCATGAAAATTCATTCACAAACCTTCTATAGCACCCAACCAATGCCATGAAACTTTGGACTTCAATCACATTTTTAGGAGCTGGCCATTGATAGCTTTAATCTTGGATGGATCCATAGAAATCCCATCCTTAGAAATGATTTGTCCTAAGTAGTGCACTTTATCTTTATAAAACTCACACTTAGACAGTTTTGCATATAATTTGTGGTCCTTGAGCCTTTATAGAACCATTCTTAAATGATTTTCATGTTCTTGCTCAGCCCTAGAATAAATTAAAATGTCATCCAAGAAGACTAATACAAACTTATCCAGAAAATCTCTGAAAACGCTAGTCATTAGGTTCATAAAAGTAGTCAGTGCATTGGTCAAACAAAAAGCCATAACCGTGAATCCATAGTGTCCATAGCTTGTACGAAAAGTTGTTTTATGTAAATCTTCCTCTTTGATTCCAAGTTGATAGTAACTGGACCTTAAGTCAATCTTAGAAAATACAGCTTCCCCTTTCATTTGATCAAATAAATCATCTATCCTAGGAAGTGGATATTTATTTTTAATGCTAACCTTGTTGAGCATGCAGTAATCAATACACAACCGTAATATACCATCTTTATTTTTATCAAAGACCACTGGTGCTCCCCAAGGGGACACACTTGGCCTAATCATTCCTTTCTCAAGAAGTTATTGCAGCCGAACTTTTAGCTCTTACAAGTCTACAATATTCATTTGGTAAGGTGCTTTAGAGGTAGGGGCTGAACCTGACATTATATCTATTGAAAAATCAAACTCTCTTTTTGGGGGTAGACCTGGCAATTCCTTAGGAAAAACATCCTTAAAATCATTTAATACTGGATAATCATGCAAACTAGGTTCCTTCATATCAAAAGACTCTTCCATGTGTAGGGAAAATAAGAGACATCCCTTACGGACTGCTCTTTTCAACTGTAAGGTAGAAAGAGTGGGTAAAAACTTATTGTTTTTTATACTAAACAAAAAAATTTCAAAGCCAATCATCAAAATAGTGTATTCTTTTGTGAAAATAATCAATCTGAGCTTTATGTTCTTACAACAAATCCATGCCAATATCATATCATAAGATCCCAAAGGAACAACATGCAGATTTAATCTAGTTTTAAACATCCTTAGATCAACTTCAATTTGATCTAAATATTCAGAAATTTGCACTTTCTTACAGTCCCAAATTCTACTTGCCATTTTTTTCATAGGAACATTTTTTAGATTTATCTTTTGTGCTATTCTAAGAGACACAAAGTAATCAGATGCTCCAAAATCAAATAGAACAGAAATTTCAATGCCAAATATTTTACCTCTAGTCTCAATAGGGGTTGCTTGGAGCTCAGCCTTGTGGTTATCTACTGTTGCATAGACCTGGTGGCTTGATGTCTTACTTGCAAGGAATTCTGGGAAATCTCTTTGGTAATGGATTTTACCACATGTCCAACAGCCTTGTTGAGGTTCTTTTTTCCCTACTGAAACCTTGTTGGCTCCTGTAGCAGGTGTGTATCTATTGCCACCAGCTTGCTGATTATTTTTTTGTTGTTTAATGAGAGGCCTTTTCCCTCCTTGGTAATTATTTCCATGAAATTTTCCATTGTTCTGCTTGTCATTAAAAGCAGTCATTTTGAACTCAGGTTTCTGGTAAGGTCCAGAAGAGGAAACAACAATATTTTTATTATTTATTGCCTTCTCCTTCATTTCCTGGTGGTATTTTAGGCAAGACTGCTCTTTTTCTTCCACCCTATAGGTTACACTAACTACTTGTGCAAGACTCTTAGGGTTGACCATATTCACGTCTTGCCATATAACCTTTCTCAAACCCAGTTTGAACTTGTTTACCTTGGAATCTTCATCCTTCATATAGTCCACATGATGGATCAGATCTAAAAATTGAGCTTCATACTCAGCTACAATCATGTTATTTTGTTTAAAAATATGAAACTCAGTTTTCTTCCTTTCTCGGTGATTAGCTGAGACATATCTAGTTTTGAATTTCTTCTCAAACTTTTCCCAAGAAATGGTGGAATCCACATAACCCTTAACTTGCTTCAAATGAGCCCACCACAGAACAACGTGCTCTTACAGGTGGTAAACTACAATACGGTCCTTGGTATTGAAGTTGCAATCATGCAGCCCAAAGTATTGTTGTAAGTTAAACAACCAAGCCTCAGCTTAATCAACTGAGTCAATGGATAACCCTTTAAATCTAGGAATAGTAACTTTCTTCAATTCCTTAAGGAAGGGATCTATTACTCTATTCCCTATGGGTAAATCTTCATGAGCATGCATCTAGTTGTTCAAGTCTCCCATTTTTACCTCATGTTGGTCATGTATTACTTGATTACCTCCTAGGCCACTATTTTTCTCTACGTTCTTCTTGTGAGCTGTCAATCTATCTTGCAAAGTGTTTACAGTCCTAAGAATTTCATTTAGGACTTATTCAGTGGGGTTGAGGAAAAGGTTGATGTTTCCACCAAATCCTCTACCTTTACCTCTTCCAGCTCCTCCCCTTCAGCCACTACGACCTTGGTTTGGATTATTCACACCACCACTACTCTGAGTTCTTACCATTGTTCCTAGTAAGTAAAAAGAGAATTATTAGATAACGTTCCCAGAGGCATAAGTGTTATACAACCTCAGCTCTGATACCAAGTGTAAGGACCTCGAAAACCAAGGTCCAATTTTCTTTTCCATTACTCCCAATAATCCCATTGCTTAATTGATATGTTGATTTCACACATAATCAAATCATACAATTATACAAACAAATAATATGTGCTAAACACATCGATAAAAATCAGCTTTGAGTCCAAAGGATATTTCATTATTTTTAATATCTCAGCACAATCTTATAAGGTTACATGCAATGGCAAAGAGCCTTGTAAGATTATATAATATACTCATTATTTCAGTAGTACATCTAGTAAAATTTATTCCATAACTGAAATACAATAGTAACTAAGCAAGATCTAAAATCAGCTTGAATCCCTTCAAATTATTTCCTTTCCTTATCTCTAAAATGGCCTATATTTTCCATAAAGGGTCAGCTCAAACTGAACTGGCAAGGATTCCCATTTCCATATATGTAGTATTCTACAAATGAAAACATATTTAGAAATATACAGTCATGCATTAGCATACTAATTCATTCATTATTATAATAATTATTTCAAAAAGTATGTATACATGCATGAACTATCTAAGTTCAAAATATATTTCAAGAGCGGTTTCTTTAACCATCTTAAATGAAAATACATAAAACTTACCTCACGTAAGGCTAATTACATAATGCATTTCATTATCTTATTTCATGCCAAATCAAATCACCCTACCAACTGTTTGAAGAAATGTCACATATAGGCTCCATATAAAAAGGAGAAGGCACGATAAACAATTGTTAAAGCATCAACCTGAACTTCGATTTATAATTCTTACAATGAACATTATGTCAAATCAGATCACCAACATAATATAATTTCCAAGAGGAACAAAAGATCATTTATACCCAAGAATGCATGCCAACCATATGACAAAATGTCATATAATGAATTCACATATATTCCAAGGAATGCATACCAATTGTATGAAAAAATTTCATATCATGAACTTCACTTCACAAGCTCAAAATGAACAATATGCCATATCAGATTAGCAACATAATGCATTTTCAATAGGCACAAAAAATTCTTTTTACTTAAAGGATACATGTGAACCATATGAAAAAATGTCATAATATAACCTTCCAATATAATCCAAGAATGCATTTCAGCAGCATGACAGTGTCATAAAATAATTTCACATAAATTCAAATGAATCCAATCCAACAACATGATAAAAAGCCATAAGATAACTTGACATAAATAAAATAACACCCAAAGAACATTCTCATTGATTCCATTTATCAAGTAAAGATTTAAAACAAAATCTCTGGCTCTCATACTTGAGAGATCTGAAATATATAATGCCCATATTAAAATAAACACATTTTCCAAATACCCATAAAGGATTGATTCAAAAATATTAATACCCGCAATAGATAATCCATATTTCTCATTAGCCAGAAGAGGAATAAACTGAATATGCATTTATTTGTAAAATATTGCATAGACAAAAATAAGAAACCCTTGTTTGAAAGATTCGAGATGAAGATGACAAAAAAAAACCTCTGTGTTTTTCCTCTTTCCTTCTCTATTTTCTTCCTCCAGCTTGCTAGCTCCACACCATACAAAATAAAACTCCAAAACCTTATTTATTTTTCTAGAAAATTTCTCCCCAACATTTCTGCAATAAAGAATGGCAATATCCCAAATTACAAGCCCAAAATCAGCTCCAGATGGCTGTAAAACTTCCATGAAATCCTCCAGATTTGTTTTTGAGATGGTCTCCCCTCTATCTCTTCCTCTCTTCATGCCATGCGAAATGATAAATATCAAAACCTAACTCTCCTTTATTTCATGGATTCCAAAATCTATTTAAATATAATTAAACTTCAAAAATGCCTCCACTTAGCTTTAGGCTAAATTTAATTGTTTTATTTATTTATTTTAAATAAAACTATGTGCCACATTCCACAAGGAATAATTAACACATAGGTTAATGCTAAGATAATTCAAAATTAGAATTCCACAAAATATCATTCCAATTAAGCCTTATTAAAAATATTGAGTTCCAGAAGTCAAGATGTTACATAGACAATTCTCCAGCTAACTTACTAGAAATAAAACACTCAGTAGCATCGATGTTAAACAAAATAGTAACTGAAAAACCATAAAGCTTACATGGCACTTCTATTGGGGTACCCTATTTTTTATACTTGGTGATTACCCATTGTGACATGAATTATTTACTTCTGGTTATTCCCTTTATTCTTTTGGGGATATTTTTTTGCATATCGAACAACACCGCATTTGAAACATCCCCCAATAGGCCCTTTCCTTTCAAAATTTTCTCCAAAAGCAACATTGTTCTACTCATTATTTCTTGTTTTTACAACATGTTTAGTTGTTTTATTTTTCCTTGAAGACTTCATTTTTATACCTTCTTTCTTCCACCAAGTTTTCCTGGGAGCAAGTGGTGTAGGTGAGCTAATTATCTTCTTACATTTCTCTTCACTCAAGGCTAAAATGGATTGTAATTTGTGTTCATGTCTTACAGCCTTTTCAAACACCGCTTCTATGGTAGATGGTCCATTAACATGCACCTCACCTCCTCTGTTTGGGTTTAAATCCCATGATAAATTTATGAATCCTAAAATTCTCATATTTTTGGTATTAGGGCACATATTTTAACAACCTTGTAAAATGTTCACAATACTCAATTTTCCTTGAGTCGAGCTCTGAAATTCTCACATTTTCTAATGAAAATAAAATTGAGGAAACCATCGTTGATGGAATTATACTTTAAATTTATCCCAAGTTATGGAGGAAATATTTGCTCTTAATTTCATCTTATGGTTATCCCACCATGAAGATGCTTCATTAGAGAGTTGGAAAGAACCCCATACGGTTTTATTTTCCTCAAAAAAATACCTTATTTTAAAGTACTTCTCTATCTCACTCAACCCATTTTTCAACACCATTCCTTGAGGTAGTTCCATCAAATTTTGGTGGGATGATCCTTTTTATGTCTCTAGATAGTGCAACAACCAAGCGATCTCTTTTGAGATCTTTTATCCCCTTACTCATTTTCATTGTTATGTTGTTCAGGTTGTTCTTCCTTGTGATCTTCATTTTCACCTCTACCTACTGCTCTAAGGAAGCTATCTGGTTACGAGTGTCCTGAAGAATTGTTAAAATTTCATCTAACATATAGGTCTTCGAGCCTTGAACATTAGTTTAACTAGTTCCAACTTCATGGTTCACCCTTATTCTAACCATCATATCATATTAATGAAAGGATAAGATGTACATTAGCGGTATGAACCCATTAAGTCTAAGAGATGATAAACCTACAACTCTGATACCAAAATGTAACACCCTTGTTATGATCAACCAAATTAAGGGTTTTTTTAAAAATACCTTTAATATATAATTAATTCTACCAATGATTGACATTATTATTTTTCTTATTTCTAAATAATCTAGCATAATTAAAATATTCATAAATCCATATGATAACATATAATAACCATGTGTAGTTGTAAGGGTATATCTAGATCTCTACGATCTCCCTTGAGTCACTCTAACTAAGTGTGTATAATCTTGTATACTTGGTTTAACCTTTTACAGGTTATGAGAACTATGTGCATCTCATAAGTTCCTACCTAGAAGACAATCATGCATTGTCCATTTGGTATCTGACACTTTTTACTTAGGGGATTGGTGATCAGATAATGTATTCATCTAATACATTACCTTGGCCAAAATTTTAAGCATTACTTTTCAATCTTAGTTCCAAGACCACACACTAGCCTACGAATCTCATCTTCCTTTACCACACAACCATCTCAATATAGTTATTTGGATTCCTTGTTCTTTAATAAGGTGAACTAGCAAAGAAGAGGGAGAGTCCATTACTGGCTCATTTCCCTATATGAAAAGAATCCCATTTGTACCATCTTAGGATTCCTAAGGGAAACATAGGGACAATGCAATGATTACCCATAATTACGTCCTCACTATCCTTCCCATACCCATCCTAAGTTGACACTAAGCTAAGATTATAGCGAGAAGACATAGGAACATTACGCCCCACATTTTATACTTAGGTTACCAAAGTTGAGTAAAGTAACTAAATCATCCTTAGAAATTCATGTCAAATTATTACTTTACAATATTTAATAGGTTTCCATAAGAGGGTCATAGTAACTCAATGAGTTACTAACTAATATTAGTTCCTCTTATCGTACCATTAACAACTTAGTAATTTTGTTAAGTGTGTGTTAAATATTCTTCATTTACTTATCATGATTATTCCATTGTTATTATAAAGTACATAAACATATTTATTTCATTTCCTATGTTATCATTTTGGTTTTTCTTTCGATATTTAATTTTCCTTGATTATTCTATCTGAATTAATAAAATTGGAAATAATCACATAACTTAATAAATTATCAACTTAATTCAGAATTATCTACATTTATGAGTAAAATATCTACATTTTCAGCTCAATAAGATAAGTCGTAAGACTAGATTTTCAATAAGGGACAAATATCCAAATCCTCATTAATAATGATTTACAATAATGAGCAAGAATTATACATTTGGTCATAATGCCCTTTTTAAGATGCAATGATATTTCAATCGCATAATCAAATTGATTACAAATAATCCTTTTAGATTTATTTCCAAGTGAACTCAATACATAAAAGCAATCACAAAATCTAATCCAAGTATTTACTTCAAGTATGTTGACATTCCTGATCCGAAAATAATCAGATTATTACGACCTGATCTCGAATCCTTATAGGCTTTAATTATTTGCCGATAATTTACTCCTTTTAAGTAATTAATTTAAAAATAATACAAGACAATAATGACAATTGCACACAAATTGATTACGGAGTTCGGCAATTGCCTACGTCTCCGGGTTCGTGATCGAACCGTTCCACTAGTCAAAACTTGTAAGTTACAATAGTACTTTCACAAGAAAACCTAATGGAATTTTACTTGCCTACCAGTACACCAGTTCTTCAGACGACAAGGGTGAAAAATAGCACCCGACTTCCACCTTCCTGGCGTACAATATCCTTCGGCTGTGATCGGCCTTCCCGACGCAAATAATGTGAAGCTAGCACTCCGGTTGACAATCCAGGATTTACAAGTACATGGTGTGGCGTTATGGGCCGACTAGGTAGTTTGAATAACTCCTAGCCACAAATATTTCATCTAATATTGCCTAAAAAAAAAAGGCCAATACACAATACTTATCGACACATCCCGCAAATAAGCTTAACAAATAATAAGCTCGGGATCGGTGTCTCCATGTGCACCAATGGGTCCACAACAAGCTTAACAAATAATAAGCTCGTGTTGTGTCCCATGTCCAATGTGTTACACCCGTGTGTGTGTTTACAAAGCAATGGGTCCCTATTTATACATTTTTAGGGCCCAAAAAATATGCATTGTATATTATCCATAGGCTAATATTAGCCTAATCCCGTAGCATAGAATTTGGGATCAAATATTTCCCACTTAATAAAGCGGATGCATTTTAGAAAAAGGGATTAAATCCCATGGTTGGCACGGCATGTTCAATAATAGGATTAATATCCCATTTGGCGCGGCTTACATGTTAAAATGGGTTAACATCCCATAAATGGCGCATTTGAATTTGTTAAGGGATAAGAATCCCCTTTGGCGCGGCATGTGGAGCGGCATATATATGGTAAGTGGGATATCCCACATTTGGCGCTGAATAAGGTTAAAGGCTTTAAATAGCCTTCTCCATGCGCATGAGGTCAAAGACCACGTTGGATAAACCGCCCCCAACCGCTTCATCCTCCTTTTGCCACGTGGAACAGTCCACGTATGGGCCTAGCCCTCTTACCACCGCTTCACCAATTTCCACGTGGTAAAACATGGTTTAATATTAATGTATTAAACATTAATATTTATATGTGTGGCATTTGGAAATATATGGCGCCATTTGGAACGTGGACTTACCAATAATAATTTCGACCCCTCTAATGTGGTATGAAATAGCATATAGTCCACTTGTCGTCTCCCGATAGGCAAATCGAGTGAATCCGACGAGTGTTGGCAAGCCACGTGTCACAGTGCGATTCAGTCCAATATTGACCAGTTGACCATAGTTGACTTTCCCGTTGACCAAACTTTGACCGAACATATCTAGAGCTCCCGATGTCCGTTTGTCGCATTCTCACAGTCGTTGGAAAGCTCTCGAGATGATCTTCTACACTGACACCATTTAGAGATGTTTAGGGAACTTTCAGAAATGATCCCCTGATCACACCTCCCCACTAAGAAAAGCTTTTTGTCCCAAAAAGCTTCCATACTGTCCTGAATCTGGAAAAATCTGCTGCCACCTTGGAAGTGCTGTTGTAGTAGACCCTTGGGTCTTCTCCTCCAACCTTCTCACTTCGACAACTCTGCTCCAATCCTGGGACCTGTGGGTTAGGGTTCCACGATGCTTCCACTGCGCCATTCTGATATCCGAAGAAGACCTCCACGCCTCCGCTTTTTGGTGCTAAGTTTCTGAATGAAACCTCAACGCTCCTTCTGTGTGGTGCTAAGCTTCTTGATATCTGACAACAAGGATCTTCTTTGACTCTATAACACAACTCCTGGCTCCGAGTTGATTCTGCAGAATCTGAACTGGTTCGAAGGAACTCCATGTTACGTAGAGTTTTGATTGATCCGATGTCACTGATGGACAATGCCTTGTCCCTTTACAGACCTCAACGCCTCCGATACATGATGCTAAGCCTTTTTCAAGACCTCGAGCCTCCAATGCATGATGTTAAGTCTGTTACAGACCTCAACGCCTCCGATGCATGATGCTAAGCCTATTTCAAGACTTCGAGCCTCCAATGCACGATGCTAAGTCTGTTGATCAACTACCATTCGTATGTGTGGTCGCAATGCCTTGACACCGAATGATGTTCCGAGCTAATCCTTTGAGAGCTCCTCTTGTTGACATACTAATATCAGGTACCATTCTACTGCATGGTCGTAATGCCTCTACACAGAATGAAGTTCCGACCCAACGTCAAAGCCAACGGTGATTCAGCTACCATTCTGCTGCACGGTCATAATGCCTCTACATAGAATGAAGTTCTGAGCTGATCTCTGTGAACTCTACTGTCTGCACAAATGGCAGATCAATCTCCAAGCTTTATATGAGTCAAATCCTGTATCCAAGCTGTAACAGGTACTCACATGCTGATTAGGAGATATGTTAGGAGCATTAATCAAATTTTCTAAGTAAGAAAATCCACTGAGTATTGTAAACCTTTCTCTCAGCATTTTCTCACAATATCTGATCTCCAAACATAATACTGCATACGATCCATCAACTTGAATTATGCAATATATAATTGAAAAATTGTTGACTTACCCATTTCAAAGGACTTTCACTTTCAGGTATTACCTGGTCCTGGGTTGAATTGTCAACTAGTGGTGGGGTAGAAACTTCCTTTGCCTTTGCAATAGGCCTCCATTCCATCTTTGGCTTGCCATTACTCTGATGGCGAGATGGATGCAGTTTCCAGTAATTTTCCACCCGATGCCCATTCCTCTGCCAATGAGCACAAAAATTCCTCTTAAACTCCTTCTTCTGGGATGAGGAACTCTTTCTGCCATTTCTCGACTCTGCATGACGAGATTGGTCTTTCTCCACTGCATTGCAATGTGGATTGACTTCATTTGTCTCCTCCCTGTCAAAACAATGACTAAACAAGGAAAATATATTGCATTTTATGGTGTTAGAAAAATCACCAAAATAATTGCCCTCTGGGGGTCTTACTAATGCAAGTATAACAGAGTACAAACATTGCCCAAAATTGGGTCTTTAACTAATGTGCCATGCCTGGTTAGATGTATACAAACGTTGCCCTCAAAGGGGTCTTACCAATACATTCTACCCTACACAATAGTTTTCAGGTTTTATCTGCATATGAGATATAATGGATTCATCCAAATAGAAATGAGAAAATTACTGAGTATGTTAAACCTGTCTCTCAGTCTATCCCACCAATCTGGAAATCCAGAAGTACAAGCCAATGCCATCCCTGTCAAAGCAACTTGTACTGATTAAACTGCTCCATACCAACTTGCTTCGGAGTTTAGTAAGTTTGCAGGTGTCGATTACCAGCTCTGATACCAAACTTGCTTCAGAGATTAGCAAGTTTGCAAGCCAATAACCAGCTCTGATACCAAACATGATCTGAAAATAATCAGATTATTACGACCTGATCTCGAATCCTTATAGGCTTTAATTATTTGCCGATAATTTACTCCTTTTAAGTAATCAATTTAAAAATAATACAAGACAATAATGACAATTGCACACAGATTGATTACGGAGTTCGGCAATTGCCTACGTCTCCGGGTTCGTGATCAAACCGTTCCACTAGTCAAAACTTGTAAGTTACAATAGTACTTTCACAAGAAAACCTAATGGAATTTTACTTGCCTACCAGTACACCAGTTCTTTGGATGACAAGGGTGAAAAATAGCACCCGACTTCCACCTTCCTGGCGTACAATATCCTTCGGCTGTGATCAGGCCTTCCCGACGCAAATAATGTGAAGCTAGCACTCCGGTCGACAATCCAGGATTTACAAGTACATGGTGTGGCGTTATGGGCCGACTAGGTAGTTTGAATAACTCCTAGCCACAAATATTTCATCTAATATTGCCTGAAAAAAATAGGCCAATACACAATACTTGTCGACACATCCCACAAATAAGCTTAACAAATAATAAGCATTCGCCTCGGGATCGGTGTCTCCGTGTGCACCAATGGGTCCACAACAAGCTTAACAAATAATAAGCTCGTGTTGTGTGTCCCGTGTAATGTGTTACACCCGTGTGTGTTTACAAAGCAATGGGTCCCTATTTATACATTTTTAGGGCCCAAAAAATATGCATTGTATATTATCCATAGGCTAATATTAGCCTAATCTCGTAGCATAGAATTTGGGATCAAATATTTCCCACTTAATAAAGCGGATGCATTTTAGAAAAAGGGATTAAATCCCATGGTTGGTGTGGCATGTTCAATAATAGGATTAATATCCCATTTGGCGCGGCTTACATGTTGAAATGGGTTAACATCCCATAAATGGCACATTTGAATTTGTTAAGGGATAAGAATCCCCTTTGGCGCGGCATGTGGAGCGGCATATATATGGTAAGTGGGATATCCCACATTTGGCGCTGAATAAGGTTAAAGGCTTTAAATAGCCTTCTCCATGCGCATGAGGTCAAAGACCACGTTGGATAAACCGCCCCCAACCGCTTCATCCTCCTTTTACCACGTGGAAAAGTCTAGGTATGGGCCTAGCCCTCTTACCACCGCTTCACCACTTTCCACGTGGTAAAACATGGTTTAATATTAATGTATTAAACATTAATATTTATATGTGTGGCATTTGGAAATATATGGCGCCATTTGGAACGTGGACTTACCAATAATAATTTCGACCCCTCTAATGTGGTATGAAATAACATATAGTCCACTTGTCATCTCCCGATAGGCAAATCGAGTGAATCCGACGAGTGTTGGCAAGCCACGTGTCACAGTGCGATTCGGTCCAATATTGACCAGTTGACCATAGTTGACTTTCCCATTGACCGAAATTTGACCGAACATATCTAGAGCTCCCGATGTCCGTTTGTCGCATTCTCACAGTCGTTGGAAAGCTCTCGAGATGATCTTCTGCACTGACACCATTTAGAGATGTTTAGGGAACTTTCAGAAATGATCCCCTGATCACACCTCCCCACTGAGAAAAGATTTTTGTCCCAAAAAGCTTCCATACTGTCCTGAATCTGGAAAAATTTGTTGCCACCTTGGAAGTGCTGCTGTAGTAGACCCTTGGGTCTTCTCCTCCAACCTTCTCACTTCGAAAAATCTGCTCCAATCCTGGGACCTGTGGGTTATGGGTCCACGATGCTTCCGTTGCACCACTCTGATATCCGAAGAAGACCTCCACGCCTCCGCTTTTTGGTGCTAAGTTTCTGAATGAAACCTCAACGCTCCTTCTGTGTGGTGCTAAGCTTCTTGATATCTGACAACAAGGATCTTCTTTGACTCTATAACACGGCTCCTGGCTCCGAGTTGATTCCGCAGAATCTGAACTGGTTCGAAGGAACTCCATGTTACGTAGAGCTTTGATTGATCCGATGTCACTGATGGACAATGCCTTGTCCCTTTACAGACCTCAACGCCTCATGATACTAATCATCTTTCAATAATACATGATGCTAAGCCTTTTTCAAGACCTCGAGCCTCCAATGCATGATGTTAAGTCTGTTACAGACCTCAACGCCTCCGATGCATGATGCTAAGCCTTTTTCAAGACCTCGAGCCTCCAATGCATGATGCTAAGTCTGTTGATCAGCTACCATTCATATGTGTGGTCGCAATGCCTTGACACCAAATGATGTTCCGAGCTAATCCTTTTAGAGCTCCTCTTGTTGACATACTAATATCAGGTACCATTCTGCTGCATGGTCGTAATTCCTCTACACAGAATGAAGTTCCGACCCAACGTCAAAGCCAACGGTGATTCAGCTACCATTCTACTGCACGGTCATAATGCCTCTACACAGAATGAAGTTCTGAGCTGATCTCTGTGAACTCTACTGTCTGCACAAATGGCAGATCAATCTCCAAGCTTTATATGAGTCAAATCCTGTATCCAAGCTGTAACAGGTACTCACATGCTGATTAGGAGATATGTTAGGAGCATTAATCAAATTTTCTAAGTAAGAAAATCCACTGAGTATTGTAAACCTTTCTCTCAGCATTTTCTCACAATATCTGATCTCCAAACATAATACTGCATACGATCCATCAATCTTGAATTATGTAATATATAATTGAAAAATTGTTGACTTACCCACTTCAAAGGACTTTCACTTTCAGGTATTACCTAGTCCTGGGTTGAATTGTCAACTAGTGGTGGGGTAGAAACTTCCTTTGCCTTTGCAATAGGCCTCCATTCCATCTTTGGCTTGCCATTACTTTGATGGCGAGATGGATGCAGTTTCCAGTAATTTTCCACCCGATGAGCATTCCTCTGCCAATGAGCACAAAAATTCCTCTTAAACTCCTTCTTCTGGGATGAGGAACTCTTTCTGCCATTTCTCGACTTTGCATGACGAGATTGGTCTTTCTCCACTGCATTGCAATGTGGATTGACTTCATTTGTCTCCTCCCTGTCAGAACAATGACTAAACAAGGAAAATATACTGCATTTTATGGTGTTAGCAAAATCACCAAAATAATTTCCCTCTGGGGGTCTTACTAATGCAAGTATAACAGAGTACAAACATTGCCCAAAATTGGGTCTTTAACTAATGTGCCATGCCTGGTTAGATGTATACAAATGTTGCCCTCAAAGGGGTCTTACCAATACATTCTACCCTACACAATAGTTTTCAGGTTTTATCTGCATATGAGATATAATGGATTCATCCAAATAGAAATGAGAAAATTACTGAGTATGTTAAACCTGTCTCTCAGTCTATCCCACCAATCTGGAAATCCAGAAGTACAAGCCAATGCCATCCCTGTCAAAGCAACTTGTACTGATTAAAATTCTCCATACCAACTTGCTTCGGAGATTAGTAAGTTTGCAGGTGTCGATTACCAGCTCTGATACCAAACTTGCTTCAGAGATTAGCAAGTTTGCAAGCCAATAACCAGCTCTGATACCAAACATGATCCGAAAATAATCAGATTATTACGACCTAATCTCGAACCCTTGTAGGCTTTAATTATTTTCCGATAATTTACTCCTTTTAAGTAATCAATTTAAAATAATACAAGACAATAATGACAATTACACACAGATTGATTACGGAGTTCGGCAATTGCCTACGTCTCCGGGTTCGTGATCAAACCGTTCCACTAGTCAAAACTTGTAAGTTACAATAGTACTTTCACAAGAAAACCTAATGGAATTTTACTTGCCTACCAGTACACCAGTTCTTTGGACGACAAGGGTGAAAAATAGCACCCGACTTCCACCTTCCTGGCGTACAATATCCTTCGGCTGTGATCGGCCTTCCCGACGCAAATAATGTGAAGCTAGCACTCCAGTCGACAATCCAGGATTTACAAGTACATGGTGTGGCGTTATGGGCCGACTAGGTAGTTTGAATAACTCCTAGCCACAAATATTTCATCTAATATTGCCTAAAAAAATAGGCCAATACACAATACTTGTCGACACATCCCACAAATAAGCTTAACAAATAATAAGCTCGGGATCGGTGTCTCCATGTGCACCAATGGGTCCACAACAAGCTTAAAAAATAATAAGCTCGTGTTGTGTCCCATGTCCAATGTGTTACACCCGTGTGTGTGTTTACAAAGCAATGGGTCCCTATTTATACATTTTTAGGGCCCAAAAAATATGCATTGTATATTATCCATAGGCTAATATTAGCCTAATCCCGTAGCATAGAATTTGGGATCAAATATTTCCCACTTAATAAAGCGGATGCATTTTAGAAAAAGGGATTAAATCCCATGGTTGGCACGGCATGTTCAATAATAGGATTAATATCCCATTTGGCGCGGCTTACATGTTAAAATGTGTTAACATCCCATAAATGGCGCATTTGAATTTGTTAAGGGATAAGAATCCCCTTTGGCACGGCATGTGGAGCGGCATATATATGGTAAGTGGGATATCCCACATTTGGCACTGAATAAGGTTAAAGGCTTTAAATAGCCTTCTCCATGCGCATGAGGTCAAAGACCACGTTGGATAAACCGCCCCCAACCGCTTCATCCTCCTTTCGCCACGTGGAACAGTCCACGTATGGGCCTAGCCCTCTTACCACCGCTTCACCACTTTCCACGTCGTAAAACATGGTTTAATATTAATGTATTAAACATTAATATTTATATGTGTGGCATTTGGAAATATATGGCACCATTTGGAACGTGGACTTACCAATAATAATTTTGACCCCTCTAATGTGGTATGAAATAGCATATAGTCCACTTGTCGTCTCCCGATAGGAAAATCGAGTGAATCCGACGAGTGTTGGCAAGCCACGTGTCACAGTGCGATTCGGTCCAATATTGACCAGTTGACCATAGTTGACTTTCCCGTTGACCGAACTTTGACCGAACATATCTAGAGCTCCCGATGTCCGTTTGTCGCGTTCTCACAGTCGTTGGAAAGCTCTCGAGATGATCTTCTGCACTGACACCATTTAGAGATGTTTAGGGAACTTTCAGAAATGATCCCCTGATCAATTCCCCGTAAAAATGAAAGAGAGAGATAGATATGGGTTAGTTCATAAGAACTGGTATGAGTCTTCATACTTATATTATATGTTGTAAGTATAATGAAATACCATAATAAGAGATTGGTTAAGAACTATTCTTAATCAATGAGTTATAATCATAAATTCCCTAGATTATATTATGAAATATGCCTTATAAACATGTCTTAAAGAAACTTATTAATTATATAAAAAACATTAAATCCACCATTATTGTATTCAACCAGCCTAATATGACTTATACATTTAAACAATAACGGATCTTTACCACATCACAAACATCAATTAAAGATATTGTAACTCACAATATTTTTCAAATTTCTTGTTATTAATAACAACTAGGAAGTCCGTAATGCAGGCGGTCAATAACGACAATAGACTATCTATCATATCATATTCCAACAGTGTTAAAATTCAAAAGGTTACAATAGTCAAACAAAACCCAAATATAACCTCTATCAACTAAAAAATAATGAAATAATTATATTTTAGAAACCCTTTTTAAGTTGACTACACATATATATATAATCATTTTTTACCAAATCATCAACAATTCCATACAAGGACTCATTTAATCGTAACCAAAGTTAACCCGAATATCTAGTCCCAAGAAGGGAGAGATAATTCATCAATAATAATTAACTATTTAACAACTGTATTACACACATAAGAAAATAATAAGAGAAAGAGACGTAACCCTTTAATCCCCTTCTTAAGATTTCCCCAATTAACTGAAAAAAGTCATGCTTAATTATCATAAAATTAAGTGGCATCGTACACATATATTAACAACATTATCCCTAAACTATCCCAAACTGAAAACATGTACATATAAAATGAAAAGGTCGATTCCTTCATTATTATTAATAATCAATAGAGTTGAAATTTATTCATAAATTCCATATACAAAAATTGAATAAAATAATTAACTAAAACGTAAGTCCAATTTATGTTTTCTATATAATTCTTCTATTTATTTTTCCAAATAGAAAGTATACAACAATGATCCCATAACTCCCAACAACTATCTTCCAAAATTTAAAACCCACCCAAAAATAGAATTAATTAACACAATACATCCAGGAGGGAGAAGAATCAAACAATCCATACTTATGCTAAACCTGATTTTCCCAAAACCGAACCCTACTTCTACAATAACCCAAAATCCATATAATCCATGCACTCAATAGGTTTTTACCATTTATTAATAACAAAATCAAAAGAATGAAATATTAATTCTTTAAAAAGGAGCTATAAACTAAATGATAACAAAAATTATCTAAGGAGTCGTTAAAACTTTTAAACTAGCTTATTTTTAACTCACACTAACTCCTTATTTCATTTTCCATATTTCTCATATAAAAACCAAAGACGTATGCAGTTACAAGATATCAAATAATAAGTAAAAAACCTTAACGTATTTAGTACAAGATCTCATTTTCAATATTTCGCACAATAATCCAAAACTCAAAAATGTATTCAAATTTCAAATAATAATCCAAATCCAAAAATGTATTTAGTTATATATGTTAGTGTAGGTTATTATTTATCCTTTTATTTATTTATTAGGATAATTCTTACACTTGTTGGCTTATCTTGCTTAGGTATACTAGTTGTGTGGAGTCAGCTTACTAGCCTTTTGGAGTTAACTTAACTACCAGTATTAGTTAGTGGGATTTCTTCACCACTGATTTAGGTAGTAGTTGCACTTCCCTCCTCCTATATGTACATATTTCTTATTGAATAATTCAAGTCATTGTATTGTAATGTATTGAGCATTATGGATTATGATGGATTCCATATATAGTATTTTAGCTCTTATGTTTTGCAAAGCTAATGTGGTGTGTTATTATCATATGAGATCATGGCTTGGAACAATCTTATTATCATTCCTTTCATGGTATTAGAGCTATAGATGATGTAGACATCCATCTATAAGTTTTTTTTGCAAGAAATAGTTTATTATTTTCATGTATTCGGAATTTATTAGCACTTTTCTGCAGCATACATTTTTATGAAAAATGAAGTGCACCATTTGATTTGAAAGGTGCCAAAACCATAGAATCGACTGTAAACTCGACCATGTTTTGAGACAGTCAAATATGGACGTAGATTTGTACCCTCTTAGTGCATTCTTTTATCCATTGGATATAAGGGTGTACCTTATGGATGCATTCTTTTACCTTCTAGATATTTTAGTTTTGGATGCAATCTTTTATCCACTAGATGTAGATTTGTACCCTCTAGGTGTATTCTTTTATCGATGGATATAAGCGTGTACCTTCCAGATGCACTCTTTTACCCTCTACATATTTCTATTTTGGATGCAGTCTTTTATCCACTTGATGTAGATCTGTACCCTCTAGGTGCATTCTTTTATCCATTGGATATAAGCGTGTAACTTCCAAATGCATTATTTTACCCTATGGGTATTTATGTTTTGGATGCAGTCTTTTATCCACTGGATGTAAATCTGTACCCTCTGGGTGCATTCTTTTATCCATTGGATATAAGCATGTACCTTCACGATGCGCTCTTTTACCCTCTGCATTCTTTTATCCACTGGATGTAGATCTGTACCCTGTGGGTGCATTCTTTTATCCATTGGATATTGACATGTACCCTTTGAATGCAATGATTTACCCTTTGGACATTTATGTTTTAGGAGTTGGCTTTTATCCTTTGGTTGCAAGCCTATATCATGTGGATGGACTCTTTTACCCTTTGGATATTTGGGTGTCACGTGTACCTTATATAAAAAAGATTAACATTAAAATATTATTTTAATAGAAAAACTTCTAGAGCTCATAACTTTTGATCCATAGCTCAGATTAAGGTGTTATTTTTTCGAAATTGTGTATTTTTTCGAGATATGCGCATTCGTGATATTTTTAAACACATAGTTCAAATTTAAAAGGCATTTTTAACTCATTGTAGTGTTTACACGCAATCAATTATAAAGTACCAAATTTGGGAGGGTGTTGTAATCACTTGTGGATGTAATTTTGGTTGAGCCCGACGTCCTCAATTTTTGGGTGTTGCATTCTTGTATCTATGGGTGTATGCATTTATATATCTATTTTTTGTTGAGATATTCTAGATCTGTATTTTTGAAACTTTATTATTTGGCATGTTGATAGTATCTCTTGTGGAGGATCTATTCTGGTGAAGCCCAGTGTTAGTTTTTTAGTGTTCGAGTAGTTGATTTTGGAAACTCATACAGATCTGTGGTGCCACTCTACCCATTCAATAGTATGGGAGGGTATGGTGTTAATACAGATTCTTTGGGTTTTGTTTCCTTGCCTTGTTACGTGTTGATACTACTTCTTTTGGTTTCGTGTCCTTTCCTTGTTACTTTATATTTTCTTAGATCCTAGCACTCCTATTTATTTGGATCTCCTTTCCTTGCCTTGTTACCTTGGTTATTGTTCTTTGATCGTGACACACCTATTGTAGCAGTTGATTTTGCTTCTTGAGATTTTGTGTCCTTGCCTTGTTACCTTGGCTTTTCTTGGATCATGGCACTCCTATTTATTTGGATCTCGTGTCCTTTCCTTGTTTCCTTGGTTGTTTTTGGATCGTGGCACACATATTTATAATATTTGATAAAATTATGTTTGGTGGTTTTTTTGCATTTTTGACATCACTCCATTGATAGTCTCCTTACATGGAGCTATTCTAGTGAAGCCTAATATCAGTTGTTTTTGAGTTCTATGATCAAGCAGTGGATTTAGACCACAGTGTGTACCACACTTCTTCAGCATTGTATGATTTTTTGGAGCTGAGCTTCTAAGGATATCTTGCAACGAGATTTTTCTCTCTCTACTTTGTTATTACTGGTTTTGGGTACCTTACGGTGTTTAATTTTCCTAGTTGTTGTGTGTGGGTACCTCATCAGACCTTGTTTCTGAGACCCACCTACTTTTTTGCCCATATAAGCTATGCTTACGGGAGGGTGTTAGTGTAGGTTATTATTTATCCTTTTATTTATTTATCAGGATAAATCTTACACTTGTGTTAGCCCTACACTTGTTGCGTTAGCTTTCTTAGGTGTACTAGTTGTGTGGAATTAGCTTACTAGTTGTGTTGAGTTAGATTCTCAGTTATGTGGAGTTAGTTTACTAGTCTTTTAGAGTTAACTTAACTACCAATATCAGTTGGTGGGATTTCTTCACCACTGATTTAGGTAGTAGTTGCACTTCCCTTCTCCTATATGTACATATTTCTTATTGAATAATTCAAGTCATTGTATTGTAATGTATTGAGCATTATGGATTTTGATGGATTTCCATATATGGTATTTTAGCTCTTCTATTTTGTAAAGCTAATGTGGTGTGCTATTATCATCTGAGATCATGGTTTGGAACAATCTTCTTATCGTTCCTTTCAATATCATCAAAATAATAGTAAAGAATAAGAGTAGAAAAACCCATGCCTGCGTTTTTGCCACCAAACTTCTCTGTAACTATTTTCCAACTTGAAACTTCAAAACAATATCATCTCCATTAAATCCTTCAACAACATATTTAAACAGTAAAAATGTCATAATATATAGAAATATCAACGACGAAATATCTTGGCAATATTTATCAAAAGAAATTGTTGGTATGTGTGACATGCCTAGTCATCATCCACATCACTTGGTGAGCATCTTGCCTTGCAAGAGTCATAGGTCTTAGGAAGTCAAATGACAAGTGGTAGATTCTGTCATAGAATCTGTCATTGTCATTTGTGTTAGTGCGTCATAGGAGTTACATTCCTTATTTGGAATTGTAACTCCTCCTTTAGTGGCATCATATGTGATAGTCACATCATATGCATCATTGGCGTCACTGATATTATTTCCTTGTTCAGGCATTGGGGTTACACAACACCCCTATTTGTACTTCCTTTTTTTGATCTATGAGGATGAACAGGCTTGTTTTCTTACTTGAATTTTCTTTCCTTTGATTTGAATCTTGCTTATTGCGTTGGAGCTTGACATTACCATCGGAGTGGAACTTCGTTGTGGTGCATTATTTTCGATATTGATTCTCATTTTTCCCTCTTTCATGGTATCAGATCTAGCTTCGGTAAAATGTGCACTCTTTGTTTATCAAGTTGTTTATTACTTTTGGTTTCTTTTTATTTCCTCATGTAAGTTTTTTTTAAAATTATTTTGGAATTGTATTTCTCACCTCATATTGAGGTTTCATCAGTTGCAAGTTTGAAGAGTTGTTCTTGGTTTTGGGTTTTGGGTTTTTTGAGGTTCACTTGTTTTCTAGCCCTTGCATGTGTGTTTTGGGGTCTATTGCACTCTCAGGTTTCAGTGACCTAGTTTTCTCAATGGAGGCTCATCATTTTTGTTGTCTTTTACACTAGACCACCTATTCATCCTTGCTTTGGTGTGACCTATGTTTCATTGGTGTCAACTCAGCTTAGCAACCTTCATCTGACTCGTGTTTTTTTTACATGGGACCTTACATGTTTCGGTGGCTCAATTGTTAGTTGTATCAACTTTTGCTTGGTCAAATGGACCACTGCTCTTTTTTTTAGCCCAGTCTTGGCTTTTTGTGGTTAGGCTCTCAGTCAATGCTACATCCACATATGCACTAGTGTTTTGTGTATGTTATTTGCATTTCTCAGCCTTATTTTTAATCACTAGCTACCTGCGAGTTGCGACTCATCTCTAGTTGGTCATTTAGAGCACCTCGGCTGTGGGAATCCTTGCACTCTTCACTACATCACTCCTACTCTGATCAACACAAGCTCTCTTCTTCCTTCCTCAATGGTTCTTTGTAACTTACTTCGTGGTTGCTTTTAATCGACCTTTTCGGCCTCACCAGTTTCTCTTTGTCTGCCAGCTTGCTACTCCTCGGCTTAAATGTCCTCCACCTACCAAAGGGTCCTCTGACATCTCTACATCATCATTTTTTTTGTTGAGTAACTTCATTCAGCACGTGGTATCTACCTGCACAGATGACTGATTTTTCTGTGGAGCTCATGAGCCTGCATGATAGCTTTATTTCCAGGGATCTCCCCTAGTTTGACAGTTTCATCTGTGGTAATCCTTCCTATGTCGACAATTGTATTGCCACATGGATACAAGTGGGGATCACTTAACCATTCAATGGTTACTCTTGGTGTTCGACAGACATCCTTCATGTGGACCATCTATCACTGACACCAACCAACACCAATCTATCAAACTCGGCAAGTCATCAGACTAACAACTCAGTCAACACTATCGTTTACCCTACAAGTGGAGCAGCTTGGTCAACATTTCTTTTTTGTATTATTTGTTGGTAAATCAATCTCACCTCTAATATTTTAAGGTGTAAATTTTTTTAATTGGCATTAAAAACCTTTTTTTAGGTATTTTCTCTTGTTTTAATAACCTTCCTTCGAGTGTCAAAGATGGAGGGTGAGGTTCGGGGTTGGCAGGAGGCTAATCCCCCCTCACAATTAAAACAAACCCTATCTAAAATTTGATTCCATTTCCAACGAGCATACATACGACACCCTTTGCATGCATTTAGGGCACTTTTTTAATCTGTTTGCAGGCTTATTAGTATTTTTCCATCAATTGTAGGAATTAGTTTTTGCTATAACTTTTGACTCATTGCTCGGTTTTGAGCACTTCTTTAGTCAAAGTTGCATGTTTTTTTACACTCTAGTTTATGGGATTATCAGTTTTGTAAATGAACTATTTTATAAAGTGCCACATTCTAGGGGGTGTCTTTGTATTGCTTTATTCAACTCATTTTGGCCCTTGTTTTATCCTTTTATTACTTGTGGACTTGTGAGCGCATCTGCCATAGTCTTACAGAAAAGGGATTCTTTCGTGCAAAGTGAGACATTGTTTCTCACAAATCCCTCTCTTCCACTTTTTTTTTTCTCTCGTTCTTGTGCTTGCTTGCTGTGTCGATCTACTACGCCCAACGAACCTTGATTGTTGTCTCCACGATTGTGTGTTATTACGTTGATTGCAAGGTGAGTGACAGACTGGTTCTTGGCACATAGTCACATCTGATTGTAATCAAAACATTAAACTATAAAGTGTCAAACTTGGGGGATGTGATATTGTTCTGGGGTGGTTGTTTCTTTTCTCTCTCCTTCCTTCTGCATCCTTTGGTTCTATCTCTTCATTATGGATATCTCTAAAGTACCAGTGCTCACACCTTTTAACTTCTTTGAATAGAAATCTAAAATTATATTAGTTTTGTGAAGTAAAGGGTTATACCATGTTGTCATGGGGTTAGATACTGAACCTAATGATGAACCTGAAAAATCTAAGTGGTTAAACCATTGTGATGAAGCTGTAGGTATTCTCTATATGTTTTTCTCTCCCAAATTTCTCTTTCACATCGAAACTTCCTCAACACCTGATAAAGCATGGAAAATGCTCAAAAATATGTTTGGGAATCAAGATGACATGAGAGTGCATGATTTGGATAATGAACTACTAGGGTTAAATCCTGGTGAATTTGAAAACCTACAGGCCTTCTTCTCAAAGTTTGTCCACACTAGACTGCTTCTAAAGGAATGTAAATTGGAAAAGAAAGACTCTCAACTGATCTTGTCAATTCTTTCTAAGTTATGTCTTGAATACTCTGTCTTTGTTTCAAATTTCCATTCCATGAAATCCACCTTGGGTAGTGCTTGCACAGTGCCCTCCTTTGACATTTTTTCATCCCAACTCATTTGAGAATAGGACAAACTCATTCAAATGGGGAATCTAAAATCCAAGTCATATGCCCTTGTGGTGAATAAGGGAAAGAAAAATGAAAATAAGAAAGAAAAAGAGGACAAACCTAAGAAAGAAACCAAGACCAACCAACCCCCAGCTAGCCCAACACTAACACTTTGACTTCTAAGCCTAAAGTGAAGAAGGAAAAGTTTAAATGCTCCTATTGTAAGAAATATGGCCATGATGAGCATCATTGTTTTCAGAAACAAATTGATCACTTAACTCATTTACTTGAGAAAAATAAAATAAGTGTTCCTGAATCCGTTAAACAAAATGCTCAGAAGGATGGGTCTTCTAATGCAAAGGAGTCTATAAATGAAAAGAAGAAAGGTAAGGCCCTTGTAGCTAGATCAGCTCCATCATCAACTTGGATTATTGATTCTGGTGCCTCGCACCCCATGGATTCTTTAGAGGTTGAATTCTCTAGCATTTAACCATGTGGCATGTCCCAAATCACGTTGGGTGATGACACTCATATGTTAGTTTCTAGTAGTGGATCGGTAGAGATAGGTGGTGGAACATTTAACTAAGTTTTGAGTGTTCCCAATCTCTCTACCAATATCCTATCAATTTACCAAATCACCCACCTTGGTGAAGGAATATGAGTGGAATTTGGTCCTAACTCAGTGATTATTCGTGAGCTTAACTCTGACTAAATTGTGGCTAAGGGAAAGGCGGATCACCATTCATAGTTGTATACCTTTTCCCACTTCTCTTCTGATTTGACACCCAATGCCTTGCTCACTCATGCAAATGAGGTTAGCAAGCTATGGCATGAGTGTTTTGGGCATCTTATTTATTGTTACCTTGAAAAATTGAGCCAAAATGAAATGGTCAATGGGTTACCCCGAGTTAAGTTTTCTAAAGGTCTTTGTGAGGGTTACACCCTGAAAAAATATTTCATAAGGGAAAATCCTGGAGAGCTACTCGTCCCTTGGATCTTGTTCATAGTGATGTTTCTGGACCCTTTCCATCTCCTTATTTCACTAGAGATCTATATATACTAACCTTCATTGATGAATTTTCACATTATACTTGGGTATATTTTCTTAAGCTTAAGTTTGAAGTCTTTAAGAATTTTCAAAACTTTAAGGATCTTGCTGAGAAACAAGCAGAACGGTCTATCAAGGTTATTCAAACCGACAATGGAGGTGAGTATGTGAGTAATAGGTTTGAGGATTTTTTCACTTCATAGGGGATTGCTTTGTAGCACATAGTTTCTTACATCCCTTCCCAAAATGGATCTGTAGAAAGAAAGAACCGAACTCTAAAGGAGATGGCTACTTGTATGGTTCACTCAAAGTCCCTTCCTCTATAATATTGGGTTGAAGCAGTGAATTATGCTTGTTACATTCAAAATCATGTTCCACACAAGGCAGTAACAGGGATGACACCCTTTGAAGCCTATTTTTGACACAAGCATGATGTTGAGAACTTTAAAGTCTTTGGATCCAAGGCTATGGCTCAGATTCCCAAGAAGAAACACAAGGCATTAGATCCACAATCCAAACCTTGTACCTTTATCAGGTATCCTGATGGCATGAAGGGATATAAATTGTTGAACCCTACTACCCATGAGATCTATATTGAGAGGAGTGTGAAGTTTGATGAGTCATCCTTGAATTTTACTTCCACTGAGGTTCTTTTTCCCACTAATTCAAATTCTGACTCATCAGATGATGATGTTGTTGAGCAAGTTCCTCCTCTCCCTACTCCTCCCGATCCTCAAACTTTTAAGTCTTCTGATTCTAAAAGTAGTGATGATGAGGACTATGTCCCTTCTCACTTAAGTGAATAATCTTCCAACTTTGAGCTTGAATCTTCAGGACCTCGTTGGGCCAAGAAAACTTTACAGAGTGCTCGAGATTTAGTTGGAGATTCTTCAGATGAGAGACATAATCACTCGATTTTAGTTGGACCCCACTCCTTCTTTACCTCTGTTTTTGATCCTCCATATTTCCAAGAAGATTTTTGGATTCTTGAGTAGGATTCTACTATGGATGAGGAGTATTCCTCACTCATAAAGAATGACACTTGGAATCTTACCCCTCTTCCGAAAGAAAGAAAATTCATTTGGTGTAGGTGGATATATCGAAAAAAGTATGGAGCCACTTGAGAAGTTGAGAAGTATGAAGAATGACTTGCAGCTAAGGGCTTCTCTCAGGTAGCTGGGGTTGATTACTTGGAAACCTTTGCTCCAGTTGCGAAGATGACTTCCATTCAAATGACCCTTGCCATCACTACCACTAACAGATGGGAAGTCCACCAGATGGACGTTAAGAGTGCCTTCCTTCATGGGCATCTAGAGGAAGAGATCTATATGGAACAACCTTTGGGTTATGTCCATGATCCATCCCTCATTTTCAAGTTAAATAAGTCTCTCTACGGCCTTAAACAAGCCCCTCGGGCTTGGTATGCCAAGATGGACTCCTTTCTACTTGCATCAGGGTTCACTTGGTGTCACTCAGACCCAAATGTGTATATTCTATGGAAGGATGAATCCATGCTTATTCTTGTTCTCTATGTTGATTACTTGTTGATCACGGGTAGCTCTTCCTCTATCATTGATTATGTGAAGATCTCCTTGGCCAACAAGTTCTCCATGTCTGACTTAGGATTACTTCATTACTTTCTTGGGATCTAAATTTCAAAATATGACTTAAGAATTATGATCTTGTAGCCTAAGTACTCTCTTTATTTGTTTGCTCAGTTTCACATGTCTGATTGCAAGTCCTCACCTACTCCTGTTATTTCTAGGGTCAAGTTGGTGTCTGATTTATCTTCCCCCTTGGTTGATGGTACCCTTTATCAGCAGTTGGTGGGGAGCTTGATCTACCTTACTCACACTTGGCTAGATCTTTTGTATGCTATCAGGATTGTGTCCAGATTTATGTAGGAGCCTCATGAGCTGCATTTAAAAGAAGAAAAGTAGATCCTTCACTATGTTCATAGCTCTCACACAGATGGTATTCATTACTTAGGAGGGACTGAGATTGACTTGGGTGGATTTACAGACTTAGATTGGGCCGGTGATCTAGATCATCTGAAGTCTACCTCAGGCTACAGTTTCACTCTTGGTTCAGGTCCTATCAGTTGCTCCAACAATAAGTAGAATGCCTTTTCCATATAATTGATAAAATAAAAATACATAGGAGCAGTTAATGTTACCACATAAGCTATTTGGTTATAGGGTATCTTGACAGAATTTTGCATCCACTTTCGGTGGCCTACCATCATCTACTATGATAACATGAGAACTATCTTGATTTGTAGAAAACCAGTTCAACATCAGTGAACAAAGAACATTGAGATTCACATGCACTTCATACGGGAGCTGAGACATGAAAAAATCATCGATATACAATATGTTTAGACAGCTGATCAGGTTGCAGAAATATTCACCAAGCCCTTCACTGAGGTGAAGTTTCTTCACTTGTGGTCTCTTCTTGGGGTGAGCTCTGCTGCAGCCACCCATATTCTTTGGGCTATATAGTCCTCCTTCTTCTCCTCTTTTTCTTTCCAGAAAGATTTTGTTTTTATATGGGCACCTTATCAGGCCTTTAGTTTTTAGGCCCCATTGACACATCTTTCTTAGTTGTCTAGGGGAGTCTTCTTTTCTGTTCTTTCTTAACATGACCTCTTCCTCGGCTTGGATGAAGGGGGCGGTGTTGGTGTGTGTGAAATTCCTAGTCAGCATCCACATCACCTGGTGAGTCATCTCACCTTGCGAGAGTCATAGGTCTTAGGAATTCAAATGAAAAGTGGCAGATTTTGTCATAGAATCTATCATTATCATTTGTGCCAGTGCGTCATAGGAGTTACGTTCCTTATTGGAATTGTAACTCCTCCTTTAGTGGTGTCGTATGCGTCAGTTAAGTCATATGTGTTAGTGGAATCATTGATATTATTTCCTTTTTTAAGCATGGGGGTTACACAACACCCCTATTTATACTTCCTTTTTTCAATCTATGAGGATGAGCAAACTTGTTTTCTTACTTGTATTTTCTTTCCATTGATTTGAATATTTCTTATTACATTGGAGCTTGAAGTTACCATCAGAGTGTAACTTCATTATGGTTCATTGTTCGACATCGGTTCTCATTTTTCCCTCATTCAGAAACTTCCCCAAATACTCGATGCACATCCCACAACAGAGGCCCAAAAAACAAAATGAAATGGAACAATGAGTTTCTCGCATACCTTATCCTCTCAAGGAAGCTATTGTTTCCCAATGTGTCCCTGTTGCATTCAATTCACACAAAACACATCTTATATGCCCATGCCACATCGTAGCTTAACAACCTCTTAAACCATCCATTTAAATGTATTTACATTAGCTACCATTTTCCATGCAATATTAGATTTTAACCTAAGTTTAACAACTTTCAAAACCACATAACAATTCCACGTAACAACTCCATAATGTATAACATAATATTCTAACAATGCCATGAGTTCCAATACCCACATATTAATTTAAACACATAATATGCCACATGATGCCTAAAAATATATATAAATATGTATGTATGTATATATGTGTGTGTATTAATTAAATCATCACCAATCAGTCAAGTAATAACGAAAATTGGTTAAACTTTCATAACAATGATCTTAATAATTTCATACATGAATTTAATTAATCTGGGATGTTACAAATCAGCTAAAAAAATCTATCCTTTCTAAGTCCAAAATTGAAATCAAAACATCCAAATCTATCAAAACTTGATCAAGGAAAATCATCCTATCAAACTATCAAAAACCCAATTTAAGGCCTATATCTTGGGTACCAATATTCAAGTATAAGCTTATCAAATCTCAAACAAAGTCTTATCTTTTGAATATTACCTTTATTCAAAGCTAAGAAATATCTAAATTGGTCTTACAAGACTCTAAACTCAGTCCTATTTATCAAAAGCATTATCTTTTGTACATTAAATTTGTCCAAATTTAAGCCTATCTTATAGTATCAATCAAAGTCTTATCTTTTGGACATTCATTTTTTCCAAATTTAAGCCTATTTATTCTATCAATCAAAAGCATTATCTTTTGGACATTCACTTTGTCCAAATTTAAGCCTATCGAATCTTATCAATCAAAATCCTTATCTTTTAGATATTCACTCTATCCAAATTTAAGCATATCAAGTCCTATCAATAAATAGCCTTATCTTTTGGATATTCACTTTATCCAAATTTAAGCCTATCAAGTCCTATCAATCAACAACCTTATCTTTTGTGAATTCACTTTGTCCAAATTTAATCATATCAAGTCCTATCAATCAAAGCATTATCTCTTAGACATTCACATTATCCAAATTTAAGCATATAAATCCTATCAATCAAAGTTTTATCCGTTTGATATTAAATTCATTAAAATTTAAATAAATCCCAATCAATAATAAAATATTTTAAACGCAATCAATCATACCAAATCAAAGTCTTATACTTTCATATATTCACTTTATGTAAGTTTAATCAAATCAATTAAATCGGAATTCATATCAGAGAAATATTTCTAAATCAGATTCATCAATATCACACACCACCTTTTTACTCTCGGTTCTTACCTTTAGTACAATGGTGAGCCCACACAACATATCAAATGAGGATTTACTAAAAAACTTCATAGTATTTCAAAACAAATATCTCATATGACTCCCCAAGTTAATACAAAATAAAAAAAACAACCAATCATAATCTATATTAAAGAAATTACTCTATGTGAACTCAAACGAATAAAATTCACACCCCTTAGAGAAATTATTTCTAGTGTATTCCATCAATTAAAAGAATCTAACACTGTAACTTATCCAATCACAAGATCATTTAAAAAAGGGAAAGAAAAACCCACGTGGTATAAAGAATCAAAATATTATGAATACCACCACATCAATGGCCATTCTACGGATCGTTGTTTAAATCTTTGTTATTACATCCAAGATTTAATTGAAAATGAAGAAATTTAATTCAAACACACTTCTAATATAACCACACCAAATTAATAATTGGAATTGATTCAGAACTCCTTTTCAACTCACGATACTAGTGATACATCTAAAGATAAGGTTCAATCATCAAACAAGGTTGAGCTTGATTCTATCTTTTCCTCGCTAGATCATATGCTTAACACCATGGATACCATCAAAAGTGAAACCATTAGACTTGTTGTCAAAACTATAGAAAATGGGTTTGGACACCGTCCATGAAACCTCAAAGGTCTAATCAAAATTCCGTGTCTATTTCATAATAGCCATCCAATGAAAAGTATTTGCTTGTTTCATATGAAATTCTTAAAAAATATAAGAAATCATCTCCACGGATTCTTCTTGTGGATATGACCAAAACAACATTTACATTTCAAGACATCCTTACAAGTGCACTCTATGATGTGTGTATTCCTTGGAGTATCCTTAAAAAAACATTTCAAGATTTAATCGCAAGTATTTTGTCAAAAAATCATTCAATCCTATTATTTAATCCTCATACCCTTTTGAAATCTAACATTATAATCATAAATACCCAATCATAAAATAAAAACTGTATAGATGGAAATTTGTTCATTAAAATCATTAATATGTCTTGAAGGCCTATCAATAGATCAACCTGTCATTCCATTCATGATTGAGGATCGCATTGACATTGATATTATTTTCAAATCTCAACCATCTATATATTTAACTCCTTTAGCATATTTTCCTCCACCTACGATGGTTATCATTAACAAAGCTATTAGATAGTATGAAATCCATTATGTAAATTACACTTTACATTTATCCGCACATGGCCTCTTTAATGATCTAGTCGATACAAATGTACTCATGGAAAATATTTCTATAGATATTTTGTTAACTTGGACCTTGTTTTCCCATGTCTAGTAAATTAGGATCAATAAAATCATAGATTTTTTGAAAACCTTTCTACCTAATTTGTTTACTCGGACCTCATCCATTCAAGTCTAGTATACCAAAAACAATTAAATCACAGATTCATTAAAAAATTCTATCTACACCATTGAGTTGGACTATTTCAACATTTTCTTTACATTATTGAGATGAAACATATAAGAGTAAGGATCAAGGAGGAATACATGTTTATGCTGGTCAGTTGATGGTTGTTGCACGTATTCTGACTTCTCAATCCATACTGACTGTGAGAGATTACTTTTGGCTAGGAGGAACTACTTGAAATAGAAAACAAGACCACAAAAGAAGAGTTAAATAATATATGACAGTGGACTACCTAGCGTGTGCTAGATCCAGGAAGTGTGATACTCCCTAGACGGCTATCAATCCACTATTTAACACAACTTAATGTGAGAAATAAAAATATTCCTACTGTAGTTGATATGATTTAGGTATTTCATTCAAGCACAATAAGCAAATCTAACATAACAGGATAGGCTATAGTCAGATCTAAAGGGTAGGCAGTTGTCAAGGTGTTGAAACTGGTCAGGGTTAGGTTCTGGGTTGTTTGGGTTACTTGGTAGAAGGTAGGTTAGCTCTATTATTGGAAAGGGTGTAAAACACAGAGACTGACATTGGTTTAGTATAACTGGTGATGGTTAGGAGAGACCCACAATGGTCATTGGTAATCGACATCAGTACAGTCGGATGACAGTAGTTCAATAAAAACCTTATTACAGAGTCTGGGTGAGGTTAGATAGAGCTAAAGGAGGGGATGGAGAGGTCTATGGAAATGTTGAGAACACTCAGAGAGGTGGAAGGGCCAGGATAGATGATCTGATAAAAGGGTGGGTGAGGTTTGAGTTTGTCAAAAAGTAGACTATGAAGGAATGGGAATATTAATGGAAGAATAATAAAAAAAATGATAAAAACCCTACGGCTAGGATAAAAAGGGAAGTGATCAATGATAAAATCACTTACCAATGTTACAAATCAAATGGTTGGTTGGTGGGGATGATTGATTGGTGAGATGGAGCTTGGTGTAATAGTGATGCTTCCTGGAATGTCACCGTGAGTGTGAATTCCTCTGGATCTATCCTGGTGCTGGCTATGGATGTTTGTAGGTGTGAAAGGCTCTGGTTCTACTTACATGTAGTTCTCTTCTTGTCTCCTTGATCTCAGAATCTGCCAACCCAAAAACAAGGTTGCTAAGGTGAATAAATGGTAACTGACGACTGTTCCAGGTTGACTGGCGTCGGTTTAGGGGTGACCGGTGTTGGTTAAGGCAGGATTCCCTAGGTTTACTAAAAATGGTAGATCTTTCCAATTTCTTGGGCTAGGTTGGTTTATTCTCATGGATTAGAATGGAAGCTTCCCTTCTAATGAGTGGGAATGTGGTTAGAGAAATCTTAGGCATGTGCTTTTAGGGTTAGACCAAATCTTAGCTCATTAAGGCAAGTAAGATTAGGTCTTAGTTAGTTATGGAAACATGCCAAGAATAGGTCTAGGGTGAGGTGGCTAGATGAGGTGTCTAGGTGAGGTGGAAATTAGGTCAATTAAGGTAATTAAATGATGAATATTGTGAGGATGGGTATTAAATTAATTAAATTAATATTAATGTGGGGTGGAAGGGGTCATGGTTAGGTGAATATATTTTAGTTGGCTACTCGACAGGGGGCCAAGGGGAGTGTGACCCAATTTTGGTGTCTACAATTTTCCCCTTTTTGCTACGTAGCTTGTATTGGTAAGTGACGCTGACAAAAAATAGGAAATGGTTATGTTGAGTGTAAGTGAGGGTGGTGTTTCCCAAAACATGGGTGAAGGTAACCCCCTAAAACTAGGAACTGATGAGGTGGGAGATGAAAGCGGTGAGTGGTTTGATAAAATGAGGAGGTGGGTGGTTTGAGAAAATAGGGTTAGGTGTGAAGAAGGTGATGGTCGAGGGTATGGTGATTGTAAGAGGTAGGGTGGGTGATTAGGTAGAGCATTCAGATGTATGCACACGTTGTGAAATGACATGAGATACCATGGTTTCTCAACATAACAAATGTACATTAGCTAGGGTCGTAAAGGTCATCCAAATAAGGGTTGTTGAGGTCTAGTATCTAGGGTAAAGGATACGGTCTAGGAACTCAACGAGGTAAGATGCAAGAATGTGTAGGTGTGGTTCTAGTACATCTAAAAGGTCAAAGGTCAAGGTTTGTTTGGATAAGGGTCACGGCCATAGGCAAGGTAAGGTTATTAGGCTGAGAAAAATAGGTACCATCATCGCAAGATGCAACAGGTGAGGACATGGGAATATCCACTTAATCAATGGTTAGGTAGGTAGGTGTGGGTAGGGTAGGTGGAGGTAAAAATAGGTAATGGGGTAAAGGTCAAATGGGAAAACAGGGAAATGGGCCAGGGTCAAAGGTAGTGACAGTCAAACATACGCACACGTATAAACTGTGGCACGGTACCAGAGTGAAAAGCTTACAAACTCTACATCATCCAAGGTCAATAGGTCTATCCAAATAGGGTTGAAGTGAGTCTGGTATCCAAGGTATAGGATATGGTGTAGAAACACAACAGAGGTCAGGTGCAGGAACGTTTAGGTATGTTCCGGTACACCAAATGTCAGGTCAGGATAAATAGCATGGCAATAGGCAAGGTAAGGTTGGTAGGCTAAACAAATATGGGTAACCACATCGCAAGGTATAACAAGTATAGTGGTTCAAAGGTCACTAACAATGTTCTGGGTCTAGGCATATAGGTCATGGCACAGGAGGTCAGGTGTGTGTAAAAAGAAGGTGTAGCATAGGTAAGGCCATGGGAGGGGAAGAAATATGCCCCAACTAATGGTGAGGTGGGGTGATAAATGATGAGGTCAGGAGGATGAGGTGGAGGGTCAGGGTCAGCGGTGGGTTAGGTGAAAAAGGTTGTGGGAAAGTAGATAAGGTGTAATGGGTTTCCATGGGGCAAAAATAGGTAACTGACACCGGTCATGCTTAACCGATGATGGTCTAGGGAAACTGACCATGGTTTGCTAGGGCACAGGACCGATGTTGGTCTAGGTACAACTGACATCGGTCAGATCGGGATGTGGTTTAAAAAAGGAAATTTACACCTTTTTACGGAATCATTTGTAATTTTCCAAATAGGAGAAAATGACAGAGGAGAGAGGAAAAGGTGGAAAGTGACTGAGTGAGACAGAGAGCTGAGTTGGTGAGCCTCATAGCGGGTGATCGATAGGCGATAGGCAGGTCCACTAGATCTATTTGATCGATTTGGTTGGTTGGAGGTGAGGAGGTTGGTTGGTGATGGCAGAGGTAGGAGAGGGATTGGGGGTACCACCAGTGCAACAGTCTAACGTGCCACCGTGGAGATGCTAATGGGATGAGGTATGATTCAATCCCATTCCTAGTTTGGTAGGTAGATTTGTGTAGAGAAATCAGGTTAGGGGCAAATAGGTTTTGGGGGGAAAAGGTAAATTTGAATTTGGGATGAAAATGGGTAAAATAGGAAGGGAGAAGGGTATATTTAGGTGAATGATGGGTGGGGATGAATTCAAGGGGTATTTGGGTAGGGAAGGATAGGTCGAGAGGGTAAAATGGTGTTTTTGTGGGGAAATAGGGTAGGGTGTCACAGATTTGGTTACCGCGACAGTGACCGACGTCGGTCAAGTTGGTCGACGTTGGTTGGTGTGAGCCAGCAATGGTCATAGATGAGGTGACTGATGTTGGTTGTATTAGACTATGGTCGGTCTCACCTAAACCAGTGTCAGTCATTATTTGGAGAAAACTGGGCAAAAAAGGAGGTAGGGTGGGTGGGTGAGATAGGTAATGGTATAAGAAAATGTTGTGGATGGAAAAATAGCATGGGTGAGAGGTTTAAATAGGTATGGTGGAACGGTAATTGGTTAGGGTTGGAGTGGGTAGATAGGACATGTGATAAGAAGGTAAGTTGCGAGGGGAAAAGAGGTAGGGTAATAGGTATAGGTGAGGTGTCAAGGGTGATTGCAGGTATGGGCAAGGTGTATTAATGTGATGGTTTTTTAGATGTAGGTGAGAGATCAGCTACGGATATGAGATAGGGTATCACCCCTACTCGTGGAGGTACAAGGGAGTGCGACAATCAATGATTGGTGCCATGTTGCAGAGGTTGGCCTGATTGGGGTCAGACGCTACCGGCACATAGTCTAGGAGCTGAGTTTGATGGTCTCCCTCATCGATAGATGGGATTCGGTGACCAATACATTCCATCTGCTGATGGGTGAGATCACAGTCACCCTAGAGGATGTGTACAAGATCCTGCAGTTACTGATAGTGGGGATGCAGGTGTATTCGATCTCCTCAGAGGCATTTGAGGAGTTGATGTTGACCATGTTTGGTGAGGGGCTGGAAGAGTTGAGGTTCCATAGTGCCAGTATGAGCTATGGAGATATGTACCGGGCCCATCTAGAGGAGATGAGGCTAGTGGTGTTGTTGATGGAGGCAATTCTATTGTTTTGCACTGCCAAATGCAGAGGGTGGGAGATTCCCATGATCATTGATGGGGGTTCTTGCATGATATGGTGGAGGATAAGACCCATTTTGCATGGGCACCCACATTCCTAGTACAGTTATACAAAGAGCTATGGGCTTATGGGTGGCTATAGAGGTTTAGCCTGTGTTGTAATTTCCTACTTCATTGTTGGGCATATGAGCACATTGTGTGTGTGCATCCCATTGGTATGCCCCAGGCTGATGCATTCAAGCTGGGTTTTATTTGAGTGGGCTTCAGGTGATGGGTTCCTGTGATTGGGGAGCACCGAGCTGCTAGAGCTACACATGATGTAGCCTATTACAGGAATTTTCTAGAGGGGTTGTCCAACATGGACATCATTTGGAGGCCATATGTGGGTTTCCCATCATATGGGCGGATGGCCGAGGAGCTACAGGAGCTACAGCTGCTCTGATGGATAGAGGGGCGACGTGCAGGAGAGCACGAGATGATACCCATAGATAGGGTCAGACGGTAGTTCAGGATACTTTAGGATATACCCCCACCCTTCCCACAGTATAGGAGGGATGACATGGAGAGGCCTCTGCCTCTACCACAGCCGACAGTTCCGACAGGGTAGGAGGAGTAGGTGATAGATCAATGGATTGATGATGTTAGGGTTACTGATAGATACAGATAGTGGTGGGCTACACATTTACGAGCAGTACCATCAAGGCCAGGGAAGCCAGATTTAGCCACCATCACAGTGCAGAGGGACGCCCTACAGGGGCAGGTGGCTACCCTGATTACACAGTTGGGGATAGTGCAGGGGTAGTTGACAGGTTATGAGGCACAGGTTTCCACTTTGCAGGCACAGGTGGCCACTCTACAGGCCCAGGTAGTGTAGGGACAGGCACCCACACAGGGTGGAGATGGGGATGGGGTACAGGTGGCCACCCTACAGGCATAGGTTATAGGTTTACAGGGCCAGTTGGCCACTATACAGGTGCAGGTTGTGGCCCTTCAGGCCTAGATATAGGAATGGGTGGGACAGGGTCCCTCAAGATAGGCACAGGCACAGGGACAGGGTCCCTCTTTACAGGTACCAGTGGGACAGGGTCCTGAGAGACAGGTACAGGGGCCAAGACCAATGGTGCCTCCACAGACAGTACTTATGGCCAGGTTCAGGGATGCCCTAGGAGAGGCACGGTATTATCAGGATCACTTGATGGTTTTTGGGATAGACATCCCATCCTATGTAGAGTACAGAGCACATTAGGCCTCGAGTGAGAGGACTAGGTCTCACACCCATAGTGTGGAGATCATAGGGGGCCAGTGAGCGTTGAGACAGGGTTAAGGTGAGGCCACCAATGTACGGAGGCCAGCTCCAAGTGTGGTACCAGCTGAGGGCAGATCGAGGCACATGGTGGGTGGTGAGTTGTTAGCTAGATGCCATACAGGGGTAGAGGAGGAGGAGACAGGTGAGATAGATATGGAGGATATCCAGCTGGGGGATACCTGATAGCTATATGTCCCTCCATTATATATAGTTATTTATTTTTTATATATACCGGCCTGCGTGCCGAAGAGAGTGAGGATGTATACGAGATTTTTTGTTATTTTTGATCATATACTGGCCTGCGTGCTGAAGATGGTGAGGTTGTATATGAGAGGTTGTTTGAGATACTGGTATTTATTTATATCCATGTACACATGTATGTATACACAGACTTTCTGATTTATAGTTGATGGTATTTATAGCATGGATGGGGTTATTGATTTTAATTTCTGTTATTATGTGTGTATGTGATGGAAACTAGGTGGATTAGGCATGATGGAGTCAGGTCGGTTTAGGCATGATTGAGTTAGGTTGGTTTAGGTATGATTGAGTCAGGTTGATTTAGGCATGGTGGAGTTAGGTCGGTTTAGGCATGATGGAGTTAGGTTGGTTTAGGCATGATTGACTCAAGTTGGTATAGGCATGATTAAGTCAGGTCATAGGCATGAGTGAGTCAGCTTGGTTAGGCACGATCAAGTTAGGTTGGTTAGGCATGGTTGAGTCAGGCTTGTTAGGCATGATCGAGTTAGGTTGGTTAGGCATGGTTGAGTCAGGTTTTATGGTTGATTGAATTTCTAATTCATTAATTTGTGTAATTAATGATGGTATGGATCGTGTTAAGATGATTTGTAGGAAAATGTATGATTATGGTAAAGAAATGGTAGACGTGATGAAATGAATGTATGTGTTATGATGGTAAAAATGTTTAGCAATTGTTGCTTATTTGGTTTCATTTCCAGTTATTGATATAAAATGGAAACTAACTAGGTAAGAAGGTGAATAATAAATTGAAAGGGGGTTTTGGTTATCGTAAAGAGTGGTTGAGCTAACCTCCAAGGGCCCCATGCCCTCAAAGTGCTACCTACATAGTCCCGGTGAAAAGGGACCTCAAGCTGATGTAGTTCTCCCATAAGCTAGGGAAGATTATGATAAAGTAGAGGAATGGGTTGGTAGGTGTTAGGCATGGGTGAATGTAGGTCATAGGAATGATTGAGTTTAGGTCGTAGGCATGGTTGAGTTTAGATCGTAGGCATGGTGGAGTGGTTTTTAAATATAGGTGTCGATGATCCAGTCCTGTATAGGATAATTAATAAGTAATGAGGAAGGTGAATGGTAAGAGGGGGTAAAAGAGCCACTTAATTGATAAGAACCCTGATGAGTTGACCATACCTAAGAGGGGCTCATGAACCTAAGACCCTAAAGGCGTTGCATAACTGACCATTCCAAGGGTGAAGAAAGTCACATAATCATGAAAATGTCATGGTTGCGGCAAGTCCCTTGAGTAAAGAGGAAATTAGGCTAAAAAGGAAAGGAGGTGAGAATGGGTGGTTTAGTGTAACTTAGTGTATGAAATCTTGTTTTTCATAATAAGAAACCCAGGATCAAAAATAGGCAATTCCATGATGAAAAATTCATCTTTTTCTTCATTTGTTTGTTTTTAATAGACTGATCGATGCGGGAAGTCTATATGGGATGAGTATATTATCTCCTTGAGGTCTTCATGAAGCTAATCAATGCAGGAAGCTTCAGAATATTTTATATATATTATTTATTTTTTGAAATGACTTTATATAGTTGTCCTTCAAGGGAGAAGTCTATTTATAGTGGTGGAAATAGAGTGAAGAGATGTCCCTTTTGAGGGATTCATCTTTTGCTAGAAGTTTGACTCAAGGAGTTGCATCCCTTTTTGTTTTTAGACGTTTAAGTCATGGACAAGACTATAGAGGAAGATTAGGTTCTTGTTTAGAAGACAAGACCATAGCACACAGAGATTAACTATGAAAGAGGTGGTTTCGAGTGATGAATGACCATGGGATTCCATCTTGAAGAAGATGAAAAGTATCCATGAGAATCATGTTATGAGTAGAGTCGTGGTACTCATATTGAAGATAAGGTTGAAAGGTGACAGGTAATCACATGATTCTTGTTGAGTCGTGGATCCTCAAAATGGGTAATATGGAAGGTGAACAATGCTCAAGGGATGAGTGATCAACTGACAGAAAGTGGTATAGAACTGGATGTCAACAATAAAATGGTCGAAGATGCAAGGAATTAAGGGGCTCAGGTTCAGGTTTACCTTCGAGTGAAGACAAATGATAAGCACCTGATCCATAGGCATGGGTAACGAAATAGGGTCCGAGCCAATTAGGAGAAAATTTACCCCGTTTATTTTTCTCCTCTTTGGTTACATGTTGATTTTCCTTCAGGATGAGGTCACCAACCTGAAAGGTTCATTCATGAACACATTTTTCATAGGCACGTTTGATACATTTTTGGTAGATTTGGAGATGGTCAAGAGCATTGAGATGACATTCATCTAATAACTCAAGTTGCACCAAAAAATCTTGGCAAAAGTCATCATCGTTGAGCATGTCTTGTAGTGAGATGCGGAGAGATGGAATCTAGACTTTGAGAGGTAAGACAACCTTAGTACCATAGACCAAAGAAAAAGGTGTGGCAGTAGTCGAAGTGTGAATACTAGTGCGATAAGCCCACAAGGTGAAAGGAATGTGTGTATGCCAATCCTTTCTAGTATCATTGACTACTTTCATAAGAATTTTGTTCAAGGTTTTATTGGTTGATTTGGCTTGACCATTGGTTTGCGGGTAATAAGGTGATGAGAAACTGAGTTGGATGCCAAAAATGTCACATAGTTTGCGTAGGGTTTTGTTTTTGAATTGCTTTCCATTATCAGTGATGAGGTGGTGAGGAACACCAAAGCAACAAATGATGTGATGGTTGATGAATTCACATATTTTCTCAGCTTTTGTAGAAATGAGGGGAATGGCCTCTACCCATTTAGTGTAATATTTAGTAGCGGTTATGATCCATTGGTGTGTTGTGAAGAATGGGGGTTGATCTCACCGACAAGATCCAAACCCCATTGAGAGAAAGGCCAAAGGTCTCGTGTGACCTGTAAGGCATGACTAGGTGTGTGATGGAGATTAGCATGTTGCTGGCATTTCACGCAATGTTTGACATAATCACAACAGTCATGGTTTAGGGTTGGCCAATAATAGCCTAGGCGAAGAATGCATTTTGTGACAGCTAAACCACTAAAGTGACCTCCACAAATTCCATCGTGGACTTCCTTAATGGTGTAGGGAATTTCAGAACTTGTAAGGCATCATAAGAGAATGTCATCGAAGCCGCACTTGTAAAGAATACCACCCACAATGACATAATGGTGACACTTTTAAGAAAATCACATTGTCCATTACGAGTGAGATCAATGGGTAAAATGGAAAGGGAAAGATAGTCTGCATATTTTTATACCAAAGGTCACATGGGTCAAGGGAAATGGTTCCAATGGAGTAGACCTCATGAGGTAAATAAGAGGGTGATTGTAGCATTTGTATTGTGACAAAGATTTTAGAGTCAGCGGGCGAAGCGGGTATCTGAGAAGCCAAGCAGGCCATGGTATCCACAAATTTATTGGTAGATCGTGGGGTGGTTTGAAGTGCGTAACGGTCAAAGGTGGTCAAAAGTATGTCTACATGATGCTTATACTTTTGAAGTATCTCATTACGACACTGGTATATACCATTGACTTAGTTTATGACTAGCTAGGAATCACCAAAGATCTTGATTGACTTAACATCTAAGGCATAAGTAGCCTGGAGACCCAATACGAGTGCTTCATATTCAGCAATATTGTTTGTACAATCAAACTCGAGTTTGAAAGACAAAGGCATAGGTTCACCCTCAAAAGGAATGAGGATAACACCAGCCCCTCCCCCATGCTGACACTTGGAGCCATCGAAGAAGAGTGTCATTTGGTAAGCAGGTTCGTCTAGGGAGAGGGTAGCTATAGACTCGTTTGGGAAATCGAAGTTAGATGGTTGATTCCCGGAAAGAGGTGTGCATTGGCAGTTGGTCAGCGATAGCCTGGCCTTTGATGGACTTTTGATGAATGAATTTGAGGTTGAGGTTGATGAGAAGCATAAGCCACCGTGTGGCATGTTGATGTTGATAGGGTTTGGCGTACATATAGTGTAGTGGGTCAGTATTAGTAATGACGAAGGTTTTGTGGTTGAGTAGGTAATGGTGGAGTTTGGTGGTGATGAAAACTAAGGCTAAGCAGAGTTTTTTAGTGTGGGTATATCTAGTTTCATAGTCCAGAAGGGTACGGCTTATGTAATAAACCGTTTGCTCTCGGTGTTGGTCGTCGCGATGAGCAAGCATGGCACCTAAAGAATGGTCAGTGGTGGAAATATATAGGTAAAAGGGTTGGTCATCCTTAGGAGGAATGAGCACTGGTGGTTGAAGGAGGTATTGTTTTAAGGCCTCAAAGGCTTTATGGCATTCATCATCCCATTTGAATGAAACGTCTTTCTTGAGAAGATGATGAAATGGTTGACAATGGTCGGAAAGCTGTGAAATAAAACAACGAATAGATTGAAAATTTCCTTGTAGGCTTCAAAGTTGACGGAGATTAGTGGGTGGAGGCATTTCCAGAATAGCCTTGACTTTAGCAGGATCGACTTCTATGCCACATGCAAAGAAATGATAAAACCTAGGAGTTTTCTGGAAAGTACCGCAAAGACACACTTCTTTGGTTAAGACACACACAATACTTGATGAGATGGTCAAAGATGACTTTAAGGACAGGAAGGTGTTCGGTTCAATGTTTAGATTTGGCCAGAAGATCATCTACGTAATCTTCCAATATGTAATGCATGATGTCATGGAAGATGTAAGTCATGGCTCATTGATATGTAGCACCAGCATTTTTAAGGCCAAAAGGCATGACTCGATAGCAGAAAGTCCCCCAAGGGGTGATGAAGGTAGTCTTGTGTTGATCCTCTGGAGCTAGTAATATTTGATTGTAGCCTGAGAAACCATCCATGAGTGATAGCATTTCATGGCCAGTGGTGAGATCAACTAGTTGGTCAATGCCTGGTAGGGGGAAATCATCTTTGGGACAAGCTAGGTTGAGGTCATGGAAGTCCATGTAAATGTGGAGTCCCCCTATCACCTTTGTGACAGGAATGATGTTAGAAATCCAAGTGGGGATAGTCAATGGGTAAGATAAAGGAAACTGAGAGAAGGCATTGAAGCTCTTATTTGACTAGAAGAGCAATGCAAGGATACATTTTTCACAGCTTTTATTTGATGGGTTTGGCATCAGGAATGGTGACAATATTGTGGACCATGATTTTTTGGGTCAATACCGGGCATATCGGCATAGGACCAGGCAAACATGTTGCTATGGTCCCGAAGGAAAGAGGTGAAGGCTTCTTGTTCAGTAGTGTCTAAGGACTAGCCTATCTTTAGAATGTGTGGGTCGTCCTGAGTGTGAATGTTGATTTTGATGGTCGATTCATTCAACATGGTTTACATCTCAGAAGGTAACGACTGATGAATATAAGAATCTTCCACACCAAGGTAAGTGAGGATGGATTCATCATCCTGACACTGAACGACATTGATAGAGGGTGTATCATCATCGATCATGTCAGGATACAGGAATGGGAGAGAAGAGGGAGCTTCACCACAGTGTTGATAGGTCAGAGGTCCCAGGGAAATGGTGTTTACGAAAAAAAAAATTAGGAGGAATAGATTTGGTATCTATGGACTCCGTGGGTGAAGATGGTAATGTAGGTGAAGGAGGTGGGAGGGTTTTTCATCCTGGATGAGGTCGATGTGAACCTTCTTGTAAGGTCGTGTGTAAAAACCAATGCCACTATGGTCATTGTGTTTATGAGAGGTACATGAAATGATAGTATGGAGGCCATGTTCATAAAATCCGAAGCCAAATCCTTTCCACACGCACTGGTGGAGGAAAGTGTGAGCGAAGCTATGATTAGTAAGGGAGTGTAGGTTGGATGAAAATGGTTGGGTTTGGGATGGAGGTTTGGGTTTATAGGTGGTCATATCAAGTCTCCCATTTGTTAAATTTGTGTGAAGGTGGGGAGGACCATAAGAAAAAATGTCACTGATGCGGATGTCATAACTGGGGTGTTGACACAGGTTCCCATACTCTTGTGGGGTGAGGAAGGTGTTGATATTATATAGGTGGTATTCCCCCAGAGTGAGGCATTGAAAAACACCTTCTAAGGGATCAGTAGTTGATATGTGGGTAGTGGGGATAGATGACTCGCTAGATGATGGGGAAACATGTGAGTTAGCGGTAGAGGCTGCAACAGCAGTGGGGATAGCAAGGTTAGATGCAGAAGAGGTAGTGGCAGTTTCGATGGATTGGCTTGTAGGTGAAGGTGAAGTAGGGATAGTGGTAGATGCCTTGACTGGTACAAGCACATCATTGGGCCGGTATAGCATGTTACAGGTCTTGAAAGGTGATGGGTCGGAAGGGATGGTGTAATTATGTCCCTCGTGTTCAAATTTGAGGTAAGCAGTGTAAAGTCAAAGGGACACAACCCATGGCATAGATCCAAGGTCACCTAAGAAACAAGTTATACTAGAACTCCCCTTCTAGGACATAGAAAAGTTATAGGATAGTGTGGGGACCCACGTGGACATGGAGAATGACAGTACCCAGAGTAGAGATCATGGCATCATTGAAGGAGTGCAACATAACTAGGTTACCATGCATGTAATTGGTAGGTATTCACATTTGGTCATATGCATGGGAGGAGATGATGTTAATACTAGCACCACCATCGATCATAATGCATCGTATGCATATATTATCGATAAAGACGGAGATGAAAAGAGTGGGGTCTGGGTTGTCGGACTGGAAGGGAGTGATCTCTTCATCTAAAAATATGAGGGCGGCTACTTGGCGAGTAGGTGGAGGCGTAGAGGAAGGCGATGACCTAGTGAGAGAGGCAACGTGGTGAGGGGTAATGATGGAGGCTATGGGTGTGGGGTCATTTGGTAAAACCTCGATAGATTGAAGGACCTCCATGAGGGCTTGATGATGTGACTCAGAGGTTTGGACGAGGTCATATAAAGACATTTTGAGAGGGGATTGATGCAGTTGTTTTAGCATTGTGTGATGTGTGACCCCATAAGAAATAGGATATGCAGGACCTCGAATGATGACTTTGGGTATGGGTGTGGATGGTATGTTGGGTACAGGGTTGGTTGATGGGCCAGTTGCCTTTTCTTTTCCCTTGTCTTTCTGAGCATGGGTGGTAACGTGAACCATGTTAATTTGAGGGGAGGTGGATGAAGAGGGTGTGTCATGGAACGTATAGCGGCATGAGGGGTAAAACCCTAGTGGGGTATATGATCCTTGTGAAATGATTAGGGTGTATTGGAATTTTGGTGGTGGTTTGGCCAACTCTCTTATATGGACCATGTTGATCTCGAATCTCAGGGGTGGATCAAAGAGTTGTGGGGGTGGAGATTTTGGTCACTGAGTAGGTAATGGAAGAAGATCTATGGAAATTGGTGAAGGCAAAATGGGGGCCTCATCAAGAAGATCCTCATCGTCAAAATTTTCTTCGAGAGGACATAATTAGACAAGATCAGTTTGTAAATCCTTACAGTTCTCTACATCGTGTCTTGACACATGATGGTAGGTGCAAATTTTAGTTTCGTCAAACCATTTTGGTTTGGGTTTGAGTGGGTCGTAAGGTCTAAGAGGTGGTAATGTGATGACAGAAGTTTCGAGGAGATTGGTTAAGATTTTAGCGTAGGACCCTGCTAGTGGATCACAATGGGAGGTGAATGTGGGTTTGGGTGTAGGTATGACTGATTGTGGAGGAAGAGGATTTACAGGAGGGGGAATGGGTTGGTCCACTAGTTTGGTGTGTGGAGTGGTCTTAGGTCTTGTGGGCATCTGTTTAGGTACGGGCATGGTAGAAGAGCTAGTGAGAGAAGGTTTGGTTGGTTTAACTACCTTATTGGAGGGTAATGGATTCTTAGCTTTAGGTTACACCTTTTTGGGAAAAGATGACACGGGTGTACGCGATGTAGAGGGAAAAGTATATGGTGGAAGAGGACGGGTTACTCACGGGGGTAACCGAGTTGTTGTGGAGGTGGTGGACAGAGGTTGGGTAGAAGGTGTGAGTGGAAGGGGAGAAAGTGTTATGGGTAGTGAAGAAGTTATGGATGGTAGTGGTGGCATGGGTGATAAGAAGGTTACGGGTGATGGTGGAAGTTGTGTGGGTTGCTTGGGTATATTAGAGGTTCATGATGAGGAGGTGGATTGCTATGCTCTTGGTTTACCGGTGGAAGGAGGTTTCTTGGCCAGGGTCGAGGGGTGAGGTCCTAGGATGGACGAAAGGGGTGAAGGTGACAATGGTGTGGTAGGCGAGGTTGGTGTATGAGGCCTAGGAGGTTGGGTCTTCTTTTTAGGGGCTGGAATAAGTTTAGTGTTGGTTTGGGAAGATGTGGCTAAATCTAATTTGATGGGTGGGTGAGTAAGGTTTGATGTCGGCATGACCCCTAAATTGGTGATGGTTTTAAGTAAGGGAGATGATATAGGCGTGGGTAGGTGTTTGGGTGTAGATGTATGTTGGGTTGTGGGAAGAGGTGTGTGTTGGGCCATGGGTGGTGACATGGAAGGTGTTGCAATAGTCGTGGTTGTGTTTGGTTTGGTCACTTGAAACACTTTTGGATAGATAGTGGAGGTGTCGGTGAGTGACAATTGCATTTGGGTTGAAACAGGAAGTAGGAGGCATCCCCAAAGTAAGGCTCTATCAACATAGTCTAGGTGATTGGCCAAGTGTGAAAATGGTATTGTTGTAAGCGGGGCCAACGTGGATCGAGTAACAATCCCCATAAAATGTGTTTGAGATATAGGGAAATGGCTAGCCTCATACTTCTGTGGGTAAGAGAGATCAGTAGGATCTTGAAGGTCCGGTGGCAAATGGTCATGTAAAGGTAATGGTATTTCTATAGGATACTCCATGGGTAGGGGAGAGGATGGGATAGATGAGGTGGATTCTCCTTGTGATGGTGTAGGTTGTGGACATGTATCTCCTATGAGTAGGAGAGATGCCACAAACAATTGCTTGGTAATTTGAGGGGCCAAAAGTGGCATGTTAATTATAGGCTCTTCCATGGGTGAAGGAGAAAATGAAGGGGGTTCCTCTGTGGGTGGAGGAGTAGATGAAATAGGTTCTTGTGTAGGTAGGGGGGCTTGGGCTAAGATTTCGTCTATGAAAGGAACATGAGGCAATTGGGAAACAACGGGTATGTCATCAAAAATAGTGTGGACCTCGTGGACATTGCTATCATTGGTTGAAGTGTCACCAACTTGGTTGGAAGATGGGGCATGATTAGGGAATGGCTTCTTGAAGATATGTAGGTTTTGGTTAGCAGGTGCATTCAGGTTATCCAAGACTAAATATTTTTTTTCTAACATTTCTTGGATGATATTCTTGAAGGTGATGTAGTTATTGTCACTATGACCTTTGACACGATGATAGTTGCAAAAATCATGTTCTTTATACCATGCAGGCATGGGTCACTCAGGGTCAAAACCAGTGTGGTTTTATAGGTGGAAGGGTAATGGCAGTAGCCTTAATAAGCTTTTCCAAAACAGAAGAATAAGGTTCTCCTATCGAAGTGTACTTTCGTTGTTCTCGTCTGAACTGGAAAGCTTGGATGGGAGAGAGATTAGAAGGAGATTTGGATGGGTTTGATGGGTGAGGGGGGCCAGCTTTGAGAACTACAATGTTGGTAGATCCTTTGGGCTTTGAATAGTTGTTTTAGGGTTTTGAAGATGAAGAAGCATCATTTGATTTGAACGTGATGTTCTTGTTACACAACTAAATTTTCTTCTCTTTGATAGGAAAATTTTCCAATTTATGTGCCATGGTGAATGCCTCGTCAAAGGTGTGAAAGATTTGTACCTGCAGGGCTGGTGAGATGTTTCCAGCACAAATCCAAGTAAAAAACTCTATTAGTTTAGTTTGAGGTAATTGAAATGTGACCTAGTTAATTAGGCTACGCGAACGAGAAAAAAATTCAACAATAGACTCATCGTCATACTGTCGTGTGGAATAAATATCAATCATGGTGACTTTCTTAACAATGTTGATAGAGAATTGATCTACGAAGGCTTGGGCTACTTGATTAAATGAGTAGATGGAGTGTCTTGGTAGTCCATTGTACTAGTCTAATGCAGGTCCTGGCAGGGACATCGGGAAGGTCTATAGGAGTAAAGTTTCATCATAGGCGATTAGGTAACACCCATGTTTGAAAGACCGCAAATGCTGATGCGGGTCTTCTTTACTATTGAAACGGTTGAATTTTGGAATTTCCCAATGTACATGGTATGGGATAATAGGGATGGATGGATGAATGGGCTCATTACATATTTCATCGTAGGTGAGAGAATTGTGTGAGCCGAAAATTGATGCTTCTAGTGTCTGCATCCTTTCCATCATTAATTTGATGAGGTCATTGGTAGGTTGTGATTGAAGGGCTCCTCCTGTGGCATAGAAGGGCTAGTATTGAACATGTGATGTGGGTGGCATTCCATTGTATGGCAGTGCTAAATAGGACGGTTGAGAATAGAGGACCAACATAGAAGGCATATATCCAGAATGGGTGATGAATGAGATATGGGGTTGTTGATAGTATGTGTATCTAGGTGGGACAGTCGTAGTAACTCCAGTAGTAATTGGGGGCAGAGATTATGGGATGGAGAGGACAAGATACTGGAATAGAATAGGGGTCAAAGACACCACGGGAGGTTTTTTTGTAATTGGTATCTATGAGACAATGGGCGCGGATGAGGTTATGGTCTGGGTGGTTGATGAGGGGAAAATAAATACTATGGGTGCAACTGATGCTGTAGATGCAGTGGTCATAGTGGGTATGGGGCCTAGTTGTGAAACTATTGGGGTTAAAGAAGGTGAAAGTAACACCACATTAGTAGGGGCTGATGTAGAATTGGGAATAAGGGAAGGAGAGATGGATACAAGCATGCCATATATCAACTGACATGAGGAGTCCCGGGTGGAAGAGTGGGAAAGGTAGAAATGTAAGGCTGTAGGATTCTGACAAAGGAGTCATGCAAATTCCTCATCACCTACAAAAATGGTGGTAGGTAGGGTTGGATCCATGGGTGACAGGACAGAGGGTGGTGAAGGAATAAGCGGGAGTGGTTGACAACTTGTAAGGAATATACGATCGTTAGCTTGATTACGAGTCAACACCATGTGAATGAATGTATATCAGGTGATGTTGTATCCTACAGATGACACATAGAGAAATGGTAATGAAGAAAATAGGTGTTTATAAGTGGATTTGGGTAATGTATCAGCTGAGATTCAGCACAGGGTAACCGACAATGGTTAAGAATGACCAATACTGGTTCAGGGGTAATCGACATTGGTTATTGTGAGACATGAACATTTTTACCTAATGAGGCAAATACTAGTGACGATCAGATGAACAAGTTATATAATGACTTTTTATCAAAGCATAGAGATTACAGAGACTCACAAGAACTCTGATAGCAAAAAAAATGAAATAAGTGTTCTTTGGGAAATTTGACCTAAAAGAATAGAAAACCGATGTTGGGTAGGGGGGCCAACACCGGTGGATAAACCAATGCCGATTACTATGAAAATTGGAAAAATTTAGAAAAATGGATTATTGTGAATTTGAGTCAGATAAATAGTCAACCCAGAGGTCTGGTGATGATACAGTGAAGTCTTGACACACTCAAATGAAGTCAAAATACTCCAACTGTGATTGTGGAGTGTGCAAGGTAAAAGAATGGGAAAATGGAGAAACGTATACTCACACCTCAAAATGCACATCAATCAAACTCTAAAAACACGTACCTAACAATTAATTTTTAATGTGTTGAGCTTATGTTATTTAGAATACTGAATCATGAATTTAGAGTAAAGTTTTTGGTGAGGAAGGCTTCCTACGAAGAAGGATATCTAAAAGGAGAGGTTTCATGTTATGTTATGGCAGGGGCGGCCCATCCTCTGAGGTAATGACTTGACAGAAGTAACAAGCTGGGGATTACGTGCCAATCCTCTGATTGTGTGATCGCTGAAAAGTGTTCCCAGGTAAGATGTTGTTTAAGAAAAATGTATATATTTCAATTTTGGGCATTTTGGTAAGACACACACACACACACACACACACACACACACACACACACACACACACACACACACACACACACACACACAGAGAGAGAGAGAGAGAGAGAGAGAGAGAATGTGCTTTCTACGATTCTTTGTGTCAACCATCAGTTGGGCATGACTTCCATCATATAGGTTGCCCTCATTTTAATGTGAGCTAAGTGTAGCAAATCAGAATGTAATGCAACCAATTTTAAGCCCAAATCAAAAAATTACATTCAATGAAGCAAATGATGAATATGAGAGGGTATGTTTTTTCACTAAATACAGAAAGCAATAAAGAAGAATGATTATTTTTAAATGCACCAAGAGGAATGTTTCTTTTAGAGAAATTAGAAAGAAGAGAGGATTTCCAGAGAAGAATATTAATGTGTAAGCATTTTAAAGGGAAATAAACACACAACTTTGACCTAGGAATGAAGAAAATGCAATAGAACCCTTGATGGGTCCCACCGAGCGTGCCAAAACATTTCACCATTTTCTTTACATTATTGAGACGAAATAGATAAGGGTAAGGGCTAAGGAGGAATATTAGTTTATGTTGGTCGGTTGATGGTTGTTGCGCGCATTCTAACTTCTCAATCCAATGCTGACTGTGAGAGCTTCCTTTTGGCTAGGAGGAACTACTTGAAATAGAAAACAAGACCAAAAAATAAGAGTTAAATAATATATGACAGTGGACTGCCTAGTGTGTGCTAGATCTGGGAAGTGTGATACTCCTTAGATGGCTACCAATTCACTGTTTAACACAACTTAATGTGATAAATTTATAAAGTTCTACTGTAGTTGATATGATTTAGGTATTTCATTCAAGCACAATAGGAAAATCTAACATAATAGGCTAGGCTATAGTCAGATCTGAAGGGTAGGTAATTTTTAGGGTGTTCAAACTGGTCAGGGTCAGGTTCTGGGTTGTTTGGGTCACTTAGTAGAAGGTAGGTTGGCTTTGTTATTAGAAAAGGTGCAAAAGTTAGAGACTAACGTCAGTTTAGTATAACCGGAGGTAGTTTAGGAGAGAGCGATGATGGTCATGGGTAACCGGCGTCGGTATATTCGGGTGACAGTAGTTAAATAAAAACCTTATTATAGAGTCTAGGTGAGGTTAGATAGAGCTAAAGGAGAAGATGGCGAGGTCTTTGGAAATGTTGAGAAGACTTAGAGAGGTGGAAGGGCCAGGATAGATGATCTAATAAAAGCGTGGGTGAGGTTTGAGTTTGTCAAATAGTAGACTATGAAGGAATGGGAATATTAATGGAAGAATGATAACAGAAATGATAACAACCATATGGCTAGGATAAGAAGGGATGTGATCAGTGATAAAATCACTTACCAATGTTGTAGATCCAATGGTTAGTTGGTGGGAATTATCGATTGGTGAGATGGAGCTTGGTACAATAGTGATGCTTCCTAGAATGTCACCTTGAGTACGAACACCTCTCGATCTGTCCTAGTACTGGCTAAGGATGTTTGTAGATGTGAAAAGGCTCTGGTTCAGCTTTCATGTAGTTCTCTTCTCATTTCCTTGATCTCAGAATCTACCAACCCAAAAATAAGGTTGCTAAGGTGAATAAATGGTAACCAACGATGGTTTCAGGTTGACCAACATCGGTTTAGGGGTGACCAGCATCGGTTAAGCTGGATTCCCTAGGTTTACTAAAAATGGCAGATCTTTCCAATTTCTTGGGCTAGGTTGGTTTATTCTCGCAGATTAGAATGGAAGCTTCCCTTCTAATGAGCGGGAATGTGGTTAGACAAATCTTAGGCATGTGATTTTAGGGTTAGATGAAATCTTAGCTCATTAAGGCTTCCCTTCTAATGAGTTAGGAATGTTAGTTAGTTATGACAACATGCTTAGGAATAGTGATCTAGGGTGAGGTGGTTGGACCCTTAAATATAGGAACAAATCTTGTCTCAGGTAAGGCAAGGAAGATTAGGTCTTAGTTAGTTATGAAAACATGTTAGGAATAGGTCTAGGGTGAGCTGGCTGGATGAGGTGTCTAGGTGAGGTGGAAATTAGGTCAAGTAAGGTAATTAAATGATGAATATTATGAGGATGGGTATTAATTAAATTAAATTAATATTAATATGGGGTGGAAGGGGTAATGGTTAGGTGAATATATTTGAGTTGGCTATTCGACGGGGGGCCAAGGGGAGTGTGACCCAATTTTGGTGTCCACATGGACCTCGTTTGCCCAAGAATTGTAAATCAAGACCATTCCACTCAAATAACCATGGATCTCTTCCATAATCATGATTCCATTGCAAATCCTAATCCATGAAAAATTAGAAAGTGAAAAAATAGAAAAAAAATCTTGTGTATCAAACCCTTATCAAAATGCTACTTGAAAATCAAAAGTGAAGAAGAAAAAAATTCTTATTCATGGGTACTCTCCACATTGGGAGAGGTCAATTGTATAAACAATTATAATTATTTCATACATTGGTAGATATCTCTATCATTTCATTATCATATCTTCACACTTTTCACCTATAAGATGAAAGTTAATCTTGTTATTTTGGGTTATTGTGTATCTCATCCTTCTTTTGGATTCTTCCATTCCATATGTTTTTACAAATAGTCTAGTCTAGAATCTTACTAATGGAAAATCCTCCTTTCTAAGAAGATCTCTCTTTAACAAGAAATCGATAAAATTATTTTCCCGGATATTTTGTCTTCCCATCTTAGTCTAAGGTGATGAGCCCTTGCGTCCTACTAGTCGCGGGTGGAAGGAATTTTGGGGAAGACTATCTTTCCCATACAAGCACAATATACAAACAAAGAAAAATAAATAAAAAATACAAAAACAATTCAAAACTATTACACCTTTCATCCTTCGCTATCTTTGGTGTTGATCCCATGCTTGTTACTAGTTGGGTGAGACTAGGAAAATATAATGGAACCCTTAGTCACCTACGTCTTGTCTTCGATGTTAAACCATTACATCTTACTAGTAGTATGGGGAAAAAAGTAGGGGGTCATTTCAAAAGTAAAATGTAAAAATCAAACAAAATAAATACTTCATAAAAATAGATGTGAAGTGCTTAATAAAACAAAATCCAAAGACTCATTCTAGTTTCCCATGATAAGAGAGACAACCATTCCTTACATCTGATATTTTCAATAAGTAGGCCACCTACAGGTCTAAGTCTAGTCATAGCCTATAAAGTGACATCATCTTAGAATCAGTTAGATAATCTTGATTAGAGATGAGTCACATTTTCCCAAATGGATCATTGTTAATATCATGTCATTATATTCATCATATTAATTTTCACATCACTATCTCATTTGTCTTACGTCCTTCTTGTCTTTCGGTGTTAATCCCTCACATCTTACTAGTTGCATGGAGTTAAGGGTAGAGTAAGACATCCTATCCCTATATCATTTACATTCTTCTAATGGAGTGAAATGTTTACAATTGTTTGAACATGGTTAAGACAGTGCACCCGTTACCAAGTACAAAACTCCCAAAACAATCAACATATTTCAAAAACTCCAAAAAATCAAATATTTTTCAAAATCCAAAACATTCAACACATTTCAATAATCCAAAGACATGCAAACATTCAAAATCCAAAAAAAATAAAAAAATGTCTCAAAAAGCCTCAACAACTATTAAAACAATTCAATAATATCAAACTTTCAACTCCTATCCTAATGATGGTTCCAAACTATCTTATTATTATAAAAAAACTCCTTACCCCTAACATGTATTCTTTCTTGTGGGAAAGTTAAATCAAACCCTTACATGTATTGCCACTTGGGAAATATCGTCTCTCATGTTCTTCCTTACATGTATCCTTTCTTGGAGGAAGTGACCCATTCAATCTCAGATCAATCCTTAACAGGATCCAACAAGAGTGTCACTTAACCCCACTCTTAAGTTTGATCTAATCTCCTTACATGTATCCTTACCTGGGGGCATTTAAATCTTCTTAATCTTCACTGTGGAACACATTAGGGATATAGTTAAATGTATTGTTTAAAATTTGTGTTACATTATTATTGTTATTGATAAATTGCAAGTATTTTTGTTAACATCTTGGTTTATTCATATCCTTGGTGCATATATTTACTATGTATATTGTTTTTTTTTTTTACTTTTACTGCATTTTTTGTGTGTGTTTTTAAATGTATATGGGTTTTCCATCATGATTTTTCAATAATCATGGTGCTAACTCTACTGTACAATAGAAAACTAGGTTGCTCCAAAATATTAAAAATGAATGAAAGCTTAACTACAAGCACAATCAATCATATCATCATCTCTACCATTTCATATTCAATACATAAGAAAATTTAAATTGATAAGCATTCATTCATGAATCTATATTTTCTTCCAGTGATTATTCACAAATTTATTTCTCACTCTTATTAAGTGGTTGTCAACCACTTTATTGTGTCACCCATCCACTTGAGGGGGCACTCCCTCATTACCAATCTAGATTTTTTGGGACATCAAAATGTTTTACTGTGGAAAATTAGGCATTCCACCACACTTTTCTATCATTTATTCACCGATCCACATGCATCTAATATATTTAAAGTGTTATTATTTCATAATAACACTTTAAAGAGGGGTAAATGTAGACACCCTAAAATATCGCATTACACATTTTAAACCTCCGAAATCATCCTGTAATTACTTCATGACACATTATGACCAATTTCTACCACTTTTGTTATATTATGCTATTTTATAACCTTAAATAGAATTTTATGATATCGTCTCGGATAAAATTCTATCATTCCGCAAATTCACCTAATAATTTCCTATCACTCACACATGGTTTCAAATTATTAAATATTTTCTCTACGGACCATATTACATTCATATCCTATTCCTATGATTAATTAATTAATTATATCACCTTTATTATTCATCTCCTATCCCATTAGCTAATTTTATTAGCTAATTTAATATCAAAATAATCAGATAAATCCTACACATTATCCATTTACACTTCACCTCTTATCCAATTAATTAATATCACTTTACTAATTAACATCTCAAGTTAATTAGATAAAAATAAATTAATTGAAGATCAAATCAATTAAATATGTACAATATGAAAAAAATAGAATAAATCAAATCATGAATTTGAGTTAACTAAACATATCTTCCAAGAATCATGACATTCCAAAGTAAAGAAAATTAATGCAAAATCTAAAATTTGTGTCACTTTTTTGGGTGAATAAAACAAAAGATGTGCAATTAATATTTAATTCTAAATATACAAAAACATGTTAAAACTTGGCCAACTCAAAAATAACTCATTCATGCAAGCTCAAATCAATGCTTCAACTCCTCAAGTAGATTGGGAACTCAATTAAATAATCCAATCTTTCTTTAGTTAACTTTAGATCAAAAAACTAGTTATACAAACCAAGAACTTATCTTTCATCTAAAAATAATCCCTCATTCTTCTACAATTATCATCTTTAGAAGATTTGAGAATTACATTATCACTGTATTGTATTATCATTCAATCTCACATACGGTTACATTGTCCATTGATCATGAATCTATAGTCAACCTAGTCATTCAATCACTTTGCTTGTAGCTAATATACTTTGATTCAGGACATCTTTGGAGCATCCATAAATAAGTTTGATCAAGAGATTCAAATATCTCAGTGCTTCATTCCAAGCTTCAACATTCTCATCTTAAGTTGCAAGGAGGTACGAAGGAATAACTGGTTTTCTTTTATTTTATTTCTTATTATAGTTTTTATTTGTATACAACATCTATATCACATATCCACAAATGAAATCTTCCAATGTATTGATGGTGGATCATCTCTATCATTTTATTGACAAGTTTTATGACTTTGTTGGTAGTCAAATGCTGAAATAGATTCAGCCATGTCTCCAATATGGTCATCTTTCATATTTTTAGCATTGTTATCAGCCCCTCTCCTTTCATTAATTGACTTCCATATTGCCAAAACTCTATCATAGGGAAATTTATTCACTTCATACCATGATGTGTAAATTATCTAACAACCTTCCAACAAATTTCAAGCTTTTTTCGTAATTTTTAATTTATAAAGGACAAAGCACTAAAAAATATCGCATCTTTAACTAAACCCAAAATTATTGTTTTACATAAGTCAACCTATGAGAAAAAATTGTTCATGGTTTCCTGCAAAATAGTTCTTAACCCAATTGTTTTCATAGGTGGGTTATTACTCCACACTCTAAGGGGTTATCCAAAAAATTGAATTGATCAATAATTATAGAGGTTAATTCATGGGATTGATCAATCAAACTATCCTTTCTTAAAATACATGGAATATTCGTTCCATTGATATCAACAAATTTACAAAAATGTTGAGTCATTTTGGACACTATTCCAATAAGTGGGATTTACGAAAGGCATTGCTTCAAGTAAAGCATCCCTACTAAAATGTTCCCTTATTTATTCTAGTAGGAAAACTACAATTTATCTTAATCTTAATCTCGTTGATGATACAATTTTATCAAAGAGTGACCCTTTGACATTTACCTTCTCAACCTTATCGGTTACTATTTGAAATAAGTGAATTGGTACCTCATATCCACATACATAAGCACATACTTCTCCAAACAAGTTTAACCTCAAATCTAATTTTTATCAAATTATTACAACTCTCAAACTTTGGGCCTGAAAAATCATTCTCATTGAGAAACAAATATTCTATTTCCAGACAAACATGTTTCCTTAAACTAGAAAAATATGCAATATATATATAATTATTTCTTGGGATTATTTAATTAAATGTTTCATTTCATCCAACATGGGAAGGATACCACACAACATCAACATTGTATCTATCTCAGTCAAATGGTGCATCAAATCTTGATCCCTGTCCACTTCTATGTGATTCTGCCACATGACTCCCAATAAAGATTGATACTCATTGTACACCCTACGAACTAGTTGATATAACGAGATCCACCTAGTATTGAAATATTTTAATGGTTTATGTCCATCTTTCAGTCCTTTTGTGCATATTTTAAATTCCATGAACTTTTAGGACTACGTCAAAAATAAGCATGAACCTATCGAACAAGTTCTTAAACTTTTGCTAAAGATTTAAATTTGTTGATTATTTTGTATGCTAGATTCATTATATGAGACAAAAAATGAATGGAAATCATATATGGGAAATGAGATTTTTATATTCTCACACACAAACCATTATGATGACCTTGCAATACAGGTGCCCCATCTACCCGAAGCATACTAGATTTTTTGCAATTGAAGAATCATCCATGCCATCGATCTCCTTCAAACTTATTATTACCAGTTCACAAAGGTTTTAATCATTGGAGTTCTCTCTCATCTTTTGAATAACAAGTGAGGTTGTCTCACATGCATATTAACATTATAAACATGTATAGATACCTAAGTAGTATCATCTACTGATACAACCTCATGAATAGATAAATACACAACATCAAAAATGTTTGTGTATCAGTTAAACTATGTATCAAATCCTGATCCTTAACCACTTCCATATGATTCTGCCACATTACTCCCAATAAGGATTGATACTCATAGTACACCCTACAAACCAATTGATACATTGAGATCCACCTAGTGTCAAAATTTTTTAATGGTTTATGCCCATTCATTAGTCCTACAAATATTTGGAATTTCATGCACCTTTTAGTACTAGGACAAATAATCATGCATATCTTGAAAAATTTCTTCAAATTTTTCTACAAGTTTAAATTTGTTGATTATTTTGTATGGTAGATTAATTTTATGAGACATACAACGAATGGAAATCATATATGGGAAATCATATGTTTGGATTGTTACATACAGACCATTATAATGACCTTCCATTACAGATGCCCTGTCTGCCCCAACACATACCATCTTTGTTGAAATTGTAGAATCATCCATACCATCGATCTCCTTTAAACTTCTTATTACCAGTTCACAAAGGTATTTAGCATTAGAATTCTCTCATCTTGTGAATACCAAGTAATTTCAATGTTGTCTCAAATGACTCTCAACAGTATAAACATACATAATAACCAAACAATCTTATCTACTATTGTAACCTCATCAATAGATAAAGACACTATAGACACCAAAAAATTTCATCCCTAAACTCAAACGCACCTATGGTCAAAAACACCACATCTACAACATTACACCCTCTTAAATCTTCTCTATATTAGTTAATTAATCACACACCCCTCACATCTAAATTATTTAATTAATTAAAATAATCCCCCCTTTTTACACATCACTAGGACACCTCATTAACCTTCTAAACCACCTTCCTAAAAATACACTAACTTACTCCTAATTAACTACACCTTCCATAAACGCTAACTTACTCCTAATTAACTAAACATTCCAAAATCACTAACTAATTAAATCTATTAAAAAGATTAAATCCTCCTGTCCTAACCAAATTTACACATGTCACCACTTTAATAACCTCAAAGTTATCTCGCTCAAAATAGAAGAAAAATGTTTGTTTTCTTAACTAAACTAAAGATCTTCCACAATCACTGAAAATTTTCCTGATCACCGAAGATCTATAAATAAAAGCATTTACACCTCTTTTTGGAGGAGGAATGAATTAACAAGATTTACAGGTACACGTTGTCACGTTTTGAACTCATCAGGCATTCAAGCATTCTGCATCAACATAACTCCACACCATGTTGTCTGAGGAACGTCAATTTTTTCAACAAATTGCTCATTTTCCTCTCCAACCATTTGTTTCCATTCCTCTACCACACAGACATCCTGCAAGGTAAATCTTTCATTTTTGATCATTAAAAAAAAAATCAAGTACGTTTCTATTTCTAGATCAATTACACATTGCTAATTATCTTCTTTTGATAAAATAACTACAATAGGCATCAGTTTAAATGATTCGATGGGAGATTTTGTCCTACACGGGGGGACTCGTGGTAAATGGGCAATAAGAAAAAATAGTAGAATTATGATTACCAACATTTTATGTATCCTTATGATATTGATAATGATAAGGATAATGAGGAGGAGGACTCCACCGATTTCAAGTTTGAAGATCCTTGCTTCGAGGCATTTTATCTGCACTATTTGTGGCAATATATTACAAGTATATATGTAGAAACATTATTAGCTAAATCATTGATTTTGACTTTGTTTAGAAAAATAGCCAAGTTTCACAATAATCACTAGCGATTACCCCAATTACCTATGATTTCCCTGAATCGCTAGCCATTCCTATTTTTCTTAGGATTTTTCACTATTTTTCTACTGAACTTAACCAAAATGTAAAGATTTTTCTTGTTATCTAGTAATATTTTGTCTAGCACAATGTCTTCATATGGTATTAGGAGGTTCTAATTATCCTATAGCTGATATCAGTGCTTTTTCTGTCATCTGACACCCGTTCTACTAGGAGAAATATGAGCTCCTCCATGATCTTGAGCTATGTGCGATTCAAAATGGACCCTTTCACTATCTGGAGGATATCTTGACAAAAATTCAGCACATATGGGAGGCCACCAAAGTATTATGGGATGGGTACAATAAAGCTATAATGCTTCATCCAGACCTCACAGAGTATGAGCACAATCACAAGATGGGCTCAGACTTATCAAACTACCAAAACACAACACCTATAGTTTAATACCACAACCACATATGTATATCAAGCACCAACATTCCCCTCACTCACCTATTTGACACCCCAAAATAATCCTCTGATTTCTTTGCAGAGGATTATATTTCTATTCTAGATATTGACACCACTGTAGGGAAGAATAAATAATTGATTTTTTAGCCTCTAATGTGATTAAGAGCCTTTACATGGACTAGGAGTCTGATTTATGGTTTTAAAACATGAGTAATATTAGCTATACATGTATCTAATTTAAATAAGTGATAGTCACATTTCTATCTCAGTATCTTGTAAGATGACCACCAAAATCAATAAAAGCTTAAGCCATCTTGTTGATCAATAACATTATCTTGTTTTTTTATTAAAAAGCATATCCATATATTAATGATGAGATGCACAATGTTAATCATACAAAACTGGGTGGAAAAAATCACACCCTATATGTGATATCAAAGTAGCCATTAAAGGCTACGAGTGGCACAAGTTACATAATCATTTCAAAAGAAACTTTTCAATCAAAAAAAAATTTGAGAAAAATTTGTAGAAAACCAGCAAAATTCTCCAGACATGGAGCTAGGCAGTAGCAGCGAACATGGAGGAAGGAGGCGGTTGAGGCGAGCTCTTTAGACAATCACCCCAACCACCAAGAGTGGTGGTGGGGGTGTTATCAATTGGCTCCCAACCGTCTGTCTATTATTTTTCCTCCTCGGTTCCCCACCAGGAGGGCAAAATGGTCAATGAGAGCCAAGGAAACTTTGACTGATCAGGCACCTGCCACCTAGAGCCATCGCCGCTCAGCTGACCAAACACCCCAGGGGTGGGTGGAGCCCATGATGGAGGTGGAGAGGGGACCCACCGGTAAGGAGAGGCACTCCGCTACCCATGAACTGGGCCCCTGTCAAAATTGTGCCACCCATAGGAATAGGAGTGACGACCTTGTGAGTAGGATCGGTGGCGAGGAGAATCTAGTAGAACGTGACTGACAGCACAAGGGACACTCCCCCAATGGTCTAGTAGGGTTTGGAGGTGTTCAACCTTGATGCGGAATTTCTCTGCTTGAACCTAGATCTGAAGCAAGACATTAGAGATGATAGCAAGCTTGTTAGAAATAGAAAAAATTCTATCCACTGTCTTTTAGCATAATTTCTAGATTTCCAAATATGATATAAAATAGCTGCCCTGAAATAATGCCAAATTTTGTAAAATTTTACAGGAATAAAGGTTGAATCCCCCAGAAGAACCATTTTCCACATAAAGAAGGTGGGCAAAAAAGGTTGAAAAGGGGTGTGAATCCAACACTAGGTAGACTTAGCATGAGGGAAAAACCAAAAGAGATGAAGAAGATTCTCAATGTGGTTGTAGAAAGGGTAGCACAATGGAGGAGCACCCAAAAGAATGAGGTGTTTTCCCATGGGAAGCCCTTGATGAAGAATACTCCAAAGAAAGTGAGTAACTTTGGGCTCTATAGGAATGGACCAAATGACAGAGAAGCATTGCTTCCACCCAAAATGAGTGGAATGCAAGCTCCAATGAGCATTGAGCTTGTTGAGAGGGAGCTGCTTCTATGTGAGAAGCTTGTAGCCCACCCAAGGTTTATAATTTCTGAAGGGGGTGGTAGAGGGCCAATGCTAATCAAACCACTACGGGCGTTGTGTAGTGACACCAATTTTATGCAGAAAATCACTAGGTATGAGCTCTTGAATAAGAGAAATGGCTTGTTTATCATTATCATGAAGAGAAAATGTAGCTTTTAGGCTATCCCATGTAAGCCAATCCCTGGTGATAGGACAGAATAGGTCCTAAATAAACTTAATTCCTTTTTTGAATAACCACAAACCCTTAAGTTGTAAGGAAAGAGCAAGAGGCTTGTCATGATATTGAATAACCAAATTCCACCACAAACTGAGAGAGTTGAGAGAGAGCTCGTTCCATAAACCATCACCCCACAAAAGTAGGTGGGGTTTGAGAAGTTTCTTGGCCTTCCAAATGCTTTTGGCCATAAAAGAACCACTGATTTTGATAGGAACATGGCATATCAATAAAGAGTAGTAGTTCAAACCTTGCCAAGCCTTCCGATTAAGTGGAGACCCTTGAGATATGCAATTTATGAGAAGAATTTTCCAAGACTCCTCACCTTCAAGGCTACAAATGATCCATTTGGCAGTAAGAGAAAACTCTTACAATTGAATGTTGATAAGGCCAAGCCCCCATAATCTCTTTGGGCGTACAGCAAATATCCCAAGCAACCCTATGAAAACCATGATTCCCCTCGGAGTTGGCCCACAAGAATTCTCGTAGAATTTTCTCCAACCTGTGATAAGCAGTTTTAGAAGGTGCCCAACATGAGGAGTAGTAAACATGAGTGGCAGCCAAAACCTTGGAACAAACTTGAAATTTTCCAGCAAGAGACAGGTGCTTTGTGATCTAAAAGGAGATTTTTTGTTTAACCCGCTGGATCACATAATTCTATAGGTCAGCAGGGGAAGCCATAAAAACAAAAGTAGGGAAAACACTATCTTATTTAAATGTGATATTTGTAAGTTTTTTATAAGAAAAGAAGCTCTCATCCATTACTTCACATAGTTCAAAATAAAAATTAAAATCAACATTACGGGTACCCTAGAAACCCTGCTTTATCGAGGTAAATCTCAGTTGTTACCCCTTGAATAAAATCAATAAAAAAAGGTAAAAAACCATGTAAGACATTCTGGCACACCCGATAGGACCCTAATCCTTGTCTAATTTCATAAAAAAAATTATCATTTTTTATTATTGTTCTCATTGACTGCAAATCGCTAGTGATTGGCTTAATTGCATGCGATTCCTCTAGATCACTAGCGATTTCCATGTGTTGTTTTATTAACATACTATCATCAATATGTAATATATTTCCCTTTGTTTCCTACTTCTTCTAATCAAATTGTAGGATCTTTTTCTTAGGAAATTGTACCTTCTAGATTTGCTAAGAAAACATTTCAATAATTGCCAAAAAATTAAAAGAAACAAAGAGTGCTCTCACATTAAGTTTTAAAGCCATCTCTTTAAATTTCCATTTTTTATTCTTGTTTTTTTGCTTTCATTGAAAAAAAAACTTCATTTTGGGACCTAAAAAATAAAACAATCACATCATTTTTGCTTCATGTAGTTTAATTAGGGAAAAAAGATTATTGGATTCACTTATTCTCCCTCACACACAATTGAATCACTATCAAAATCTAAAACATATTTAAACATCTCCCACCTAGGTGAAACTGATTGGGATTTCATCACCCAACAGGGAATCCAACTTGGTGTTCTAGCTAAGTATAATCTCTTTTCTATTGGTATATATTGGCTGAGCACCTGACCCCCATATCGCAGCAAGAATGTGAAGTGAGGGGGTAGGCCCCAATACCACAAACATACCGATAATAGTATAGAGTTGGGCCTCATGTACCTATTAGTGAAAAATCACAACACCCCCAAATGAGTCGTTAGATCTTCTTTTCTAAGGTAGATTCATTTGGTATGATTCACATAACATTGAGTTGTTCCCAAAGTGTGGGACTTTACAGATGGGAAAAACTCTCTACATTGAAGGTTGGTTCCTATTCCTCTGTTTAGGTGCATGCGTGAAAACTTGTAGAGGGCCTATTACTAAACCTAATCTAAGTTTTACCAAGGAGGAAGGGATAAAAGGGATGTAGGAAATCAAACTAAGTTATAAGGTGATGCACTAAAGGAATGATGAACATTAGTTTTGCTGATAGACACAAACCAACAAAATACATATGATAGTCAAGCACAGATAACCAGATTTAAAATCAAAGACCAGATGAGAGAAAATGAGACAGGAAAGGATCTAAAATCAATCACGATCATATTTTATTGCTCTACAGATTTCTACAATGCATTACAAGTGGCCAGAAAGGAAAGAAAAGTATTACAATTCTGAGGGGAGGTCTGAAACTCCATGAGTTCTTTTGCCATAAGGAAAAGGGGGCCTGCAAAATAGAAGAATGTACAACCCTTTATAATGAGTCCTGACCCTACATTTATAGATTTAATCATAGAGAAGAAAGAAAGAGAGAGAAGTGGGAAAAGCAAGTTGAAGCTCAACCACTACTATTAATGCCTCCTACAAAATATGCCCCCAAATCTACCTTGACTACATCAACCATTGGTTTGGTGCCTCGATGGAGGAGGAAATGGAGGAGCAAATCGAATCCGATCTAGTTGTTGGGGAAAAAATAAATCCTACATTAATGGGCTTGAAAATGTTTCTCCATTTTTCTCCCACCTAACCTTCCCAAACTTAAAGTTTTAGATATTCCTGGCATGGAAAAGGCCAATATCTTTCCAGTGGTGTCAAGTTTGCAATATTTAGATCCCTGAATTAAAAGATATGCCCATTCGAAGTTTGTATCGGGTCTGTACAAGAGGGTGGGAAAACCAGTTTGGAAAGTGTAACCCCTTTTGAGGCTGGGACACATGGTTAATTGGCACATGTCTGAGGGTGGCCTCTGTATTTTTCTCTTGGAATGGCGTGGGGCTGACATGTGGCTTCCTCCGCCGGCTTTCTCAATTTCTTTATTTCTCTACTAATTCCTTTACTCAGCAAGGTGATATTTCTTGACTAGGGACATGTGGTGGTCTGATGCTTGTTTGAGAACCCTCTCTCTATTCAACCCTTGAGTTAGCACCATTTGGACACTTGACATTCCCTGCTAGCCTACAACTATGCATTGATTATTCAACCTGATCCTATCCCCATCGAAGAGACTAGACGCGTGGAGGCTCTGTGCTCATAGAAACTCCCGATCAATATTTTCCCTGAAAGGAGCATCGATTTGACACTTACGCAGTCCATTTAGAGGTAGATGAAGCTCCAGGTCAAAGTAATTTTTTACTCTCAGAAATAATCGTTTTGAAATCTCTTATGAAAATTAAGAGTGCAAACAGTCAGGCTCATGAATAAGAGTTAGGATCAATATCAGACCATCATCCTCGACTCCATGCTTAATGGATACGACAAGGCAATTGGTATTTTCATCTAGCAAGAAGATACCCTTATGAGTCACCAAACTGTTATCCATACTTTTCCCCCCGGGCAAAATATTGGATCAGAACAACCCCGCACTGAAAGAACCTAAGAAATCATGTTTAGATCCTGTGAACAAATTGTAGAGAGATTCTATAATGGAAGTGGTAGGGCCTGCAAAGATCAAACAAACCTATACAAGATAGATTCAGAAAATGGCTCTATCGAGTGAATCTGGGCCTTAAATCAATTTAACATGTTACAGGTGGGCTCAGAAATTTAATAACAGGGTCAGAGGTCAAAGAGCAATGTCACAAAGTAGATAGGAACAAGAAAGGGAAGAAACAACAAAGATCCAAGGACTTTGGGCTCAAAAAATTTTATAACGAGTCCAAAATTTGGCTAAAACAACCTTGTGTAGGAGAGATTCAGAAAATGGCTATGTTGAGTGAATCTGAGCCTTAAATTTATTTAACAAGTTACAGGTGGGCTTGGAAATATAATAACAGGGTCAGAGGTCAAGGAGCAACAACACAAAGTAGCTAGGAACAAGAAAGGGAAGAAATGACAAAGATCCAAGGTCTTTGGGCTCAAAAAAGTTTAGAATGAGTCCAAAATTTGGCTAAGTATGGAGGAGAAAGTGAAGAGAGCCACATGTCGGAATGATGCTTCTCCAAAGTTGAATCCAAGAAAGTAATTTCAAAAAAACGCTAGGCTTCCATGTGTCCAGAGCCCAAAAAGCTGCATGGCCATTGAAAATTCTTCGGTTAGGTAGGAAAGTACCAGGTTTCGGCTTGGCACAAATCCAATATGGGAGCCCAAGGAGAAGACTCAAACTCGCGCCATCCCTCCATGTAGAAAATGGTCAACATAGGTCAAAAGGTAGATAGGGTGGGCATCAAAAAAGGATAAGTATAGGAGTACTGGTGGGGACTACCACGTGTCCAAGCAGTGCATTTCCAAAGATAGATCTAAAAGTGGAGGCTTGAACAAGTGCTAATTCGTGCCATGTAGCCCAATGCCTGAAAAGGAAAGAAAGAGGTTGCTGAAAATTCCAAAGACTTGCAGAGGCTTCCAAGTGTCAACTCGATGCTCCTTCAAGGTCAAATCTTGATCGGGAGTTTCAGTGAGTGTAGAGCCTCCAAGCATCCAATCTCTTTGAAGGGGACAGGGTTGGGTTAAATAATCAATGCATAGTGGTAGGCTGGTAGGGAGTGCCAAGTGTCTAAACGGTGCTAACTCAAGGGTCGAATAGAGAGAGGGTTCTCAAAAAAGGGCCAGATCGCTGCGTATCCCTGGTCAAGAAATATGACCCCACCGAGAAAAGGACTTAGCAGAGAAATAAAGAAATTAAGTATGCCGATGGAGGAAGCCACGTGTCAGCCCTACGCCATTCTAAGAGAAAGTACAGAAACCGCCCTCAGACATGCACCAGCCAACCATGTCTCCTAGCCTCAAAAGGGGTTCCACTTTTCAAACTGGTTTTCCTACCCTCTTGTACGGAACCGATACAAACTTCAAAGGGGCATATCTTTCGACTCAGGGCTCAAAATATTACAAACTTGACACCACTGGAAATATCTCGGCCTCGTCCATGCCATGAATATCTGAAACTTTAAGGAGCACAGTGCCTTTAAACAATGTCATAACTTCTTCATCTACTCCTCCATTTTTCACATACATAACCTCCTTTGAGTTATGGTTCCCATTCAACAATTATGTCTTCCCAACAAGTTACTACTCCCATCCAGAATATCACTATGTCCATCCCCACAATAACATTGTTGGTTAACACTAGCATCATTACTAGTACACATCTTATTTCACAATACATACCACAACCTTCATGACCACTAATCTTTGTATCCCAGTCTGTACCTCTACAGAACATTCCGTTATATGGTATCCCACAACAAAGTTTTCCACAACATAATCAATATTTCACCGCTCTGACTATGTCTTCTCAACAAACACCCACATATTCATAACCATTTTCACATTTATCAATGCCATTGCAATACTAATATATTGAAACCTGACAACCTATCACTTCATAGAAAGCATCGTCATCCCATTAGAACATTCCACAACACAATATCTCTTATCATCAAAACATCTCCCAAAAAAATCAACAACACATACCTCAACAGTACGAATATCAAAAAATATTCCATCATACCATTCCTCACAACAAAACAACCCCTATTAGCATAATCTCACATACCAACATAACAACCCCCAACAGAAAACCCATACCAATAGAACATTTCATAGTAATATCAAGTATACTCATAACCCAATTAGTCTTTATATCAGCATAGCTCTTCCTTACAACAATCAGTGCAAGTCAATCCTCTTCAAGCCCTTCTAAGACGCATGTTTAGCCTAGAAGTTTCTTCAACAACATCTAAGAATATTCTCTCTTATGACCAAATTTGTAATGATCCCATTCACCCTTCTATATCGTATAAGCCATATCAACCTCACTGGGAGATTCCAAAACTTACTAAATTTTATATCAAAGAAGATCCTCAAAAAAAAAATTGTGCCTTTCGTCATGTGTGTTATCTAATATCTCATGATCAAGAATTCATTTTGAATAACTTTCCCATGTCCCTTATTTTTCCTACCTTAGACTGGTACAACAACATCCCACAACACTCACTATTCTCTTTCACACTACTTGCACAATTGTTCTTAGACAACTTCTCCATAAATGTAGCCTGTAAAATCACTAGGAATGATCTCTATGCCATTAGACAATTTGAAGATGAATCCATCACTGATTTTGTAGATCATTGGAGGGCCACTACCAATCAACTATCTTTTACACTACCGTAGCAAGAGTTAACCCAAAGTTTTTTCACGTATGTGTCAAACACATTTTGTCTACTCTGCAAATCTAGTCATTCCAAACTTTCAATGAAGCTTTTACCATAGCTCGTAAGTTAGAATTGTGAGCCTTAGAAGATGGACGGGTAAAAACTCATCCTAAGGAACCAAATATGGAATTCCCATCCAAGCCACCATTTAACTTAGATAAGTCTAAATTAGTCACCAATGTTGTTTTGATCAATTCCGCTCCCAAGGAAAAGCCAACCACCAAACGCTTTCATCAACAACACAACTATATACCCATAGCTGAAAATTATGGTGCAGATTTTGATAAATTACTCGCATATAATCTAATATCACTTCCCCCAATTTGACCCACCAACATATCAGTTTCGAAACTCATCTGGTATTGAGATAATGAATTTTGCAAGTTCCACAAGGTCAATGGTCATGACATTGAAAGGTGCCACACATTTCACAATGTGCTTGAAGACTTAATCGACAAAGTTGACCTTCACTTAGATAATCCAAATGCACCCCTAAACCAAGGCCTCAATATATTCAAGAATTCTTTCCCAAATCACCCCTTTTCCTCTGAATAACTACAAACAAATGTTGTTCATACTATTAATACAATATCTCAAATTGAGCATATCCCTCTAACCACTTAATCACCCAACGAAACAAAATCTACAGGATCAACACCAACACTCAGTGGGGTTGAAATTGTTAACATAGAAACCTCCCCTATTCAACACCTTACTCAAAGTATCCCTATGTCTCTGTCACATATACCCATGGAGTCTAAGCCAGAATCTAAGAATATTGAAACTATCGAATCACCACTTGCTACTAAAGACATACCTGCATCCTCATCTAATGTTATTACTAAATCCATACCCTTACCCTCTGACAGGACTACATTAACACCTGTACCTAAAATTGTAAATATAACTATGATATAACTTGAAACATTCTTACCAAAACCATCCTGACCCAAGCCAACCATGGTACATGTCCATCACCAATCTGTGAAAGTAAACAATCCAAAACTTACAAATCATTTAGACTAAATCATCCAAACTTCTTCTCCTTTGCTAGCATCAACTTCAACGAATACACCTTGTTCATATAAATTATCAAGAGGACCTAATAAATAGGGTGTCATTCAAGTCTTTAAGAGTCCTTATTATGATTAAAATTATCGTTTCCATGATCCTCTTGCTTTCCATCCTTCATTCCATCTAAGAGGCATACCTAATTTTGGAAATCCTCTTGTCACATCAGACCTAAGACCTATGAGACCACCCAAATCTAGAATTAATTGAGATCATAAAAACCATCCTTATCTTCCCCTGGACCTAGATCCTCTGCATGAATCTTCTTTTATCATATCGGTTAATCACCCTATCATTACAAGGGTAACACCAATACATCATACCTCCAATGTGAGCCCATATTTTACATTTGTTACCCCGCAGTGGGCATCCACATCTGATCCTTACCCTCCACCTCCTATACAACCTAACTATCCCTCACAACCTTCACATCCACTTAGTGCAATAGCTAAAAGGCCTCTGCATCCACCAAGTAATAAAGCTATTGTCAGACAACCCGCTTCACCTCTTCCTAATAAAAATAAATGCCCAGCTACATTTGGACCTAACGGACGTCATGCCACCATTTTGGATAACTTATTACAAGAAGTTCTCATTACGTTACCACCTCCCAAGCCATCAAATCACGATGGGTGGAAACCCACTAGGTATGACTTTGCTACTTTTGTGATTAGCACAGAACATGAGGCCATACCATAGAGGATTGTAGAGCCTTTCATCAAAAAGTTCAAAATATTGGCAGTTCACTCTTCCTTCCTTCTCACGCAACATTGAAATTAACCTCAATACCTTAAGAGGAGTCTACCCCTGAAGTATATAACCACCAAATCAATGTTGTCCATATCACTAGATGCATGCAAGAATAACAAAGAACCATATGGATTTAAGGAAGATAGAGACTTTGTTACCATACCATCACCTCCAGAACTATTAGCACCATATGATAAACCTAGGGTATCCATTTCATTAGCTCCTAGAGAGCCTAACCAAACAACATCATCCAAAGGCAAAGTCTCAATACAAGTGGCTACGTCTCCACTCACCATGTTATACAAAATAACTATTAAATATCTACACCAATCCCCCATTAGAATGTCGCTTTATGAACTTGTGCAGACTTCACCAACTTACAAACAAGCCATGTTATAGGCCCTCTAATCCATCACTATCCCAACAAATGATCCAACCCCTTTTACAAAATTTTTTAGGTGCCCTAAAATAATCTACTACTATCTCATTTGAACCATCCCAAATTCCCTCTCTTAGACCAGAGGATCATGACCTAAAAATTTTCATCATTGTGTAAATCAATGACATATCCATCAAAAGGGTTATGATTGATAGTGATGTCGCCATCAACATCATATCATCTCTTGCATTTGATCAACTACAACTTCCCAACACTGTTATCACTCAAAATCCAGTCTTGTTACACTCTTTCAATGACACTATCACACCTACCATATGCACAGTCATAATTCCACTCAAGGTTGGTGTTAAAACTCTACCTGAACTCTTCTACATTATAAAAGGAGATTTTTAGTAAAACATGTTACTAGGATGCCCATGGATACGGACTATGTGTTTTGTTCCTTCCACCCTTCATTATTTTCTCAAGTATGAACATGAAGGCCAGACACTCACTATTCCTACTGATCCAAATCCATTTGCTAACTACTATATGATGTATCACCTGAACAATGTTCTTGTACCTATGTCCATGCCTGAATCATTTGATCAAGCATCTACTAGAACTTTTATCCCCTCTTCCAAATTTTTAGAAGATTATTTTCTTGGAAAATTTGTGAAGCACCTCACGCTTTGGGAAATATCACCTCCTCATGCTCAACTCTATCCCTTTACCAAAAACATATGGTTGTCCCAAAAAATAACCCATGTACAACCCTAACATATGAGATATTATCTCTTATGGTCTCACTTATCTTAAAAATAATCTTGTTTATGGAGGACGTGACCATCCACCATCTCACATTATCAATCCACATCACACCATGCCTTTCACATTGGATTTCAAATCCCTTGATAATCCAAAATTCACTCGTATATATCTCCATCGTTGTGCATGGAAAGGATTTTCTCTTGGGCGTTATGAATAAGGGATCCATGATCATTTGGTTGTACATTCCCTTAAACCTCATGAAAAAATTGGTCTAGGTTATAAGAACCCCCTTTCTATAGCATGTGAAGCCAATACATCTAAACGAACTACCTCGAAAATTATCTCTGAACCAAAATTACCACCTGTAAACCCTCAAGGTTCCATATAAATAGATGATGTCGTACCTATTTCACCTAACATTTTTTTAATCAATGTCATATCATTGGGATCACTCACATATCAATCTTGCTAATCCAATAATCTCTACCGCTTCTTCACCCAAGAGTGCTTGAAGAAGACTCACCAACTATAGACATCATTCAATGTCATCACGACCAAGACATCTTATCTCATATGGGAGCTGCAGATCGTTACCTTCAAAAATACCTACCACCTGAAACACCTACTCTTCTTAATGAATCCACACTTAATATTAACTTAGGAACACCATAATACCCTCACATAGTCAAGGTCGACCAATCCCTTGATCCACAAGAATTGAGTGAATTTACCACATTCCTAAAAAAATATAGTCTAGCCTTCACCTGGTCATATGGTGATATATCTGGGATCGACCCCAACATCATCATACACAACATTGTTACATACCCTAACACTAAATCAGTCAAGCAAAAACTTCGTAAGATGCACCCATGTATAGCTCTCATTGTCAAAGAATAATTGCAGCCCCTTTTATCTGCCAACTTCATCATACCCATTGACTATCCATAATGGGTCTTCAACATCATCCTAGTAACTAAATATTTAGGAAAAATTTGTATCTTCACAGACTTCAGGGATCTCAATCTTGCTTGTCCAAAAGATGATTTCCCTTTGCCAAACATAGATCAACTCGTATACCTAACAATTGACCACAAAATGATTTCCCTCATTGATGGATTTTCTGGTTATAATCAAATCCTTATTGCCTTGATGATCAACAAGAAACCATCTTTATAAACCCTTGGGGAACCTTTTACTACCACATTATGCCAGTCCATATCGAAAATGTTGGGGCAACATACCAACATGCCATGACGTACATTTTCCATGATCTCATTAATAAAATTGTTAAATATTACATTGACAATCTCCTTGGGAAATCTAAATCACAAAAGGATCATCTCAATGTCCTTGAAACAATCTTTTCCCATCTCATTCAATTTTTTCTCTGCTTGAATCTTGCAAAATGTGTTTTTGGTGTCCTCACCAGAATATTTTTTAGGATTTATATTATCTCTTTGTGGAATTGAATTTGTTCCTGTAAATCTTAGAGTAATCCTCAAAATTCCTCCACCCTCTGATCTCAAACAACTGCTCAATCTGAAAGGAAAACTACAGTCTATACAACGTTTCATATCACATCTTTCCAAACGATGTCAACCATTTCACCATCTACTCCGCAAAGACATAGTGTTTCACTGGGATTATAACTACCATAAATCCTTTGACAAAATCAAATAATATCTATTATCACCACTTGTAATTATGCCACCTCATAAAGGAGAGCCATTTTATCTCTACATCTCCACCTTGAAGCATGCCCTAGGATTCATGCTCACTCACTGAGATAATCAAGGTCGTGAATAGGTCATGTACTACATTAGTTGCACCCTCCATGAATATGAAACATACTACTCTAACGATGTAAAATTATGTTGTGCATTTTACTTCACTACTTCTAAACTCCGACACTATCTCCTCAATCACAAAACATACGTTGTCACCAGTTTTAATCCTTTAAAATCCATGCACGCTAAACCCTATCACAATGACCATATAGCTAGATGGTTAATGCTTATGACTGAATTTGATCTTGAAATCATACCGCAAAATTCTATTAAAGGTCAATACATTTCCAATCAAATCACTGAGATACCTCTTCCAAATGATCAACCACCCCATGAATAATTTCCTGACGAATCTATCAATAACATTAATGAATTCGACAATTATGAATTAGATTTTGTCCCCATTAAAATTACCCTCTTCTTTGAAAGTGTTAAATGTCAAGAAGGTGGAGGGGCCAGTATCATCATCATACCACCCTAGAACATTCCCATCCCATTATCGTTCAAGATCAATTTTGAGGTTGGTGCCCATTTTGATCCTCTGTTATATTGCCATCTTTCCCCTTTGGTTTGCATGCTCAAAAACGTTTTTCTTCGAACTTGGTGGTCTGCAAATTTCCCCATCCAGATTGAATGCTTTGAAAAGCTCATCAACTTATTATTTTGCCCCAACTTGAAGGAAAAATACATGTGTGCTCTATTTTATGCCCTAGTTTTCCAAATCCACGGGCCTCTGTCATTTTTTCCATCTTTCCCTGCCTTTAAAGCTCAAATTTGTTTGTTCCATGCATATTTCCCCTCAAAAAGCTATCCCCATGGATGAAAATTTCCTTAAATCAACTTCCATCTGTTTTTTCACCAAAAATTCCTTCACCCACGAAGAAAAAATCAAATTCAGGCATCCTCTGGAAAATTTATTTGTTTTTGACGGTTATACGGGTGTCATCTTCCCATCAAAATTAATCCTAAAAATCTCCTCCTACATGGTAGCTTGTGGTTGGACAAGGTTCTGCGGGTTTCCTTGAAAACTTAACATTTTTTTTGGTTTTGGAAAAAATTTCAAAATTCTCCCGCAACTCCGCAGGTCCCAGAGGAGGACACGTGTCACGCTCTTGTTCAGAATGGGATGGGAGGATGGACGAGGGACTTAGAAGTTTTTTCCTTTTTGGTGAAAAGGGAGAAAGGTTGAGTAAGGGCTGCATGGGTCACATCAAAGTAGAAGGGAGACACGTGGTAGGCAGAAGGAGGGTGTGGGCCGCCTGGGGAAAGAGGTGAAATTGTTCCCTTTTTGTAAAAGGAGTTAGAGTGAAAAAGGAAGTGCTGGGTCCGCAAATGAACCATAGGGAGACATGTGGTAGGTGTAGAAGGAAGTGCAGGACACTGAAGCAAAAAGGGAATTTTTTTCCTTTTGGTAAAAAAGACTTAGTGAGAATTTGAGGCATGGCTCCGTGACGAAGCAGAAGGAGACACCTGGTAGGGAAGGAATTGGAGGCACAGGCCCGTGGAGGCAAAGTGAAAAATTTTCCCTTGGTGAAAAAGGGGAGTTAAAATGTGAAATAAGCCCGTAGATCCTCAGTGATAGAGAAGGTGACACATGTCAAGGGCAGATATGGAGGTGCGGGCCTGCGGGGAAAAAAGTGAAAAATTTCCAAATTTCCAAAAAAGGGTGGAAATGTGTAGAATTGAGCCGCGACTTCAATGGGACCCACCATATGCCACGTGTCAGCACCAAATTTCAAGGGCGGAGGGGCAGAGAAAAAATTCAAAATTTTACATTTTTCCAAAGATGTTAAAAAGTCAAAAAATGATCCCAAATCCATTCCCAATCATATTTTGACACGTGGAGGGCTCAAATTGAAGGAAAAAGGCCAAATCAATGGTAACTGTGCATTTTTCATTTTGGCCTCCATTTTTTCTCCAAGAAGTGTGGAAATGTGAATTTTGCATCAATTTTCATCAATTTTTTGGCAAATTCATGTCGTTTGTGCCTGCAAGGACCAATGCAAGTGGTTTTAGGGATCAATTTGTAGATTTGAGGTGTTTTTGAAATAATTTTTGCCCCAACCCATCCAAAACGTGAAATATCAAATCAAGAAGTTGCAGAATCAAATTTTGGAGGGATAAGGATGAAATAATGAAATGAAAGGGGTCTGCATGCTTTGAGGATGAAAAACGTGCCTCCACAATGGATAATGATGAAGGATTTGTAATGATTCACCTTTTTTGAAACACCTGGCAACTTTTGTTACAAATTTGTTAAACGTCCCTATCTATGAATCATGTTGGAATTTTGTAACAAACTTGATGCTGGGCATATTATTTTCTTGGGAAAGAAGGATCAAATGTAATAGAATGTTATATAATGCATGTTTTTTGACATGCAAAAGGTCGGAGAAACTTAGAATTTCACAGGAAAATATGGGAAGAAGCCCATTCTCTGAGAAACCTCCTGAGAACCATTTCTAATTCCTTTTTGCATCAGATTTGTATCATGTTGAGTTGGTTTCAGTTGTAAATCCATCAACAAGCTCTGAGATTTTTCTTATAACATTCCCCTACTGATAAATTTGGTCATTTTTTGTTGTCTCTTGGCAAAATTTGCATGCACTTATGTTTCAGAATGTTTTCAATTTGTGTTTCTTGCTCCTGTTGCAGTCTTGTGTTTAAAATCTCTCTTGATCATACATGGTCTCATTTCTTGTTGATAGTTTAGTGGTATTTACAATCTCACATTCAGAAGAGCTTTCATCTGATAAAGAGATAAACAAATTTAAAATCACTTTACCTTCCTTGAATTCAGAGATTGTTTGTAAACCTTTGGGTGCACCTTAGGTCATGATAAAATAGAGATTTCTGGATGCTTTGTTGGTTCATCTGCTTCAAGATTTTGTGGTAGGTTGTCAAATATTGTGTGGAAGAGTGCAGATCTAGGCCTCCATTTGGTGCACATATCCTGGTTGAAGGAGTACCTTAATCCCTTTGAAGCATTCTATTGTTTAGGTCTTACAAATTTCTTGCAAAGGTCCTCAAAGAATTTGGCAAATTCTGGTTAGTCTTGTCTAAAAATCTCCCACCAAAAAAATCATTCAAACAAACTAATCCTACCCCATACTACCCCTGCATTGCATTGTGTGTCAACAAAATAATACAATCCATTTACAAAAATGCACAAAGCAAATCAGGATCATACAATGTCTTCAGTAACCCTTTCCTTGCATTGAAAATATCTCCATAATCTGGGAGTGACAACTTGTGAAAGTCAGATTTGGAGTGTTGATCATATTTTCCCAAGGCCTCTTCATACTATCTACATAAATTGAGGGATATTTTCATCTCCTTCACCATTTGAGGGTTACAAAACAGGTTCTCTTACCTTGGTTGAAAGGCACAACCTAAAATAGTTAGGAAAAGATCAAGTCCTATTTGAGTGTTATCCATCTCTCCACAAATCTGAGTGCCAGTTAGATCACATCCCTAGCTACAAAATGACACACATCATGATCTATTTGACTTCAAGCTTCATGCCATATTTCTGAAGTTTCTCAGACTGAAAAGGAAAACAAATTTGGGTACCAACACTTTCTTGGCACTGTTTTTTAGGACGAACAATGCAGTATCCAGACCAATTTGTTAATCTGGAGTTTCATTAAGAGATTGATTTGTTGATTCACTGCTAGTCCATATGTATTTAGCCCATCAACAACACTTTCTTGGCGCTGTTTCTAGGGACATTATTCAGTATTTCAATATTTCAGATCTCGGGTAATACTTCTTATGTGATTTATGTGCAATTACAAATCTGAGTATCATCTTCTGATCAGATTTATAAGGCTGGAATGAAGGGTAGAGTTCTGAGTTTGATATTTTCTTAGTTCAATCTGATCCATGTGCATACATATTTGAGATATTTGAATGCATATCAAACCCTGGTAATGTCCCTTGCAAATTTTGCATGCAAATACATTGTTGAAGCATCATTTTATGATCATAATTTGTAAGGATTAAGTGAAGATATAAGTTCTGCCTTAATTCTATCAGTTTCCAGCAATAGTTACACTTCATTTGCATTTGTGGTTGATAGATTCAAGAAAAAGGAAGGTCTAATCTATAAATTTTGGCAATATTTTCAATGTTGATAGGTATTTGACAGAGTATTTTAGTGCATTTTCACAACTAGGGTGAAAATCCTTAGTGGCGACTCCATGTTGTTCTGATATTGATAAATACCAGTGTCTTACCTTTCTGTCATTTACTTTGGTGTTGCTAACCTCTGCAAAACTGGAAGGAAGAATATCTCTCTTCATTAGAGACTCTGCTAAGAAGTTGTTTTCAGATTCAAGGAACTCAAAGTTAGAAGGGAGAAGAGTTTGGAAAGTTGTTAAAGGTCAGACATCAGGCAAAGATATATCCATTGGTGAGAGATATTAGCCTTTAGTAGATGATTATCACTCTTCTTCCAGTGATTCTGATTCAAGCAATCCTCTCATAAACTTGTTTACCTCAGCTAGTGAAGGTCCTTCTGCTGTACCTGGTAAGTTCCTTCTTCAATCTACACCTCTGTGTTTCAAATCAAATAAAAATTTCCAAGAAAATTAGCACTTAGAGAATACCAGTCTTGTGAATCACATTCTTGAGCCCCAAAGACCTTGCACTCCTCATCAGCTTGTGTCACCCCCAAGATCACCTCCACCAAACAATATGGCTCAGCCTAGACCTCCATTTTTTGTTAACACCTTTGGTCCTATAGAATTTAGAGGAATGGATGGTTACCCAAATGTTGTCCCACAAGATGTCAGAAATAGGTTGCCAAAATTCCAAGGTAACAATGCAATAACTGGTGATCATCATCTCAAACTTTTTGTTAACATGATGGAGGATTTTGAAATAGAGTTTGAATATGTGTATGTTAAATTGTTCATTCATACACTAGAAGAGGATGCTAGGGATTGGTACAAGGCTCTTCCTGATAATTCAATTGATTCTTGGACTGAGATGAAGAATGCATTTAGGTTGCAATATGGTGACAAGACTGATCCTATATTTCTCTTGTCTGAATTTGAAAATATCAAGAAGAATCCCAATGAATCAGTTCATGACTTCAACACAAGGTTTAACAAAACTTTGAGAAGGCTGCTAGTTAATTTGAGGCCTTGTGATGAGTCTTGTTTAATCAAATATGCAGATGCATTTGATAAAAAGGCAGCCTACTACTTAAGAGACAAGAACCCTACCAATCTAAGGACAAGCTTTCACCATGGCACTTCAAATTGAAAACAATATCAAAGCAATTGGGAAACCTCTCAAGAGAGATGGTGTAAAGTTGATAAACCCTGAAAAACCTCAAGCTAGCAAGGGTGCTGATTTGGAGGATGTTGTGAAGACTTTGGCAGGGGCTGTCAAAGAGATCTCCTACAAGTTGGCAAGAGTTGAGAAGGGAATTGGGTAGACTTCACAAGGTCAGCCAAGAGCACAAAACCATGACAGATTTTCCAATCATCCTAGAGGTGATCAAAGGGTAGATGATAGAGGGAAAGGACCCATGGGGTCTGCAAATAGACATCCTCAAGCACGTGAAGGAAGAGTGTTACCTGATCCCCTAACTTCTAGGGTTGCTGTTGTTGAGGAAGTTACTGATATTGATTGGTGTGATAGGTGTTTTCTACCCCATCCTCCATGTGAAGTGGACCAGAAAGATGGTGAAGCTAATAATTATTATGGTACTAATGATGATATCTACATGGTGGGTTGTTCTTCAATTTCACAAGCAGGAGTAACATCTACTGAAGTGAGGAGGAGCAACATCTACAAGGATAGCTACAACCTTTTGGGATTGCATCAAACGGGTACAAGTATTTCTTCCCCCTCATACTCTTGAAGTTGATGTAGTGCAAGATTTTGAAATTCCTAACAATGACTTTGAATACTTAAGAGCTTTGATGATTAAGAAGTATGATGGTGGTATCCCTTCGGAGGAAGATAGACAATTGTTGATGAATGTTGTTGTAGCTCAAGAGAAAGACTATAACACTAGAAGTAAAGTTGTTAAGGGAGTTGGGCCTCAAGCCAAACCTAAAACACCCTTGCTCACAAGTATTCCCAAAGAAGCTTCTAGGAGAGAAGCACCTGCCAAAAGCTCTGCTGTCCCAAGAAAAAATTACAGTCCTCCTCATGCCCAAGCTGCCAAGAATCCCTTGCCATCTAATGAATCTTCTTGTCTCCTTTCCAATGTTGCTTTGCCAAAGAGTGTTCCATATGACATAGCCCAAGTATTGAGCCAAATCAAAGTGAGTTTTCCAATCATTGAGTTGCTTAGGATTCTTGAGCATAAGAAGAGAGCATTTGAGTACTTGGGATTGAAAGAGGAGAAGACTACCCCAAGTAGAAATGTAAATGTTATTGAAACTCCTCCTCAAATCATTGTTGACCTTTAAACACCACCAATAGTAGAGGATTTTGGAGAGACACCTGAGGTATACTTGGGAACATCCTTGGTTGATTCCCAATTGAATGTTGATCCATTCTTCACAACTTTTATCATAAAGGATAGGCTACTTCACAATTGTATGTTTGATTCCGGTGCATCATGTAATGTCATGCCTCTAGAAGTCATGAATGAGTTGGATATCAAAGTGACAACAACCTATGGAAAGTGTACTGTCATGGACTCAAGAGAAGTGTCGGTAGTTGGTTGTGTGAAGGGTTTGGTGGTGCAGCTTGCATCTTATCCCGGGAGGAATTTAAAATTGGATGTTGTGATTGTTGATTGCCCTGCTAAATGGGGTATGTTATTGTCAAGAAAGTGGGCTGCAAGTGTTGGAGGGAGTGTCCAAATGGATATGTATTTTTCCACCATTCCCATTGAGGGAAGCCTTGTCAAGCTCTATGGAGAGAAGAAAATGTTGCATCTAATTGAGGATCCAAACAATGCTTCCTATGAGGTGTTGTTTGTTGATGTTGATGCTGATAATTTTATTGGGTTTGCTGATGGAAAAGAACACAAGATGGATCAGTCAAAGTGCCTTGATCAGGTAAGTTCTCCTTGGACCTTGCTATTTGATGGAGCTTGCTCCAAATTTGGAAATGGTGCTGGTATAATTCTGATTTCTCCTAGCTTGGAAGAATTTGTTTTTTCCTTCAAGCTTAATTTTGAATGTACTAACAACATTGCTGAGTATGAAGCCTTGTTGTTGGGTTTGAGAATTGCATGGAAGTATGGTGTCAAGGACATCATTGCAAAGGGAGATTCAGAGCTAGTTGTCAAACAAATAAGAAAATTGTATGCTACAAAAAATCAGTGGATGAAACAATATAAGCATGCAGTTTGGGATCTAATTGAGATGTTTGATTCCTTCAATATTGTGCATCATGAAAGAAGTTTGAATGTTGCTGCTGACAAGTTGGTAGTGTTGGGGTCAAGATTTGGAGATTGCACCATTTCACCTTATTGTGAGTACAATGTTGAAGTGTTAACTAGGCCAGTTGTCCCTGACAACATCAAGCATTGGCAAGTGTTTAATGATGATGCTCAAGTGCAAAGGTTCTTACAAAATCAAGGTGAGTTTGTAGATCAGAATATTGATTGGGAACCAATGGTATGTATGACTGAAGGAAGAGAGACTTTGTTTGGAAAGGATATTATCCAATTGAAAACTAACACCATTCCTAGAGGTCTTGTTGCTCTTGAGTCAAATTTTAGCAATGTTGATTGCATCATCAATAGAAACATGTCTGCCTCAAGGGATGTGGAAGAGCATAACTTGGGAACTAGTGATAAACCAAGAAAAGTTTGGTTGGGCAGCAGTTTAAGCAAGGAAGAAAAATAGTCCTACCTCCAATTGTTAAAACAATATCAAGACTGTCTTGCCTGGTCATATTTAGAGCTGAAAGCATATAGAGAAGACTTATTCCAACATGAGATCCCTCTTGAGAAAAATGCCAAACCATTCAGATAGAAGCAAAGGCCAATTAATCCACTCCTCTCCATGAAAATGCAAGATGAATTGAAGAAACTGAAGGAGGGAGGGATCATTCAGCCCACAAGGTATTCATCTTGGGTTGCAAACCTTGTGCCAGTCAGAAAGAAGAATGGAGATATCAGACTTTGTGTAGACTTCAGAAATCTGAATAGAGCTTCATTGAAAGACAATTATCCTTTTCCAAACATGGAGAACATGTTGCAGTTAGTGACTAGATCTGAATTGTTGTCCACCTTGGATGGTTTCTCTGGCTACAATCAAGTTGTTGTCAAGGAGTCAGAAAGATTTAAAACTACCTTTACCACTCCTTGGGGAACATATGTTTATGTAAGAATGCCTTTTGGTCTCATGAATGTTGGGGCTACCTTCCAAAGAGCAATGGATGTTGCTTTTTCTGGTTACATAAATGAATTCATTACAGTTTATCAGGATGATGTGACTGTGTTTTCAAGGAGCAGAAAAGATCACTTGCAGCACTTGGAAAGAATGTTGATCAGATGTAGAGAATTTGGAATCTCTCTCAATCCAAAGAAGTGTCACTTTGGAGTGAAAAATTCCAAGCTGCTTGGTCATATTGTTTCAAAGGCTGGTGTCATGATTGACCCTGAGAGAGTAGAAGCAATCAGAAAGGTTCCAATTCCAAAAACAAAGAAGGGTATCCAATCCTTCTTTGGGAAAATCAACTTCATTAGAAGGTTTGTGTCCAATTTTTCTGATTTGACTCTCCCCATTACATGCATGTTAAAGAAAGATCAAGTTATCAAGTGGGAGGAGGCTTCCCTTAAAGCTTTTGAAGGAATCAAAGAGGCATTGAAACATGCACCTATCTTGGCAGCTCCAAATTACAAGAAGCCTTTCCAAATCTTTTCTTTTGCTTCTGAAAATACTATTACATCTGTTTTTCTCCAAAAGGATGAAGATGGGGCTGAGAGGCCTATTGCCTTCTTTAGCAAGGCTTTACAAGCTACTGAGTTAAAGTATACAATCATGGAAAAACAAGCATTTGCCTTGGTGAAAGAAACAAAGGTTTTCAGGCCTTATATCTTAAGTTCAAAATTTGTTGCTTATGTTCCCCACACCATGGTAAAAGACATCTTATCAGAGATGGAGATCTCAAACAAAAGATGTAGATGGGTGAACAAACTGTAGGAGTATGATATGGACATCCAAACCAAAAAGTTAGTAAGAGGTTTGGGTCTTGCTAAGCTCATGGCTGAGAGCAACTTGTAGACTGTGGAAGTGAATGAAGTAGAGGAAGAAAGGGAAGATGTTCTTGAGAAATTGGTGAGTTCTGAGTGGTATAAGGATATAATATTTTACCTCAGACACCTATGTTGTCCTGATCATTTAAATAAAAATAAGAAAAGAGCCCTCAAGCTGGCTTCTCAAAAATACATCATCACTGACTTTGGGCTGGCTTGGAAGAACCCTGAAGGTATCCTCTTGAAATGTGTAACTGAAGATGAATCTCCTATATCAGTTGCTGATTTCCATGGGGGAGTTTATGGAGGAAAATTTTCTGAAAGGGTTACAACACACAAAGTTTTGAGAGCTGGTTATTGGTGGCCTACTCTCTTCAAAGATGTAACCATGCTGATTAGAAAATGTGAAATCTTCCAGCATTTCTCTAGAAGAATGAAAGCTTCAGGCTCCCTTCCTTTGCAGCCTATATCAATTGAAGCTCCTTTCAAAAAAGTGGGGGATGGACTTCATTGGTGAGATCTCAGACCCTTCCAGTGCTGGACATAAGTGGATCCTTGTAGCCACAGATTACTTCACCAAGTGGGTAGAAGCAATCCCCACCAAGAAAGCAACACACCAAGTTGTTATGGATTTCTTGTTGAATAATATCATATGCAGATTTGGTGTGCCAGTCAAGATTGTGGTTGATAATGCCATGTGTTTCAAAGCTAAACCTTTGATGGCAATGTGCAAGGAGTATGGAACCAATCTGACTTATTCTTCAAACTATAACCCCCAAGGGAATGGACAAGCTGAGTCCAACAATAAGAACTTATTGAAGATCATTAGGAGGACCTTGGAGTTGAATAAGAGAAAATGGGGTGAACAACTGAAATTTACAGTTTGGGCTGATAGAATCACTGCCAAGAGAGCTACTGGTAAGATCCCATTTGAGTTAGTGTGTGGAACTCAAGCTCTTCTGCCCTTACATCTACAATTATCTTCTTTTCAGTTTGTTTAACAACTTGAAGATCAAGAGGTCAGCCCATATGAAGCAAGGATTAATCAGATTGTAGAGCTAGATGAAGAGAGAAGAGCATCCCACCAAAGGCATGTCAGATTTAGAGAGAAGTTGAAGAGGTTGTTTGACAAGAAGGTTACTCCTAGGGCCTTCAATATTGGAGATCTGGTTTTGTTGTGGGACAAACAGAAATGAAGATAAGGGCAAACATGGAAAATTTGATGCATTGTGGATGGGCCCTTACTCCATTGATATCAGAATTGGTGAGAATACCTTTTTTCTCAAGGAATTAGATGGGGAATTTCTTGAACTTCCTATTAATGGCAGGCATCTGAAGCATTTCTTGGATTAATCCCCAAATTTGAGGTATGCACCAACTTGTACAGTGTATAGTGTTTGGTTTTTGCTCTGTTTTTGGTGTTTTGGTGGTTCTTGGTTTGCCTTGGTGTGTGGCAGCCATTTTTGGTTGGTTTCTCAGCTGGTTTTTGGTGGCTTTGGCTCATGACTCCGTTTGCCCAATGGATTATTTTGGCACTTGGTCTACTTATTGTTCTTGTGGCACTCACTGGGAGTGCCCATCCCCAAGCAGGAGCCGATGTTGGTGCCCATTTTAATCCTCTGTTATATTGCCATCTTTCCCCTTTGGTTTGCATGCTCTAAAACATTTTTCTTCGAATTTGGTGGTCTGCAAGTCTCCCCATCCAGATTGAATGCTTTGAAATGCTCACAAACTTATTATTTTTCCCCAACTTGAAAGAAAAATACATGTGTGCTCTATTTTATGCCCTAGTTTTCCAAATCCATGGGCCTCTATTATTTTTTCCATCTTTCCTGGCCTTCGGAGCTCGAATTTGTTCATTCCATGCATATTTTCCCATCAAAAATCAATCCCCATGGTCAAAAATTTCCTAAAATCACTTTCCATCTATTTTTGACCAGAAAATCCTTCACCCATGAAGAAAAAATTGAATTCAGGAATCTCTGGAAAATTCTGTGTTTTTTTACGGTTATACGGGTGTCATTTTCCCATCAAAATTAATCCCGAACATCTCCTCATACGTGGCCATTTTTGGTTGGACAAGGTTCAGTGGGTTTCTTAGAAGACTTAACGTTTTTTTTTGGTTTTGGAAAAATTTGCAAATTTTTCCCACAGCTCCGCAGGTCCCAGAGGAGGGACACGTGTCACATGCAGAATGAAGGTGGGCGGGCGGGGGACTTAGAAGTTTTTTCCTTTTTGGCGAAAAGGGAGAAAGGTTGAGGAAAGGGCCGCGGGTCCACAATGGAGCAAAGGGAGACACGTGGTGGCTTCATGGCATGGAGCAGGTTGGCGGGCCATCGGAGGAAAAAGGGAAGTTTTTCCCTTTTAGCAAAAATGAGTTAGAGCAAAAAATTAAGCCACAGGTTCGAAATGAATCACGGGGAGACATGGTGGATGTAGAAGGGAGTGCAAGCCACTGGAGGAAAAATGGAAATTTTTCCCTTTTGGTAAAAAAGACTTAGTGCAAGAATTTGAGGCGTGGCTCCGTGACGAAGTAGAGGGAGACACGTGGCAGGGAAGAAATTAGAGGCACGGGCCCGTGGAGGCAAAGTGAAAAATTTTCCCTTAGGAAAAAAGGGTGTTAAAATGTGATTTGAGCCCGCAGATCCTCAGCGATAGAGAAGGTGACACGTGTCAAGGACAGAGGTGGAGGTGCGGGCCCGTGGGGAAAAAAAGTGAAAATTTTCCAAATTTCCAAAAAGGATGGAAATGTGCAGAATTGAACCGCGACTTCTATGGGACCCACCATATGCCACGTGTTAGCACCAAATTTCAAGGGCGGAGGGGTGGAGAAAAAATTCAAAATTTTACATTTTTCCAAAGATGTTAAAAAGTCAAAAAATGATCCCAAATCCATTCCCAATTGTATTTTGACATGTGGAGGGCTCAGATTGAAGGAAAAAGGGAAAATCAATGGTAACTGTGCATTTTTCATTTTGGCCGCCATTTTTGCTCCAGGAAGTGTGGAAATGTGAATTTTGCATCAATTTTCATCAATTTTTTGGCAAATTCATGTCGTTTGTGCCTACAAGGACCAATGCAAGTGGTTTTAGGGAATCCATTTGTAGATTTGAGGTGTTTTTGTAATAATTTTTTCCCCAACTCGTCCAAAATGTAAAATTTCAAATCAATAAGTTGCAGAATCAAATTTTGGAGGGATAAGGATGAAATAATGAGAGGAATGGGGTCTACTGCTTGGAGAATGAAAAATTTGCCTTCACAATGGATAATGATGAAGGATTTGTAATGATTCACCTTTTTTGAAACACCTGGCAACTTTTGTTGCAAATTTGTTAAATGTCCCTATCTGCGAATCATGTTGGAATTTTGTAACAAACTTGATGTTGGGCATATTCTTTTCTTGGGAAAGAAGGATCAAATGTAATTGAAAAGATATATAATGCATGTTCTTTGACATGCAAAAGGTCAGAGAAACTTAGAATTTCACGAGAAAATATGGGAAGAAGCCCATTCTCTGAGAAACCGCCTGAGAACCATTTCTAATTCCTTTTTGCATCAGATTTGTATCATGTTGAGTTGGTTTCAGTTGTAAATCCATCAACAAGCTCTGAGATTGTTCTTATAACATTCCCCTGTTGATAAATTTGGTCATTCTGGATTATTTTGTGTTGTCTCTTGGCAAAATTTGCATGCACTTATGTTTCAGAATGTTTTCAATTTGTGTTTCTTGCTCCTGTTGCAGTATTGTGTCTAAAATATCTCTTGATCATACATGGTCTCATTTCTTGTTGATAGTTTAGTGGCATTTTCAATCTCACATTAAGAAGAGATTTCATCTATTAAAGAGATAAATAGATTTAAAATCACTATACCTTCCTTGAATTTAGATATTGTTTGTAAAACTTTGGGTGCACCTTAGGTCATGATAAAATAGAGATTTCTGGATGCTTTGTTAGTTCATCTGCTTCAATATTTTGTGGCAGGTTGTCAAATATTTTATGGAAGAGTGCATAGCTGGGCCTCCATTTCATGCACATATCCTAGTTGAAGGAGTACCTTAACCCTTTTGAAGCATTCTGTTGTTTACGTCTTACAAATTTCTTGCAAAGGTCCTCAAAGAATTTGGCAAATTTTGGTTAGTCTTGTCTAATATATCCCACCAAAAATTCATTCATAATAACTAATCCTACCCCATACTACCCCTACATTGCATTTTGTGTCCTCAAAATAATTCAATCCATCTACAAAAATGCACAAAGCAAATCAAGATCATACAATGTCTTCAGTAACCCTTGCCTTACATTGAAAATATCTCCATAATCTGGGAGCAAAAACTTGTGAAAGTTAGATTTGGAGTGTTGACCATATTTTCCCAAAGCCCGTTCCATACTATTTGCACAAATTGAGGGATATCTTCATCTCCTTCACCATTTGAGGGTTAAAAAATAGGTCCTCTTACCTTGGTTGAAAGGCACAACCTAAAACAGCTAGGACAATATCAAGTCCTATTTGAGTGCTATCCATCTCTCCACAAATCTGAGTGCCAATTAGATCACATCCCCAGCTACAAAATGACACACATCATGATCTATCTGAATTCAAACTTCATGACATATCTCTAATGTTGCTTAGACTTAAAAGGAGAACAAATTTGGGTACCAACAGGTTTAACTACTAATATTATCCTAGGTGTTCAAGATCTAGAAATCTATGGGAATTCACAACTTATCATTAGTCAGGTCAAAGGAGAGTAACAATGTAAAAAATGAGGTCCTTAAAAAATATGAGGTCATTTTAAACTTTATCCCTAGCGCATTTGATCATTATACCATTCAATCCATTCCATAATCTTCTAATAGGTTTGTAGACACTATGGCTTCTCTAGGACCCCTTATCCCCTTTGAAAAGGAAAAATCGAAGGATAAAAATAAGATGTCGGTAGTCGTTCAACAATTAGACCATCCTTCACATAAAAATGAGCTACCTTCCATAAACGTCATTGACAAAAATCCATTAGATTTGTGGTATACTCAAATGTTTGACTATCTCACTGAATTCAAACTTCCACCAGATTTGTCACAAGGCACTAAAATATCCTTCCTTCAATGTGTCATTCGCTTCGTTTTCATAAGAGGCATCCTTTATAAATTAGTTTTTATGGTGTATTACTACATTTCCTCAAATCACACGAATCAACCAATGCAATCAAAGAGGTCCACGATGGCATTTTTGGAGGTCATTTTAGCGGAATCACCATTGCGAAGTGTATCATACAATTAGGATACTTTTGGCCCACTATCACCAAATATTGTTGCACATACGTGAAAAGTTTCATTAGATGTCAACTTCACTCTGACCTCATTCACATCCCTAGTCAATAATTGCAACCCACATAATACTTGTGGCCTTTCTCTCAATGGGGGTTAGATCTCATTGGTGAAATTAATCCAAAATCATCTCAACATTGTCATTCAATCATTACTACAACTGAATACTTTACTAAATGGGTTGAATCTCTTCCCTTGACCTCAACAAATTCAGGACCCATCGTCAACTTTATATATCAAAACATCCTATGTTGTTTTGGCATTCCACATAAGATTATCACAGACAATGGAAAATCCTTCAAAAATAAGGATGTTAAAAAGCTTTGTGACACATTTGACATCAAGATAAGCTTCTCATCACCATATTACCCTCAAGAAAATGGACAAGTAGAGGCTTCCAACAAAACACTTACCAAAATCATCATGAAAACCATAAATGACAAAGGTAGGAATTGACATACTCAAGTCGTGTTCACTTTGTGGGCTTATCGAACTAGTATCCATACACCTACAGGTGCCACACCCTATCCGCTTGTTTATGGCTCTGAAACCATCGCACCCCTATAAATTCAAATCCCATCACTCCGTGTATCCTTAAAATATTTCATTCCCGATGAAGAATATCTCCAAAATCATCTTGCATAACTAGAATTGCTGGATGAAAAGCATCTAGCAGCCCTTGAACATCACCAATTTTATCATCAACGCATTAGTAGAGCATATAACAAACATGTCAAATAACGCGACTTCAAGATCGGTGACCTAGTACTTAAGTAAAATCAAAATGTGACTAAGTTAGAGTGAAGTAAACATGGTAAGTTCACCCCTAATTGGATTAGTCCCTACATTATTACTCATAAATATGGTTCAAGAGTGTATCATCTCAATTCTCTTGACGAGGAACTTGAATAGGAACCTCTAAATGCTTAGCACTTGTGGCCTTTCTACTGTTAAATGATTGATTATCATAACGACAATTTTGGTCAAATCTTATCATTCCATTATAAACAATAAATGCCATTTTACAAACATCCTTCAACACCTCTGCATTTATACATGGGGCATATGGATACGTGTCCCCCATACATTTATCCCCTCCTTAAACAAAATGATTTAATAAGGTCTTTCCCTCAGCTCAAAACAAATTCATATGGATGATTCGTGTTGATATAAAAAAATAAATAGACTAATCCCTCAAAGGACAACTACCATTTTAAAGTTATGGACTGATACCTTGAAGGACAACCATTCAATCTAAATATAAAATATAGACCATAGCCTCGAAGGATGGCTACCCTTGAAATAAAAGCTTCCCATTTTGATCAGCCTCTATAGACATATCAAAATCAAAGCAGCATCCTGGAAAGCTTCCCACATCGACTAACATTCCCATAACAAACTTCCCACACTAATCGTTTTGCTTCTTATATAGAGCCAGGGCATTGATTTCCTCTAAATATGTTTAAAAGGAGAACCTTTCTTCCCCATAAACACATGCATTTTCCAAAATCGACCATGATCAGTATGAACTGTTCATTAGTAGTCTCATTTAACATTTTGAAAGGTTTCAAGTGCAAGAATTATAAAGACCCATTACACATATGTTGTTCAATGGGACATTCTTTCCATTTTGCTTCATTTTTATTTAATCACATTTTAAATCTAATACATTGAGGTTAGGTCACATCTCCTAAAAAGACAATCACACATCAAAACTCATAATCAAAAACATAAACATCATCATATCTAACACATATTTCATACAACATGTGCATAAAAAATAATATCATAAACATGATAGCAAGCACAAGAATCATAATCATCATCATATACAAAATCAAATAACCATATCACATCAGGGGTTTCTATAAGCCTAATCAATGCAAGAACTAAAAGCATTACCATCATACACACACACACACACACACACACACACACACACACACACACACACACACACACACACACACACACACACACACACACACAAATTATTATCCATACAATCAACATAATGTCATGCATAGGAAAAAGGGCTTCTATGAGCCTACAATCAAATGGTAAATTCCATCAAACTAGGATTGGGAGTGCCTCCCACTATAGCACCACTGGCTCCTCCTACACCATCATCCCCTCTCGGTGGTCTCCATGATGGGTGCCCCACACTCACCACACTATCATTGGGCCTGGCTACTACTGTGGCACCCCCTTAGGCTATATGATCAACATACAAAGTGGCATTGGGGTAGTTCCTGATGATCATATCCACGTAATAGTTTGTCTCCTCTCTAACATCCTTATAATGGGACACCACAATCATACTAGAAGGTCCTACAAATGCTCCTCTCTTTCTAACCAACGTCGATAACTCTATGCTAGAAATAGAAGGCCATGTGATCCTCAAGGTCTTCCGAAAACTATCTCTCTAACTCTTGTACTAGTCCCTATCAAAGGAGACATGTACAAGTTATGTCTGGATCCCATCACGCTCTATGATCAAGCTATATCTCTCTCTCCAATAAGAGTGTCTCTCAATCCCACTAAGTCATATCACTCCCTCCAAGTAGCATCTCCCTCTTCCTCTACTACGGCCTTCTTGGCTATCACTGTAGAAATATCTAGAGCCATAGCAACATCTGGCTCAACCCTCTCCTCATCAGCCTCACCACCCTCCTTGGATCCTCCCTCTTCTTGATCTCATACTCATCTAATTGATCATGCTACCCTCTCCATTTTTCTCATCCTCTTAAAAATCCTTAATGAACGAGACCACCAAGTAGAAAAATATAGGGTGACCCCCGCATCACCAATCGACACCACATGACCATCCTTTTCTAGACCCAACACACCTAACTATTTAACAATGAGTGTTGGCACTATCATAACCTCATGTGGGGTATCAGTACCCCCCTCCTCTCATATATATAAAATTGGATCCTTGAATACGTCTTAAACAAAACCAAACTATCTCATCACCTGACTAAAGTGTATCAACTCATCCTCACTGCATCGGTGGCATTGGACCCAAGTGTCTTGCTATAAGTATGATAAATCTTTAGAAAAATCTAGCCAATCAGGAAAATCCATATACAACCGCTAAATCACATCCCCAACTTGTAATCCAAATATCATGTCTCTATAATAGGTAGGCCCCTCAGCCTTCCTCTCTCTACCAAGACTCACACTCCATCTCATGAAACCTAGGTGCCTCACATCTATAACACTAGGCAATCCAAATGGGTGAGCAATGGCAATGTGCTCATGGGCCCAACACTATAGTAAGAAGCCAACATCAATCCCATAATGTTTGTGGGATTTCCAAGCCCACAACTCTCTATATGTTTATGCTAACAAGGTAGGAGCCCACTCAAAGACTGTACGGTGCTCCATCATCTCTACAACTACCCCCATCATCATCCATGGGAATCTCCCACCTCCTGAATCTGACAGTGCGAAACATGAGATTCCCAACATCATCATAGTCATCTGTGGTCACCCCTCTCTCTCAAACTCATACAAGGCCTGATAATCAAAAGCTCCCGAGGAGTATCTCACACCCCAGGCCTCATCTCCATATAATTGCTACATAGTATCCCCTCTCTCTGCATCTAAAATATAGTAAACAAGCTCCCCCCTAATTAAAGTCTATGGTAATACGATGAACATCCTCTAGGGTGATGGTCATCTCCCCTATAGGTAGCCAAAATGTGTTGGTGGAAGGATTCCACCACTCTAGCAATGCAAGTATCAAGCTGCGACATCTATGAATCCGCTTGTAAAACCTCATCCCACCAAATCCCATAGCCTCCAAATGGTCCCAATCATCATCAAAAAAATCCTCTCTAACCTCATCTAACATCAAGGGGATGTGGTCTCAGATAGTCAATTGAGCATCCACCTATAAAAAACACAAACATAAAAGTGAACATTAATAACGATGTAAAAATTCTAAAACTGATGACTTGCAACTATAAAATATCCTCACAAAACACAAACCTAATAAAGAAAACATATCTTACACATCCAATAAAGTTAAACACATTGATCAAAAACCACATTTTCTCATTCAAAACACCAACATTTAAATTACAAGTTAATCGCTAGCGATTCACCTCAATTGCTAGCGATTGAAGGAATCACTAGTGATTCCTGTAAACTTTCCCTAGGGCATTCTTGCACCTCAATATAGCCCTAGATTCTTCTAAAACCCTAAAAAATCCCTAAAATCCATGAAAAACTAACAAAAACATGATTAGAGCTTACCTCAGCAAGGAACAACTTCCGTTTGTGGTTGGAGGAGGCCATTCAACAACTATTTTCTCGAAAAACACATTTTGTTTTCCCATTCTGATAAGGTAGTTATTGTTATATAGTGCAAAGTGACAAATAAAAAATCCATTTGGGTATTTATACCCCCAAATTTTCCACGACCTCAATCGCTAGCGATTAAGGCAATCACTAGTGATTTCCCTAATCATTGATGATTGCCCTATTTTGGTCTTCCATGTCTACATTGCCCAAGAATATGTCATTCTGGCTTCTGCACAAGTGTGTCATGCTTCTAAAAAAGTTCCTATCCCTCAACAACATAGTCACAACATCGGGACTTTCCATACATCTATGGGAGATGAGCCCTTTGGCCCCCATCACTTGGTTTTCCCACTCAACAATTTTACCTGGTAAGGATCATACGTCCGCAGGCGTCGAGCCCATTGGCCACCCTGAAAATTGATTCTTCATCATCTATATTTGCAGCCTCTCTAATTGGAGCAAGCCCTTTTGGAAAATTAAAAAGCAAACTAGTGTTCACTTTACTGCACTACAATAGATTCATCCATACCAACACAATCCGTTTTTGTCATTTTTATCTAGTGAATTTTCAAAAAAAATCCAGACAAAAAGGGGCAAATGTAGACACCAAAATTTTTCATCCCTTGACTCAGAAGCACCTATCATCAAAAACACCACATTTACAATATTACGCCCTCTTAAATCATCTCTAGATTAATTAATTAATCACACACCCTCACATCTAAATTATTTAATTAATTAAAATAATCCCCCCTTTTTACACCTCACTACGACACCTCATTAAACGTGTAAACCACCTTCTTAAAAATGCACTTACTCCTAATTAACTACACCTTCCATAAATGCTAACTCATTCCTAATTAACTACACCTTCCATAAACACTAACTTAATTAACTGCATCTTCCATAAATACTAACTTACTCATAATTAACTAAACTTTCAAAAAACACTAACTAATTAAACCTGACTAACTCCTCTTATCCTAACCAAATTTACCTACGCCACCACTTTAACAACCTCAAAGTTATCTCACTTGAAATAGAAGAAAAATTCTTGTCTTCTTAACTAAACTAAATATCTTCCGTAATTGCTGGAGATTTTCCCAATCACTGACAATCTATAAATACATGCATTTACACCTCTTTTCAGAGGAGGAACAAGTTCACAAGTTTTATAGGTACACTCTGTCACATTTTCAACTCATCAAGAATTCAAGCATTCTGCATGAACACAACTCAACACTACGTTGTCTAAGGAACGTCAAATTTGTCAAAAAAATTCTCATTCTCCTATCCAACCATCTGCTTCCATTCCTCTACCACACTGACATCATACAAGGTAAATCTTTCATTTTTGATCATTTAAAAAAAACAAAATCAGGTACGTTTCTATTTTTGGATCAATTACATAGCAATTGTTAAAGTTCTCATTTTTTGATAAAATTGATAACTAAATCATTGATTTTGAAGTTGTTTAGAAAAATAGTCAAAGTTTCAATAGTAATTGCTAGTGATTACCCCAATCACCTGACAATTGCATCCTTCAATCGCTAGCAATTCCATAACCTTAGTCTTTTTCACTATTTTTTACTGAACTTAACCAAAATGGCAAAGCTTTTTCTTGTTATCTACTAATATTTTTTCTAGCATGAAGTCTTCAAATGGCATTAGAAGGCTCTAATTATCCTGCACCTGATATCAATAAAAAATTTTCCTATCATCTGACACCTTCTCTACTAGGAGCAATATGAACTCCTCCATGATCTTGAACTTTCCTGATTCAAACTCATGATCCTGAGGTTCAAAATTGGATGATATTTGGCACCAACTCAACACATATTGGAGGCTACGTGAACACCATTCTCAGGACCATTCTCCTAATGAAGCTATAAGGCTTCATATATTCTCACATAGTATCCTAAAACACTTACGAGATCATTAACCTCCTTATCAACTTATCAAGTGCTCTCTCAATCATAACACTTGGTAGTTGAAGACTGTATCTCCACATCATCTATATCAAGCACCAACACTCCCCTCATAAAATACCTCTTTTACACCCTAGAAGAATCCTTTGATTTCTTTGTGGAGGATTATATTTCCATTCTAGATACTACCACCACTACAGGGGAAGAAGAAATAATTGATTCTATAGCCTCTAATGTGACTGAGAAACTTTACATAGACTAGGAGTATGATTTATGGTTTTAAACCATTAGGCTAATATTATCCCTATATATGTATCTAATTTAAATAAGTGATAGTCACATTTATATCTTATTATCTTGTAGCATATATCACAATAAATCAATAAAATCCTTAAGCCATGCTTCCTTAGCAATTATTATGCTTGTTTAAATGTGATCTTTGTAAGTTTGTTTACACTGAAAAGAAGGTTTGATCCATTACTGTAACATGGTCCTGCGTACTAAATTTACATTCCATGATACCATGAGAAACCTCTACCACGATATCCATCTCGGTTGTTACCCTCATTCAACCATGATTTCCTCCACCATTATTATATCTAGATATAGTACTATCATTTTCATGTTCACGACCTTGGGAGATACTTTTTGTACTAGCCTATGTCAACCCTATCTCACAAGCCTCATAGAGATGGTCAATCGACTGGAAATTTTGTACCATGGGTGTGCATGTCACAATTTGTTGAATACATTGACACCTTATTTTGTGTGGTGTGCAACAGTGGGAATTCTCAAATATCATGGTTCTTATAGCATACATCCCAAGCCGAGAGTAGCGCACACATGCTCCTACATGAACAAATATCTATTGTGTGACCCTCTACGTCACATTTAATGTACCATAATCCACCACGAGTGTCATTTGTTGAGTTAGTAGATAAATTTTCAAGCTTAGAAGCCATGGCTGGGATCTAAGATTCAAGAAACGAGCTTAATCCAGTGTCTATGCTCCCAATGACTTATGTGCACATTGCCACTTCTAAATCCTCATTCAGGTCGGTGAATGTCTTGTGTGATATCGCCCTTCTGAATGACATCAAAAATCCTCCTAAAAACCACTATGTATGTTGGATCCAATGGATGTCATATGAAATCTTAGATAACAAATTATTAAAACGTGCATCATAATCCCTAACACTTTAAGCCAAGCCTTGTTTAATTTATTTCAATGTGTTGATGCTCTACTACTAAAATTCAGGTATATGGAATTCAACCAAGAAAGAAGTGTGCAATGCATCATAATCCACTGTTGTATGGTGTGGGTCATACTTCCTATACCATTTGTGTGCAACCTTGAAGTGTGGTAGAAAATGGGATAGCCTTTTTGTCTAAGGATATTATTGCTTTGGCCCTCAAAAAATGTTCAAAATTGTGCATGTGCTCTATTACATCTTCCACACCTCGATACTCTATTAAATGAAGGGACATCTCAAAGAAGATTAGAGGAGGTTGTTATGGTTGTGGGTTACCCCTTGTCCTAGATTTCTTGGTGGCCGACTAAATCCTGACCACGAACCTCCACTAGGGTTTCCTTTACTCAGAGGAGGACCAAAGCCTCCTGAGCCTCCTATCACTGCGACTAACAATGGTCCCGATAAAGAACTGGTCTGTGCATCCATAGTAGAATTGATATGTGTGTCAATTGTCTATCCTGATATCCCACTAATGGGATTAATGTCACTGAGTAAAGCACCAACGTTTTGTCATGTCATTGGGTCTACTGGAGTACTTCCAAACAAACCTTGTTTTCTAGATACATAATCCTATTGCCCTACCATATGTCATACCTTTATCTTATGTGCCTCTTGTGGTGATACTAAAATGTGTCTTCCTATATCCCTAACCCAATGTGATGATACTTGATTACCTTCTTTCTCATTGTCACTATGATGATAATTTATAATAAATTTTGAATTCTAAACACCAAGCGCAAGGGCTAAAGGTATAGGGTGGGTTAGATGTGCGCCAATGGATCTCATCCTTTCTTCATCAAACTCATTTTCATTACATGCTGAGGAGGTCCTTCTTTTGTGCTTCTCTGATATCTGAGGGACATGGTCCTACAGTCTGTTGCCTTCTACAGGGTTCCCATCACTTCCACGTGGCCCCATTGCTCTTATTCTTATCACCTCTTACACTTCCCTCTCTCGTGCATCATTATCTCTATGAAGTCTCTCTTCCTTGTCTCTTTCTTATGTTTGGACCAAATCCATTTTTTCCTTTCCTACACATAGTGGGGTTTTTGTTGAGTTGTGAAGCTTAATTACTTCACTTTAGCATGCAATTGGAACTTGCTGGAAAATACAATAAGAGTAATGGGAGATCAAAGTCAAGGGATAACAGATCTAAATCTAGAAGTAAGGGAATTACTTATTGGAAATGTGGAAAGAAAGGACATGCAAAGAAATATTGTTGGTCAAAGGATAAAGAGAACCAACAACCAGACAAAGGTAAAGAGGTGAATCTTGTTGCATGGTTACTTTTATAGGAGACTCTTGGAAAGTCACCAAGGGTGCTCTTGTTGTGGCAAGATGCAAGAAGGTATGAATGCTATATTTATCTCCATGTGTTACTGATTCCTTTTCTGTATTATCTACTTTAGATTCAGATGCATGCATGTAGCATAATCAATTGGGTCATATGAGTAAAAAAGGAATGCAAATCTTAAAGGCTAAGGGTAAGTTATTACATTTGAAAGATTTAGATCTTGATTTTTGTGAGCATTGTATCTTTGGAAAAAAAAAGAGTGAGATTTTTCAAAGTTGGGGCAACTAAGAAGGATCAGAAATTGGAGCTTGTACACTTAGATGTGTGGGGACCAACTCAGGTAGCTTCTCATGGAGGATCCCATTATTATGTTACTTTCATTGATGATGCTACAAGAAAGGTATGGGTTTATTGTATTAAACGTAAATATGATGTTTTTGAGACTTTTAAAGATGGAAAGCCCTTGTTGAGAATGAATCAAATTCTAAGGTAAAGTGCCTTAGATCTGACAATGGTGGAGATGACTATAATAGGGCTTTTAATGATTATTGTTCAGTGAATGGGATATGTAGAGAAAGAATGGTTCTAAGAACACCACAAGAGAATGGTGTTGCAGAAAGAATGAATAGGAAAATCATGGAACGTGCTACAACTATGAGGATACATTTTGGATTGCCCTTGCGGTTTTGGGTAGAAGCAGTTGATACAATGGTTTATTTGATTAACTGTAGCTTTCAAGTTCACTATATGGAGGAATACCAAAGAAAGCATGGACCAGAAAAGAGGTAGATCTTTCTTTTCTTAAAGTTTTTGGTTTAGAAGCTTTTGTGCATGTTGAAGCTTTTGTACTCGTGACATGTAGAATGCAAAACATGTTAGCACACCTATGGCTAGACACTTCAAATTGAGAAAAGATCAGTGTCCTTCATCACATGAGGACGTAAAATACATGACACAAGTACCATATGTTTCAGTAGTTGGGAGTCTCATGTATGGTATGTTATATACCAGACCAGACATTACACAGGTAGTGGAAGTTGTGAGTAGATATATGGCAAATCCAGGTAAAGAGCATTAGAAAGCAATCCAACGGATACTTAGGTATTTGAAAGGGACATCTAGCATGCAGTTAAGCTATGCAGGTTTGGATATTTCACTACGTGGCTATGTTGATTTGGATATGGCTGGAGATCTGGATAGTAGGAGGAGCACTACTGGATATATTTTCACAGTAGGTGGAACGAAAGTTAGCTGGATTTCAATATTGTAGAAGGTTGTGGATTTGTCCACTACATAGGCAGAGTATGTTGCAGATACATAGGCTAGCAAGGAGATGATATGGATGATTAGGTTCAAGGAAGAGTTGGGAAAGGAGCAAGGTGATTGTAAACTGTTTAGTGATAGTCAGAGTGTAATTCATTTGGCAAATAACTCAATGTTTCATTCGAGAATGAAACACATTCAGTTGAGGTATCACTTCTTACAAAAAGTATTGGAGGATGGATAGTTGAATCTGGAAAATATTCACATGAGCAAGAACCTTGCAGATATGCTAACGAAGCCATTAGCAAAGGAGAAGCTGGAGCTACACTCCACTTTTGTTGGTCTTTGAGTTTGAGACTTGAAGAGGAAGAAACAAAGCCAAGGAAGGATCCAAGAATGATGTTGTATAGGTATGGTGCAGTAATTAAACTCCAAGTGGGAGATTGTTGAGTTGTGAAGCTTAATTACTTCATTTTAGAATGCAATTGGAACTTTCTGGAAAATACAATAACTGGCATCGGTTATGGTCAGACCGCCATTGGTTAGGATAGACCAGCATTGGTCAAGGGCAAGTAGGAATGACGACGGTTAGGCAGAACCGGTGTCGTTTACCTGTGCAACGAAGTTTTAATTAACTCTCAGGAATAATATTTATTTTTAGCATTAAAATAAATTTATTAATTGTAATTGCATGGCTAAGTGCCCTAAGTCTATAAATGACTATATAAGCATAAAATATAGGGTTTAGAAGAAGGATAATGGATCATAATTACAAGATAATTATGTGATAGAGAATTATTGGTGAAGAAGAAAAAGCTTGATGGAAAGAAAGTACTATACATCTAAGAGGTGTGGAAGATTGCAAATCTTCATTGTATATCTTTTCAAAGCTTTGGATAATATATTGGCTTGTTTCTTGGTGGATGTAGCCCACACTAGGTGAACCACGTTAAATTTGGAGTTGATTTATGTCTCTTGGTTTGTATATTTATTCTGGTAGAATATTCACTTCTATTTGCATGTATGCTTAGATCTGATATATTGCATATACAAGCGGTGTGTTAACCCTAACATATCTCTCCTACGTGCTTCTTGGTAGTATCCAATTTAAGTTCCAATGTCTTTTCCCTGCCTAATTTCTAACTACAGATATTACATTTACATTCTTTGGGAGGTTCATATTTATTTTCATTTTCAACAAGTTTAATAAATGGAAACTTAGAAACCCATTCTAACTTGAAACTCCTTCCTAAGTCCCATTTTCTTAACTTTCTCTTTCTTCCAGAAATAGGTGTCACCTGATTATTTGTTGTGGTGGAATTTAATTTTTTTTTATTTGCAAAAATCTCACCTCCAACATTTAATTAGGCATGTGAGTCTGACGACGTCCGAGCACTAGAGTAGAAATGTAAATCATCCAGTGATGCATTTTAACCTTCATCCAATGGGATGTCTTTAAGGGGAGGCATTTCATTGTCGTCGTCATTAACAACGTCAATCATCAAATCCTCAATGAAATTAGTATGATTTTCATTTCAAATGCCATCATTATCCCTTGATTTTGTTGGTCTCGCTAGAGAAGGATGAGATTTCATAGATGTTTTCTCAAAATAAGATGTGATTTTTTGTATACCTATATTAGGAGGTGTTGCACTTGCTTTTTTTCTCGAGGTTCCCTTTTTAGTTCTCATTTTCTTGTAAATAATTTTTTTGTGGTGGGTGCAATGAGATGATAATTGACTAAGGCATTACAGTGTCACATGACATGGAAAAAATGACACTGGAAATGATTCACAATTCATATAGACTGGCAGTACCGTAAAATTAAAAAATGACATATTTTAATAGATTATAACATTTTTAACAACCTAACTTACAAAAGTAGATAAAACAATGTAGCATGATGAAAAACATGTTTTAAATAGGATTAATATTGAATAGACTTACCTTCACTAAGTGCTTGTAGGATTTAAATTGCAATGTTGTAGCCAACAAGAATTTTATTTATTTGATTTTTGTAAGCTAAATGCTGAATCCTTTTATCCTACTTTGCTAATTTGAAAATCAGAAAAGATAAAAAAATGTTTTCTTGATTAGTCTCCAGACTATAATATAGTGAATTTAATAAAATTTCAAAATTTTCTCCCTAAAAAGTCGGTGATTGAGACCAAAGGTTCCATAGAATTCTTGGTGATCCAAGAATGTTTTGAAATCTAGGCCTGTCAATTACGTGACGATCCATTAAAAATAGACGCTGTGATTAGAGATATGTTGGCTATTCGCATAAGACAAATTACCATTTTTAGATTTTTTGGGTGAAACGCAGGCAGTGGCATAGTCATTCAAATAGCTAAATGCATTCCAAAATTCCTACTATTCACCTGATTATGAATATTTTCCGCTAAAATTTTTCTTGGATATATGAATCATGATATGTTTGGACATGTTAGTATGACATTATGTATGGAGAATAGCTAACTTGCACATCCATTTTTTCCGTTAATTGTCTAAAAAAAAATCAAATATTACATTTCAAGCATGAGTCGTAGTGTAGGTTTTGATGATGGAAAAAGAAGGGTGAAACTTGAGCAAAACTAGAAAAACAAATCCTAAAAATATGTTTTTGGTTTTTGGTTATCTTTCATCTACCATAAGTACTTTCAATTCTTATAAGAAGCACTCATAATAGGAGTTTCTTCACGATATTTTGTTTTTCTAGGGTTTTTCTTGACAAATATTTATTTGCCACATATGTGGTACAATCATTTTTAGGTTGTATTTCTTAATTTCTTTCCCAACCAATTATTTTCAGGACCAAATATTTTACTAGAAAATTTTCAATATTAGTTATTGAGTATTACAATAAATATATTTGATGGTAATAATATTGTATTAGTTGAATAATTGTTTTTCAATTTAATAAAACTTAATTTTTTTCGAATACCACTATTTATTGGAAATTTTAACAATTTAAGAAATTTGGTTTGTTCATTTTGTGATTTTTTAAAAACTTTATTTGATTGTCTTCCCTTAAAATTTAATATTGGATTAATTTATGATGACATCTAATTTGTTTTATTGATTTTATGTTTTATAAACCATAATATTTAAAAGGTAGTTTATGAGATATACTTGTGTAAAAACTAAAATTTAGGGATTTCTTTGGAATGTTCACAAGCCTACACTTAATTAACTTATTACTTAGTCACTTTTTAAATTAAATTTTTTTATTTTGTTCTTCTATCATGTAGACACAAAATCACACACTTTGGGTATCTATTTAGTCTCGATTACATATAGTTATTCATATGATTCCTAAGTAAGAAAAGTACTAATTAACTCATGTCTTTGGTCACCTTTCTTTGTTTTCTGTTGCCACTTTTGGTCTTACACCCTTATTTTCTCAGTCTACCTTTTTATACTTCAACATTTATCATCCTAGACAACAATGCCAAGCTTGAACACCAACGCTAGGCACCTGTCCCCTCTATGCACCCCTGACTCCTTTGTACTTTGTTAACATCTTTTGGGTCCTTTCTATCTATTTGAGCATCTTATCTAGTAAGTCTTTTCAGGGTTAATTACGAAATTCAAGAAAAGGAATCATATCAATATAAATTGATGTGATCATAATAAAGGACAAAGCAGTAAGAACTAGCTATCACCACCTAATGTTGCATCCATCAAACATTTAAGAGATCCATTTCATCCATCTAGCATCATCCAAGGGACACAAGGTATGGTTATTCTGCATACACACTTCATAGGAGGGAAATTCATTCTATTCTATGCACACATCTATTACATTTCTTTACATTTAGCGTATTTACTCGCTATCAAGTGCGACACACACAAGAGCCACCTAGGGCACGATTCTGCACACACACACAAAATTACATTGGGTATGAGATGTAGTGCAACGATCAATCGTAAGATCACCATTATGACAGCTGAGGACATTATGACCTCTCATTCTGCATCTTCCTTTTTTAGGCTTTTATGTCTATTTGAGGATTTTGCAAGTTCATATTTCATTGTAGGTTTCCAGCGACCTTGACAATCTTGGAGCGACCTTGACAATCTTGGTGCGACCTCATAGCGAACAACAACGAGCACTTAGCAACTACTCCGAGGAGTTTTTTTAATCATTTCGACAGAAACAAGCTTAGGGCGTCCACGGGCGCCCTTGTCCTTCTCTAAGCACCCCAGTTCAGGCAGATCATCAACTCACACAATTTTCTGGGGTTTTGTGCCAAGCTCCTCTCTCTGTTCATCTGGTCTGCACTTTAGTATAATCCATATTTTATTGTGAATAAACTAAGTACCTTCTTCTCCTCCTTGCAATTAGAGTTTCATATTTTATTGCTTAGTTTGCTTAGCTTAATTTTTGTACTTAATTGTATATTAATTTACTGCTACAATAACAATCAGATTAGGCCTATAAAATTCACATTTAACTTAATCATATCCACTCTTCTGTACTTAAGTTTCATTCAATTATCAAGAATTTAATATCATAATATGTTTTTAAAATTATCCACAATACCATAAATAAAATAAAATTACTATAGACTCGACATAATCTTCATTTTAACCTACAAATTTGGGTTTGATTAGATCAATCTTTCTTATTAATTATATTTAAAAAACAATAATTTGAATTCACTTGCTATATGTATTAATGATATATTCTCATTTTAAATTTGAGAAGTTAAATCTAAAATCGAATAAGTGAATTTATGTTTAAAACACATTAAAACCCATTAATTAAATAGATGGAATTGTAAATTTTGTAATTTAAGTTTTTTTTGAGTATTTACATAAATTAGAGATATATAACAAATATTCAATTTAAAAAAATATATATCTTCTATTAATTTTTTTTTTTAACAACTATACAACTGCTAGTCTTAAAATAATGTAAAAGAACATCAAAATTTCTAAGGTTTGGTTTTTGACACGTTTAATAATGCATTTCCAATTGTCATTCCCATGAATTTACTCAAGATACACCTAACTCTTGTTTATTCTAATTTAGGTTATCATTAAAATCCACAAGAAAGATCTCTACACATTGAATGCCATCCACTTATTTGGCAAGGGTGTGAAGACTATCTTGCCATTTTATAGTGTGCTACTCCACCATAGATAGTTGGAGGTGAAATAAATAAATAATTAATATTGATTTTTCTTCTCCGTCCCCACACAAGGGCTGAGATTTGACACCTGTCTATCTATTTTTAAGGATTAACATTTATTTGACAGTTTTCAATTATATCAACCCTTCATCTATACCTGTTATTTATAAAAACTGTTGGTATATATATTATAAGTATTTTCTTTTATTAATTTATTATTAATATTCTTCTCGTATATATATATATATATATATATATATATATATATATATATATATATATATATATATATATATATCATTGAACTCCTTTTTTTTTTAAAAAAAAATCAAGGAGTTGATGTGATTCATTTAACTTGGCATACTTCAAGGCGCGTGAATATATAACAAGTCTTCTCAATCAGTTATGTAAATGTAAGAATAATGACCCCTAAGATTTGGAGGATTAAAACTTGGGTGGATCACTGGTGAACACTCAGACCCCACAATCACACCACATCTTTGCGCCCAATAAATTCACTGAATTTATCTACAAAACAAAAATAATGAAATTTTCTTTTTTCTCTCTTTTTTAACTTAGAGGAGTTGATGTGATTCAGTGACTCAGCACACTTCAAAGCACGTTAATATAGGGCAAGTCCTCTCAATCATCTGTGTAAATACAAGGATAACTGACCCTTGAGACTTAGAAGATAAAACTTGGATGGATAGCTAAAGAGCAGTTAAGACTCACCAGGGGTTAAATTTGACGGCCACCTCTCCCTGTGAAACAATTTTCGAGTGACGGTAATTTTTCAATACAGCCCTTCAAAAACACAAAATAATGTTATTTTTTACTTAACTATTCTATATTTATTATATCTTTTTTATATCTATATATATATATTTTTATAATTTATATACAAGTCGCGTGTGACGGTTAGATAAAATATTTACAAGTATTTTATGTCTAAAATCACGAAAAACGTCTAAACGGCCGTCAAATTTAACCCATGCCTTCAACTTATTCCACCAAATACTACACTTTTTTTCAACCATCCTTTTCACAAATGTTGGGAAGTATTCTCTTATAATTTTCATTTTTAAAAGGATGGGATAATTTTGATGATAGTGTCATGAAAAAGTTTAATCAAGGTGTTTTTAAAATCATTATCGTTTACTATCTAAGGATTTTCTTAGTATTCTATCTTAAAGATTATCGCTTACTCGATCTGCATTCCAATTTATTTACAATCTTTTATAAGACTTCAAGCCTCTAAAACTCTTTTGTTGCTAGATGGATCATTTTGTATAGGTGGATCACTTGTTGATTCATCTATATGTATATCATGTTGTTGAGCTCAAGATTAATGTGTTATTCATTTACAAGATTGTTTTGGACCTCTTGTATATCAAAGTCATTTAGAATGACATTCTAACCATATTCATAAATAGGAATCATGAGTGTGGGTTTTGTCTAACTCGAATCAAATGGAAGATCAATGTTAAGAACTCATGTATCAATTAGATAGTCAAGATTAGATTTAACGCACTTGTTGAAAAAGAATCTTAAACATGGCTTTAAAACTTAAGTTGGAAGTGCACATACAAGGCAACAAATAGCACTATGACTTCACTAGTTAACCCAATAAGTACTTTATTTTCTTATTGAAACGTATTAACACTCCTCTTTTCCTTATGAACCACCAAACTTGAGTAAATAAATCGACCAAAACTTTCTAAAAAAACTCAAAAAAGATTAGAGTTTTTAAATAGCCAAAAATGTTAATCCACACTTCTACCTTAAAAAATACTTCTTAAATTAAATCAGCTAGCCACAAAAAAACTTTGAACAACCCTAACAAATACAAGTGATCAAAGAAGAGGTGCTTAATTGTTTGAGATTCACCATAGATAGAAATTACCAAAATTCATGATAAGAGTTTTTTTTGTTAATCTTTTATTCACACACAACCATCTAAAATAGGCCTTCTTGAGTTCCAAATATGATGCTTGTCTATGATAAAAAAAAAAATGTCTGCCCACATTTTGAAAGAGAAATTAACAAACCAATTAATATTATAAAGGGTTGTATAAGACAAATTATATAAAGACATGATTATCATCTCGGTTTGTTAGAGGATCTTTCAATGATATGGGTACATTTAAGCCAATTGATGTTGTCCCAATTTTCAATAAATGAATCCATCATCAGGTTTTAGTGCCTTCTTGGGCAGTGTGAACCCACAACATCAGTTTTTTACCATCCAAAATATATATGTGATGTTTTGATCCCTTTAATAATTCATCCCTTAGTTAACAACCTCTTATCAAAGTAAGAGATTTATCATTGACAACAATATTTTACCATAAAGATATATTCCCTTGGCATACACTACATCAAAGCAAGAAAAATGAGTTACCCAACTACAAGATGCTTTGACAAAATACGAAGCCCTATAAAGATAGCCAAAAATTGGATACCCAACATACTTAAGAGAGTGGGGCCTAAATATAAGATTTATGGGATGAACACTTTTCCACATGCTCTTTCCTTTGTGTGTTAAATTGAAAACTATTATATCTCAAAAGAACTTTCCAAGGCTCCTCCCCATTAAAGGCCCTCATAATCTATTTAAAAGGAGGTTGGATAAGGTTTTGTATGCCACACTAATGAGTGTCATACCTTGATGATCAACTTGATAACACTTGTGTATATGATCCTAAGTATGTGTACTTAACTGAATAGTTTTTTGCAAACTTTAATAAGTTTAATTGCAATATATTCTTTATTGCAAATATATAGCTTTGTTGAAAACTCATCAATAGTAGGGAGGATTTTCATCATTTCGAGTGAGAATATAACATGGTTTATTTCATGGAGGATAACATCTTTCTCAATAGGAGAAGTCTTTGTATAATCCAACTTCCTAGATACATATTTAGCACATATAGCTCTTTGTAGAACACTATCAAATATCTCCAGGTGAATTAGCCTTATAGAAAGAGAATGCCTTTGACATATCCCTAGGGTCACACATAATAGTGTCCTCATTGTTAACCACTTGTGACCCTAATTGTTGAATTTAATAACTATAACAAACCTGAATCACTTGGATACATATAACCTCACACTTTAACATACCAATCGATAATGCAATTAAGAAAAAAACATTTTTAGACAAGTTAAAATTTACAATGCTTACGATCTCCCTGAAGACTACATCTAGACAAAGTTGAAAGATGATTCCAAGCATTCTTGTTTCTAAATGAAAAAAATACGTCTTGTATATATAAGGCTCCATAATGGTAGGTGAACAAATATGATATATAATTTTCTATTTTAGAAAAGGAAATCATGCTACCCTAAGTAATCTTAACCTACACTAACACCCCCTTTAAATGCAACTTAAGGAGTTTTTGAAAAAAGAGGGATAAAAACCTCCTATATGGGTCCAGATAAACAAGTCTAATTAGCTACTCATCTTTGACATAAAAGATAATCATGTCGAAAAATGCCAAAATGTCCTTATGGATGTCATGACATCTTGCCATAATACATGGGTAAGCAACGAGTGTAACTGCTAATTCAAAAAGGACATGGTACATTGAATAAGAAAATCACTCTAAATATATAGGGTCATGAACATATCACATTAAGGAAGTGGTACACAATATCCTCCCATAATGTTGAACTAGTGTATGTCTGAAGGAAATTAAGGATAATGTTGAAGTAATCTAACACAACTTGTAGAATATAACCCTAACAAGGATGGTGTCGGTTTCACTCTAGAAAAAGACTCCTTACATGGGTGGGTTAGTCCACTGCTTGGATGAAAATGCCACTTTTGGAAAAGAAGAAGAGAGAGCATAGGAGTGAATCAAAGAGGAAAATGGACCTCAATCATTTTACTATAATTGTAATTTTTTGTCTAAATTTGAATAAAATAAAATTGTCATTTTTCTACATGTTTAGTGTATCAGAAAACTTTCGAAGGAGATAAGAATTTCTAGGGAGTAAGGTATTCATTAACTTGACCCCCTAATTCCTAACTATACCATCTAGTTTGCAATGGGTGATTAAAAGGCACCCAAATGAAATATTGTTGGAAGGAATGTAAGAGTAAGGGAACAAATAACTACATAATTAGAATACATGATGACAAGGATCCAAACAATATTGGTTGCAATGGAGACTACATAGATATAAAGAAATTTCATGTTGAAGATCCAAGTGATGATGAAGAAGTAGGAGCCTAAGAAGCTCAAGATGTTGTAGTAGAATATGTGGAGAATGAAGATGAAGATATATTTCTCAAAGCCATGGCAAGACTTGTTAGTAGTAAACCAATATTTAATACACCTTAATATAGTGGGAGTTTAAATTTTGTAAGGAGCTTCTAGATTGGATTACATAGATAGAGAAGTACTTTGACATATAGGATGACCTTTTGGTTCCCATCTAGAACCCTTCATATCCTATTTTTAACAAGTTCTTATCATATTCTCCTTGTATAGCTACAAAATAGTTTGTATTTAGTAAAGAGATAGATCTCGGAGCATACATCTCTCTTATGGAGTTTTCCCTTTATATCCATTTGGAATTACAATAAGAATTGTTTGTATTGATAGCTCTTTCATTGTGAATTTGATTGTTATAGCACATTAAGAACCATTGTTAGTGTGTTGTCCATCGGGTTGCACTTCAATCCATATCACATATATTATTCACATAATTTATTGACACACATTTCTTGATTGCATTTATGAATCTAAGTCATATTGTTTCTATACACTGCGATTATGGCTTATTGATAGAACTTCTTACACATTTGGTTTTAACATCTTGAGTGATATATCATTGGTAATTACACATTTTTTGATGACATGTTATGATTTAGTAATTTCTTGTTACACATCGCTCTATGTACATTGATTTCTCTATTACATGTCTGACATTTTTTTTGTTACACATTGCTTACTTTCATTTGTTACTACATGATGCTTATATATTTCTTATTATAAACTTTTTTTACATCACTTATTTTTACATGTTTTTTCTTCTACACATGAACTAACATATAATACTACTAACACTAGTCAAGTATATCATGTTTTGGAAGTCATGGCACTATATGATGGACATGTCATATTATGTTTTTTTATGTCATGTCTTAGGTCACTGTTGATCCATTAAGCATTGAGTAATGGTTTATAATCATGCTACTTATCTTATCACTGCTATGATATCCATTTGAATCTTGATAAAACACTTTCATGATATATTTTATTGTTTTGATGATGCATACACATTAATGAGCTTACATTGCTAATGTCTTATGACTTCTACACATTTCTTGTTCTTGATTTTTCATTTTTTTTTTTAAATGATAACATGACATGTTTAATCCTATGAGCATACAACTTTTTTTTATCACATTGCTTTATCTCATGAATGCTACATAACACTATTACTAATAAATTCCTTTATCTTATGAAATATGTACACAATTTACCATATGAGTTAATACACTATTATTTATTGCATTGATCATGTTATTGTACTTTTACATGACTGAAACTTTATCTTTTTAGATGGTTTATCCTTTACAACATCCCTTATCTCAAAAGGGGGAATATCATGGGGTTTTCTAACACATTCATGGAGATTTCAAATACAAAGCTTTAGATGACACCAAAAAAGGATATGTACCCATTTATTACATCACCACATCTACACAAATATTACATCATGATAAAGACACATAGATTGAATTAAGAAACCCAATTATTATAGATGGTTACACTGTAACGCTGAAAATTACTAGAACTGGAAAATGGGGATATATATATATATATATTACGCAGCTGCAATCATACAAATTTATTTAATCAAATTTATTCTTTTGATCTATCTGATAACATCCATGTAAGCCATGTACAACTGAGAAGGGTGTATTTAGATCACCATGATCTCCCTTTGCCACTACTTCGAGTGACAATGGTTACTAGCATTTTGACTCAACATTTTTTAGGGCATGGGAACCATGTGAAAGTCCTTGGGTCTACCACGAAGCTAGTTTTCTGACTTCGTACTCCAATATCCAATCATTGCCTACCTCATGTTCAGTGTTCAACTTCTCTATGATCAGGTTACTGGCAATTTTAATTTTAATTGGAGGACTAGGTGATCAGACAATGCTCAGCCATCAATGCATTACTTTGGCCAAAGTTTTTCTGCCGTGCAGGGTACGGCTAAACACAAGACATCACACTAGTCTTATGAGTTTAAGTCTTCCACCACCTCACAACTATCTCTTTCACAGTTATCTAGATCTTATAGTTTATATTTACTTTATTTCCAATTTAACCTATCTTGCAAGAGTTTATATTGAGATAAATGCCAAAGGCCAACTAGGATCGTCATGAGATAAGTCTAAAGGATCTTTTCATCTATTTACCATTCCATTTAGTATCTTTTTTCTTGATGTTTGATTTTTTAACCTTAAATTACTTTTTTACAATGATACTCTTCCATTCTCTATACAACAAGATTTACAATCTTATCATATTAATACCAAGTTTATCGAAAGGCTGAATTAAATATATATTAAAACATGTACATTTAATTATTCCTTCGATTAGCTACGCCACTAAATAGCTTATTTAATTTAGAAATTAAAGACAATTGATTGTTAGAATAATTGCCCAATTATTGGCTTCATACATTGACAAATATCAAATAAATAAATAGAACAATTTATGATAAATAAGATTTCTCACTTCTAATATTAAATCAGAAGCTGTCCTCAAATTCATTTAATATGTTATTTAAAACAGAATGTATATTCATCTCATTATTTACAAATAATGCTGCAGAGATTAGGAGAAGATATTCATGCCTGAAGTATATACCCAAAATCGGCAACCTTCTCACATCTTCCCGCTCCAATAAGTTGAATCCTTCTTTCCTCCAAAACTCACACTGGTATTCTAGAAGAGAAGAATGGGATATCATCCTTCTACAAAGGAGAAATAAAAGTATCTCATTTAGATCCATGCTATGATAGAAACTATCACTATACATGGAGAATTTTTGGGCATATCCCAATGTTGCTTCATGACGTCTAATTGTCATGCCACATACTTGGTGTTAGATGGAAGGCGTGTCCCTTTCAAAATGACTCTCAGCATTTTAAATATTAAATTATCATTATTATTATTCAATTATTTAACTTTTGATATTATATGCCAAATACCTTTTATTTTACCAATATATAATGTATCACAAATTACATAGGATGCATTTTTTTTTTACGTGTTTTTCATTAATTGATTCATAACTATTAATGGTACACAATTAGATCATTACCAATATCTAGGTCCAGCAATCATGTGTCACTCTAATCAAATGTTATCAATACATAATCAAACCATGAATCATTCTAACACCCAAATTTTGGTTAAACCATATAGCAAATCATGCTTCAAATAAAATAGATGCAAGTAGTTATCATGGTTACCTTGCAATCAAGTCGAACAACTTAACATAATTGACTGACCCAAACATAATTAAAATAAAATGACCGGAATTAGACATATTCCCTCTAGGTAAAGATTCAGCTATATAAATTAATTAATAACTTTATTTCAACCTATGATTAAGGCCTAATCAATGTATTTATGAAGGATCGAACTAAATAGTGTAAAAAACACCGGGGTTAATTCGTTCCACACATGTCATGCCCCGCAATAGAAGCTATGGGTTATGATACAACAAAATCAAATTGAATTTTATACCCACATGATGATAATCGTCTGAAGTCCTATTTGCATAGACTTAACAACAATAGTTAATTTAACACTTCCAGTAACGAAATCCTTTAAGAAAGACTAAGTTATAGTTGGTTTAGACTTTTATACACTAATTTATAATTTTGATTCAGGTAATACAATTATACCTACAGGGTGATCATTTTGTACATATCCATCTCAGTAGGTTCCAGCATTAAAATATTTTCCATGGAGGAGAAATTATTAGAATCTGGAAGCAATCTATATGAGGGCAGATGTGATGAAATAAGTATTGAGTAACATGAGTCCCACTTAATCAGAAATAGCTATCAAGCTCATATAGAATAATGTTGCACTGCATTTTTTTAGCCATAATGGAGGGGTCGCTTGGTCAGTGCCGTTAACTTGTCCGTCAGTTCTAGGGCTTCCGATAACTCGTCCTTGCTCAACTGAGAAGAATCGAATTTTTTGAGAAAATTGATTGGGAACACCCAGGGCTTTGCTATTTTTTCTAGGTTTAGCTTAAACCACATAATGGAAGCTTAAGAGAATTTTTAATCCATGGAATTTCCTTTTTAAATTTCATGTCTAAGCAATTAAGATCAGAAGCTGTCCACAAATGAATGGAATGTTCGATTTAAGAACAGAATGTGGAAATTCATCATTACTTGCATGTCCCACATGTTCCTCCTAAGGGCTCAGATATGTCATGCCTAAAGTAAACCTAGAATCGGAACATCTGCTACTCTTCCTGCTCCATTTTTAGTTGTATCCTATCCTTATTCACATTATTCATGTGAGTGCAATTTGAGCTTATAGAGAAGAATCAAAACAGATATAGTGAGAAATAATCCAATAATTTCCAGGTTTGAAAGCCAACCACAATGCTTGCTTGTTGTAGACACTTTCGTAGCCCCCCTTTTCAAGTTTTAGTTCCCCGCACTTTGATAACTGAAACTAAATAAGGAGGGCTACAAAGTGCTACAACAATTGATAATTGAACCCCTATAGTGATGGTTCATATGAGTTGTAGGCACGATTTTATCTGCTGGATCGAAATTGTTAGACTGAGACTGTCCATATGACTTATACATTGTTGGAGAGGCAGAATTGCTCTCTGATTTACAAGGAGGCAGTTTTACTAATGAAACCATCAAAGTGTACTGTTGGCTCATCAAGAATTATCAAGCTAGTAGGGAGAGTTTTTATTTTGCTGTTTCAATAATGCAAACATGTGTCCACGTGATTGTTTCACCTTTGTTAGCACTCTCAGCCTGTGTTAAAATTGGGAGCTTTGAAACAGGGCACGGGCACACACCAAAGCATAATGGAGAGGGGACGGAACTTTTTCCATATGTTGTGGTTGCAACTTGCATGTGCTGTGTTAGATATGTATGGGAAATGTGGAAACATGCACTTGGCATATGAACTGTTTGACAAAATGCCTGAAAGAAATGTGGCTTCATGGACTGCAATGATTTTGGGTTATGCACAAAATGGTTTTGTTGAAACTGCATTGGAACCTTTCCAAGAAAATACGGTTGGTTGGTTTGAAGCCACACCCCCAACCTTTGTTGATATCTTCCTAGCTGCTGTCAAAATGGGAGCTTTAGAACTACGCATGGACATCCATCAAAGCATCATGGGGAGATAATATCCCTTAATGTCTTGTTAGGTACCCAGATCTGTTTGTATGCAAAATGTGAAGGCATACACAATGCATGTGAACTGTTTGACAAAATACCTGAAAGATATGCGGTCTCCCGGGCTACAATGATAGCAGGATAAACAAAAAAATGGGTCTGTTAAGAAGGCATTGAATTGTTTGATAGAATGCCTCAAATAAATGTTGTCTCATGGAATGCCATGATGGTAGCATATGCACAAAATGGAGGTGTAGCAAAGGGATTGTGATTTGTTTGGCAGAATGTCTCAAAGAGATGTGGTCTTATGGAACATACCATGACCATGTAAGCTTCATTTTTGTTTAATTGGCTTTCAGCCATGCATGTTCAGTGCATGAGGGTTGTAAATACTTAGATGGCATGAGTGCCTCTTGTAGAATCATGCCTAGAATTAATCATTATGTTTGCTTGGTGTTTGATGAGCACATGAGAATGTGCAAAAATGTGGAAGCATGTAAATGGTTCAGCAATGCCTAAAAGGAATGTGGTTTATGGGCAGCAATGATTGCAGGAGGTGTAAAAATAAAAATAAAAATGATTTGGTTAAAAATTCCTTGGAAACCTTCAAGCAAATGCAATGGGTACGTGTAAAGCCAGGTTCCACAACCTCTGTCAGCATCCTCCCCGCATGTGTAAAAATAAGAGCTTTAGAATTGAGCATGGAAAACTATCAAGGCATAGAAAACAAGATGTTTTGTTTGCAATGCAACTTCCTTGGTAGACGTGTATGTAAAATGGTGGAGCTGAGGACGCTTGAGGACTAGTTGACGAAGTGCCCAAGCAAGAGACTGAACCCAAGCTTGCGGCTTCGACCGACTTCGTTCTCTAGGCATGGTTCTTCTTCCCTTACCTCTCATAATTCTCGTGTTTTAGTTCTCTTTTGCAACTAATTTATAATTTTAAATTATTAGGATTTTTAAATACAGTTAAATGTCTCTTCAACTCATTGCAAAACAATAAAGTGTCATGTCGCAACTCTCGAAGCCATTATAACTCGCCTACTTTAAATCATGAACTATCACCCCCGCTTCGAGATGATCTAGAAAACTCTTACCCTTTTTATCGCTCCAATATCGTTTTATCGACCAGAAAAATTTGACTCTCCATTGAATAAGCTGACCCTCTTCTTGCTTAAAATAGTTAAATTTTGCATAAAATAGTTAAATTTTGCATTTTCGGAGACTCACAAAGTACCCTTTGCAACTCTTGAAACGAGATGTGAAGTTTCATTCGTGTACCTTGGTATACAAGGAGTCGTCTGGATTTTGGTTTGACCCGAAACGATCATATGACATCCTTTTGATGCTCTTCTACGAGCCCTGCTACACCGGTTTACAACAGTAGAGAGTTGTTAAAACTAGAAAGTTGGCTTTTGTTTGGGACCACCATTTGAAACCCGGAAAGAAAAATCACATTCCATCTTCGCAAACCTCTAGTGTTTATACTAGACAAATGCATGGAACATTCAGCATAGGGAAGAGTACTTTTTTGGATAGTTTGGTGAATCCATTTTGTAAGCCTCTGATCGCAGTTTGACGAGGTCAAACTGGACCAATTTCTCCTTGTCACTCCATAAAGCTTGTCACCATTTGAAAATAGTTTACTAGTTCTCCGTCCCGTCGACTTTGATGAAATCTCCTTATATAGGGGAACTAGTAGGAGATGCCTCGTTGCGTGCTTCTCCATCAAAATTCAGTTATGGATGCAATTTTCTGGGCCCTCAAGTTAACTTTTGGCATTTTACAACTAGGTGAACTACAACCAGTGGCCTCAGAGAACTAACTGCCAAATGCAAATCGTTCGCTCTTTTTCAATTCCGTCAGTTGCTATGAATTCTTGGTATATCTGGGGACATGTAGAAAGTTATTCATGGTGTGCGTGTTCATTGGAAGATAATCTTTGGAAGCAGTTTCTTAGCCTCAAAGCCCGTTTTGTTCATTTTGTAGCTAGTGAGAAAATGTAAAAGTAGAAAGCTGTGGACCCTCGTAGGGTTGCCAAACCACCCTAGAAACTTTTAACACACGTAAATAACTATTTAAAACACTATAATGAAACCTGTTGTGTGTATTAGAACTTTTGGCAAAATGATGTTTTCTCTCTCTTCCCTTCTCTTTCTCTCTCCTGGGTTACAAAATGAAGAAAAATGAAATGCGATGGATACATGTTCCTAGACCTTTTTATTTCAATTGCAAATTGTAATTATTGTTAGATGTAAATGGGAATCTGAAATATGATACTAATGATTGCTTAGGGTGGATGCCATGCCAGCGATTTATCGCTGATATCATGCTCACGTGGGTTTTGCAAGATGGAAGATCGACGACGAAAAGGGCGATGTGTGATTTAATTATTATTATTGTAATTTTTATAGGTCATTGTAAAATGAATAACTGTCTAATGCATTCTCTTGTTACCAAAAAGTTATAAATGTAATTTGTTAATATGCATGATATGCTAGTTTTAGGGATACTTAGGAAATGTGCATCTAATCACTGGTTCGTTATGTTTCTTAGTTGTGTATTAAAAAAAAGAAAAAAAGGGGGGGGGGTTGATTTATACTTAGTAATTTGAAAATAGAAGTTAATACATTATAGTACCTTCTCAGTCTTTAATAAATGATTAAATTAATTATTGGGTTACCTTCTTACATTGCAAACACAATAACGAGTTTTAATGGGAACACTCAACCGTTAATAAAATATTCGTGCATACTTCCCTGCATGTGTGACCCTTTGTACCATATAAGAAATTTAAAACCCTAGAACGACCTTAAACTTTGCACTCGATGAGACCTCTTAGGTTAGGTAAATAAAACCCCTAATTGGAGTTACTGTCACAGTCATTAGGTTAACGACATTGTCGTGAACCCATATTTTAGGATTGTCATGGTCCAACTTTATCCAGAGTATGCGGTTTCCTTCTAGTTTTGGTAATCGCAAGAAGAATGTACTCTCTTCAGGTCCGACACTAGGCTAAGTGGTGAAGATCGCCTTGGAAGTCACCTTATGAGTCCTTGTTAGAAGGAATGGCTAAGCGGTGTAACCTTCCCATCTGTGGAGTGGGTAGAGATATTACTCACTTTTATCCTACTTGATTTCTGAGCCGTACAAAATTAGATCTAGAAATTAACTTCATCAGTGAATGAAAGCCCTGTTGGATCCAAACGACCTAAACAAAGATCGCGATATGGTTTATCTTTGTCTTGCATTCTCGTTAGTGAACCCTTTTGTCCCTCGTAGATAAATGTCTTGTTTTGGGTATGTGAAAATTTAGTGCCTTGACCTTCCACGAAAGGATTATAGGGTAAATACATTTTAACCTTAATCATACCTATAATAGAGATTGAAGCCCTAGGTGAAACTGGAATTAAGCTTAACCATGTGCTTCTTTAATATGTCAGACAAGTACTTTCTTAACTCTTTGGTTTAAATGATGGTAATAATGAGACCCTAGTGCGACGCAAAAGTAAATCATACGAGAGTAAAACCAAAATTTGAGGTTAGGATTAAGGGCACTCTTGGAGTCCTTTAAACTTAATTAAACAATTTTTTTTTTGCGTTGCAAAGAAAATAAGTCACCCTGGTGCGACCAATCTTTGAGAAAATAAAAGATATATAAATGGAAGTCCATAAGATAGTGAACTTTATTAACCTTGGGTAGCGAAATAAATGTTCCATGATCGAAGGATGTTCTTGGGAAGAAGCTATCTTGAATCTATGTCTTCCTTAATCCCAAGATTTCATCTTGACATCACGTTAGATTCTCTTGTGTAGCAATGGTAAATTTCAAACATTAAATAAACGTTTGAGAAGCATATTCTTAACATAAGAACAAGATAATTAAGTACTGGATATGTGATTTGGATTGTGCCAAATATGTATGCCAGTTATGGAAATTTATATAAAGTATAGGAAGCCAACTTGAGAAGGTCGAATTGTATTTTCAACCGCGGAATAAACTCAAGAAAATGTAGGATCATGTTTTAGAAGGATCATCAAGGTGGGTGCGGAGTTATTTGTTCCGAAATGTCATGCCTCGCAGCAGAAGTTGTGGGTCATGATACGACGAACCAAATGAATTTTACACCCAATGATGATCTCGTCTAATCTTGTTTAGACTTAACCGTAGTTAATTTAACTTATAAGAAATTTTGGGATTTTACATACTCCACCCCTTAGAATAATCATCGTCTCGATGGTTTCAGGATAAATAGATAAACTAAACCCATCATTCATTTGTTGCATTAATATATTTCAAATCAGCATAAAATTTGTATCAATATCATTTCAGCTGAATCATAATGGTCACAACATTCCTTATACATCTAGAAAATCAGTCACATAATCTATAGACATAACACATTACTACTTAAACGACATATTTTTCAGGTTCATTACAAAATCTTCAACAGTAACTACTCGTCAAAAAGTACCTTAGTTCCAATATTCAGTTACAAGCTTATCTACAGGATTTTCTTATCTACCTCTTTACAGAAAAACTGAATTTAGCACTATAACAAAAATATATTCTTAAAAATCAGTCAAACAGATGCGGAAAAGTAGTTTGGATATCTTCCGAATTCTCCCAAGTGGCACTTTCTTCATAATATTGGTCCCATCGGACCTTACATTACGAAACCTCACGGTTTTTCAAGTGCAACTTGCGGGTTTCTAATATCCTTATAGGCTCAACCATGATTACCCCTGGATCCAAAACCTGCAATAAATCCCAATTAAGTACATGTGTTAAATTAGGTACATATTTCTTAAGCAAGGATACATGAAATACATTTTGCATCTTGGATAGAGTGGGAGGCAGTGCTAGCTTGTAGGCTACTGGTCCAACGACCTTTAGGACTTCAAATGGTCCTACAAACCTAGGAGATAGTTTGGCAGACCTGCCAAATGAAATGGAACTCTTTTTAGGTTTGACCCTAAGAAAAACAATTTCTCCCACATTAAATTTTATGTCAATTCTTTTTAAATCTACATAACTTTTCTGTCTATTTGTGGCCTCTTTCAATCTTTCTTGGATTAATTTAACCTATTTTTCCATTTCCAACAGCATTTCAGGTCCAATTAGTACTCTATCTTTAGGATTATCCCAACTTATTGGTGTTCTACACCTACGACCATATAAGGCCTCAAAAGGAGCCATTTGAATGGAAGAATGGTAGGTGTTATTATAGGCAACTTCAACCAAGGGAAGATACTCTTCCCATTTGTATTGCTGATCCATGCAATACATTCTTAGTAAATCTTCCAACACTTGATTTACTCTTTCAGTTTGACCATCAGTTTTAGGATGGTAGGCAGAACTTATGTTTAGTTTTTTCCCTAAGGTAGCATACAAAATCTGCCAAAATCTAGAAGTCATCCTTGAGTCCCTGTCTGAAATTATTATTTCTGGAACTCCATGTAATAGAAAAACTTCTTGCACAAACATTTTTTCCAGTATGGGTGAATTATCCTTTAAATTACTTGCTATAAAATGTGCCACTTTAGTTAACTTGTCTACAACTACAAGTATAACATCATGTTTATTTTGGGACATAGGTAGACCTTGGACAAAATCTATACTTATAAGTTGCCACTTATATTTTGGCACATTGTGAGGATATAATAGTCCTGCTGGATGTGAATGTTTAGCCTTTACTTGTTGACATTCCAGGCATTGTGAGACATAAAGAATCACATCATTTTTCATTTTTTTCTAGAAGTATTGCTTTTTGATGTTCGCCATCATTTTTGTTACTCCTGGATGTCCTGAGTAGGGAACATCATGAAATTCTCTCATAACTTTATTTCTGAGCTCTTTACCCTCTGGTACATATATTCTGTTATAACGCAGAATCCCATCTGTTTCCAAATTGAAACCATCATACCTTTTGTCTCTCAGATCTTTTTCTAAAGTTGTTTTAACATGATTGTAGTAGGGGTCATTGGTTAACTCATTTTTGACTTCATCTTTGAATTGGGCTCTTAATGCAATTATAGCAGCAATATACTTTTTGCGAATTAAGGCATCAACCACCCTATTCTCTTTTCCTTTAATGTAATTTATATCAAAGTCATAATTTGCTAGGAACTCCAGCCATCTTCATTGCCTTGCATTTAGATTCGATTGTGTAAAGATGTACTTGAGCCCAAGATGATCTGTTTTGAGTTTAAAAGGTTTCCCAAGCAAATAGTGCCTCCAAACCTGTAACGCATGAACAATCCCAATAAGCTCAAGATCATGTGGTGCATAATTTACTTCATGCTCCCTCAATTTCCTCCTTTCAAAAGCTACCACATGCCCATCTTGTAGTATTTCACCCAAACCTTCCCCTGAAGCATCAGTTACCACCGAGAAGTTCCCGTTTGGATCCAGAATCTTCAACACCAGAGCACTTGTGAGTCTACCTTTTAACTCCTTAAAGGCTTCTTCACACTTGATGTCCCAAATGAATTTCTTACCCTTCTTTTTCAAAGTGATAGGTCCTGCTAACTTAGAAAAGTGCTTTACGAACTTTCGATAATAGCTTGCTAGACCCATAAAAATTCTCACTTCAAGCACATCCTTCGGTGCTGGCCATTCCATGATGGCACTGATCTTTGAATGTTCCACCGAGATTCCCTCTTTATTTATTATGTGGCCTAAGTATTGTACTTTGTATTGATAGAAAGCACACTTAGATAATTTTCCATATAATTTATGTTTTATGAGAATTCCTAGCCCAATCTTTAAGTGTTCATCATGTTCTTCCTCATTCTTGGAGTACATTAATATATCATCGAGAAAGATAAGTAAAAATTGGTCTAAGTATTCCCTAAACACATTTTTCATCAAGTTCATGAAAGCGGTAAGTGCATTTATTAGACCAAAGGGCAAACTGTAAACTCGTAATTTCCATACCTTGTTCTAAAAGTGGTTTTATGGATATCTTCATCCTTGATTCGTAGTTGATGATAACCGGATCTGAGATCTATCTTGGAAAAAAAAATTACGCCCCCATTTGATCAAATAGATCATCAATTCAGGGCAGCGGGTACTAATTCTTCACTGTTATCTTGTTGAGCATTCGATAATTAATACAAAGTCTAAGGGTCTCATCCTTCTTTTTTACGAAGATAACCGGTGCACCCCATGGTGATATACTTGGTCTAATCAGACCCAAGGACAACAAATCATGTAATTGAGCTTTCAATTCAACTAATTCGGTTGTTGTCATTCTGTACGGTGCCTTGGAAATTGGTTTCGTTGCTAGTTTGACCTCTATTGTGAAGTCAAATTCACGCTTAGGTGGAAGTCTGGGCAACTCATTTGGAAACACATCTCTAAATTCCCTTAGGATGGGAAATGCTTCAATTTCAAGCTCAATTTCTTGTCCTGAATTTGATATTTTTACAGCATATAGATGGCAGCTCTTTCGCTTTGCCTTTTTCAGCTGTATGGCGGAAATCTGCCTAGTGACAAACTCTCTTTTAACACCCTGAACACTCGTTGTTTTCTGTTGATCATCGCAGCAGGTTACAAATTTTCCTAAGCAATCCAAGGTTGCATTATGTTGACTTAACCAATTTATACCTATGACAACATCATAGGATACAAGAGGTGCCACATACAATTTTAATCTTATTGTGAACTCAGGTAATTCTAGTGGTGCCTCAAACAAACACTACTTCACTCTATGTACAACATTATTTCCATACTATATAGTCCAAGTGTGTTCCATGTACCCAACTCTTATTTTGAGTTTATCAGCTACTTTAGATGAAATAAAACATTCTGTTGAACCAGAATCAAATAAAACAGAAATAGGTTCTCCAAAGAGCTTACCTGAGGTTTCAATGGGAGTCGCTTGCTTTTCTGCTTGCTTATTATGGACTGTAGCATAAATCTTATGTTGTTTCCCCTCTTTATTTACTGTAGTAGATCACTTCTGCTGGTTATTCCATTTTCCTCTTTGCAAATAGTTGTTAGCGAAATGATCGCCACCGCACTTAAAACATCCACCCAGAGGTCCTTTTCTCTCAATCTTATTCTGGCTGAAACTTGTTCCTTGTTGCCCATTATTTTTATTATTCACAATAGTTCTACCCACTATTCCTCTTTTATTGATAGGCCTGAACTTGTTGTTTCCCTTTTTCCATGTTGGTTTACTTGCAGTTGGTGTTTGAAAACTGCTATTTTTCCTTCTATTTTCCTCTTTAGAGGCATAAATACTTTGCAGGTTTTGTTCTTGCTTGATAGCTTTTTTAAACATTGTTTTCATCGAGGTAGGTCCATAAATATCTACCTCACCACCAATGCTAGGATTCAATCCCATTATAAATTTTCTCACTCTAAACTTCTCATCCTTTTGATACATGGGAACATATTTCAGCAATTGAGTGAAACGTTCCCAATATTCTGTAACTGAGTACCTTCCTTGAGTCAGATTTTGGAATTCTACCATCTTTTGGTCAAAGTATAGCTGAGGTAGCCATCTTTGATGGAAGTAGGCCTTAAACTGCTCCCACGTGATCATACAAGAATCAATTCCTAGTTCCATTTTCTGGTTATCCCACCAAGAAGATGCTTCACGGGACAATTGGTAGGCTTCCCATATTGCTTTTATCTCCTCTGAAAAGTCCCTAATCTCAAAATACTTTTCCATTTTGGATAGCCAATTTTCAGTGCCATCCCCAAGAGTTATACCATCAAATTTAGGTGGGGATATTCTTTTAATGTCCCTTGCTAACTCAACAGCCAACCTTGCTTTCTTATTTTCCCTTTCATTCAGGTGCTTCGGTTGATCATCATGTTGCTCATCATCCCTATGATCCTCATCTTCTTCACCACCCTGACCTTGTTGTTCTATGGCAACAACTCGGTTTCAGGTGTCATTCAAAAGGTTGAGGATTTCTTCTAACTTAGCAGCCGTATTATCTGGCATGTCATCAATATTTACCCCACTGTCACTGCCATATTAGCTCTTGTTGCCGGCCTAGTCAAAGTTTCCTATTTTTATAAAAGAGGATACTTTTTATTAGAATGTGTGTCCCATTAATGTCCAAGTTTCTGAGCCTCTAGCTCTAATACCAAAATGTAACACTCAAAATTACTAGAACTAGAAAATGAGGATTTTTTTTTAAAACATACATAAAAATAGATTACATAGCTACAATCATACAGATTTATTTAATCAAATTCTTTAAATCAATTTTTTTTCTTTTGATCTATCTAATAATATCCATGTAAGCCATGCGTAGATGAGAAGGGTGTATCAGATCTCCATGATCTCCCTTCGCCACTACTTCGAGTGACAATGCTTACTAGCATTTTGGCTCAACCCATTTTTTTCAAGTCATGGGAACCATGTGAAAGTCCTTGGGTCTACCACGAAGCTAGTTTTCCAACTTCATGTATTTGGTATCTGACCATTTCCTACCTCATGTTCAGTGTTCAAATTACCATGATCAGGTTACTAAAATTTTTAATTTAATTGTAGGACTAGATGATCAGACAATGCACAACCATCAATGAATTACTTTGGCAAAAAGTTTTCCGTTGTTGAAGGTTACGGCTAAACTCAAGACAACACACTAGTCTTATGAGTTTAAGTCTTCCACCACCTCACAACTATCCCTTTCACAGTTATCTAGATCTTATAGTTTGTATTTACTTTATTTCCAATTTAACCTATCTTGCAAGAGTTTATATCGAGATAAATGCCAAAGGCCAACTAGGATCATCATGGGATAAGTCATTTGTTAATGGATCTTTTCATCTATTTACCATCCCATTTCCCATTTAGTTCTCTCTTTTCCTGATGCTTGGTTTTTTTAACCTTAAATTACCTTTTACAACGATACTCTTCCATTCTCTATACAACAGGATTTACAATCTTATCATATTAATACCAAGTTTACCGAAAGGCCAAATTAAATATATCTTAAAACATGTATATTTAATTATTCCTTTGATTAGCTACACCACTAAATAGCTTATTTAATTTAGAAATTAAAGACAATTGATTGTTACAATAATTGCCCAACTATCAGCTTCATACATTGACAAATATCAAATAAATAAATATATCAATTTATGATAAGTAAGATTTCTCACTTCTAATATTTATCATTTATTCATATTAAGATATTCTTTCATACAAGGTAATCATCTCTTTATTAAAATCATAAATTACATATGCCGTTAAGGCGAAATATATAACTATTACAGTAACTCTCACATAGTGAGGTTTGAATATTAACAATGGGTCCAAGATCCCAATAAATTTAGTCAAAATTCTAGGATATCATCCTTCTACAAATTGAAATCTAAGTATCTCATTTAGATCCATGCTACAGATAAAACTTCACAAGACATGAGTTTCCGCATATCCGAACGTGACGGCTAATTGTCCTACAAGACTGGAGTAGTGGTATGTTGTCAATTTAAAATGAACTGGCATGAATATTGCCTCCATTTTTTGATGCAATTATTTGAAACAATAAAATATGAAACGATATACATGTTATTTTATCAACAAACATATGGTAATACAATGGAGGATGTATTATTACATGTTTTTCATCAAGATACAACTATGAATGTACACAAATAGAACAACCGATTTCTATTTCAACAATCATGTTTCACTCTAATCACAAGGATCAAGACATAATCAAACCATAATCATTCAACATCCAAATTTTGATTAAACCACAAGGAAATCATGGTACAGATTCAACTATTATTTTTCTTACCTTCCAATCAACAAACAACTTAACAAAACTGTCTGAAATCATCATTTCCAAATACCAATTAGACATATTCCCTCTAGGTAATGAGCAGCTCTATAAAATGCACAATAACTTTATTTCAAACAATCAAAATACATTTATACATATTTATAGGAACAGTCCAACTAAATAGTGTAAAAACACCTCTATTAAATCATTTTAACATGTTCTTTCAGGTAACTAACAGATCAAGTGGTAAATTGACCCACATACCACAGGATGATAATTTTGAACTCCAATATTTGCATAGAATAACAACAATAAGTTTCTAACACTTCCAGTAACGAAATCCTTTGAGAAAAACGTAAGTCATATTACATAGATGTGTTAACACTAATTTATTTTTGAATCAGATACAACTATGAATGTACACAAATAGGCACAACCAACTTGTACTATTTCAGCAAATCAGTTCATTTCAGCATTAATTTCTTTTCAAGGATCAGAAATTATTAGAATCCGGAACCATAATCATATCAGGATATGAATGACGATTAATACCTGGTAGCAACATTTTTCACGCTTCACATGGTATTGCTTTTGCTCATTCAAATAAATTATTGTTCTCACCTGTCCAATAAAACCCAGAGGCGAGAATCGATTTGGGTTAACAGAAATCAAATCTTAAATCAGAAAATTTCCAAATTTGACCAATTAGGAACATATTCCATCTAGGTGTTTTTTTCTAGAGTATCTTTGTAAAATGCACAATAACTGAAACTTTTTTTTTATTGGTAAACGCTTTTAACCGGAGCTATGAACCAGTGGGGAGAGGGACCCCAACCCCTATAACAAGAAGAAGAGGAGAGAAGAGGGAAGATGGGTGGAGAGAAGGAGGTACTGAATAAAATGGACACCTCTATTAAAGGATTTTAACATGTTCTGAGACAAAGGTAAACAACACATCACCATAAAAAGGAATAGGGCTACAACCAGATATACCAGAAGATGAGGGGCCAGCGCGAGAATTCTAGGCCGCATGAATAACAAGAAATTGAAGTTTCTAAAGCTTCGATCCTTAAGTGTGTTCAACTGATCCACTGCAAGAAAGGACTAGAGGCCCGCTTTACATATCGACCACCGGACACTAAGCGCTGGTCCAAAGATTCAAGTAATGAAAGTTATGACGTGAAAGTGACCAAATCAACTGTACTGCCCACTAGCCAATTCAGTTTATTCCGACTTAATGGCCTTTTGTCGACTTTCCACCCAGAACAGTTCTGGAAGTGAGAAATCCACGAGTTGTTATTCAGGCGACGCAGTGAACTGCATTAGATATGTGGTCCAAAGTGACCATTTTTCAAACATCCGCCGTGTTAGAGTGAACTTTGCTCAGAAAAACGAAAGCAGAAGCTATTCAGAATTTGTAATAAAACCTAGTAACGGTAGGAAACTTCGAGGATTTGGGCTTTCTTCAGAATTCAAATTTAAATAGAAAATAAAATAAAATGAACGTTGGCCATTAGGAACACCCATCTGCATTTTTTTTCTAGGTTTAGCTAAAACCACACAAAGGAAACTTAAGAGAATACAAGAATCCATCAATTTCCTTTTTAGAATTTCATTTCCAAGAAATTAAATCAGAAGTTGTCCACAAATTCATTTAATTGCCATTTAAAACAGAATGTGTATTTCCTCATTATTTACAAATAATGTTATAGAGAAGGGAGAAGATATTCATGCCTGAAGTAAACCCAGAATCAGACAACCTTATACTCTTCCAGCTCCAACAAGTTGAATCCTTCCTTCCTCCAAAACTCACGTAGGTATTCCAGAAGAGAAGAATGAAAACAGACAAAGGAGAAATAAAAGAAAATATAATGAAGAAATTATACTATAATGGAGAATTTTTGGGCTTCCAAATGTTGCTTCTATGCATCAATGCATGCCGTGATGCCACATACTTGGTGTCAGATGAAGGCGTGTCCCTTTCAAAACTCTCAGATTTTAAATATTAAAAAATATTATTATTATACTTTTTAACTTTTGATTTACATGCCAAATCCTTTTAGGATTTAAATATATAATTTCACAAATTAATAATGCATTTTTTTTTAATTTTTATTTTAATTGATACCTAACTTTAATGGTAAAATTAATCATCATAATATAAGTCCACATATTGCCAACAATATGTTGTCCTAATAATTATTTGAATTCCCATGTTCCATATAAAATATTCAAACAAATGAAAAATCACCAAGTCCGTAAATAATAATTCGAATATTCTCATAAAGCTGGTTTGATATAGCATTGTCAAATAAAACTGAGGCAGTATTCATCACAGTCACTGCAAAATTCGAACAAAAAATAAGACGACCAAACCGATTAAAATAAAATAACCGGAATAAATAACTGAAAGATTCACTATCATTAATGAATCATTTTACCTATGATTAAGGCCTAATCATGTTTTAGGAAGGATCATCAAGGTGGGTGCGGGGTTATTCATTCCGCAATGTCATGCCCCACAACAGAAGTTGTGGGTCATGATACGATGAACCAAATGAATTTTACACCCAATGATGATCTCATCTAATCCTATTTAGACTTAACCGTAGTTAATTTAACTTACAAGAAATTTTGGGATGTTACATACACATAACTTCACTCAAGAAACCTAATTGTTTTAGATAGTTTAAAGGATTCAATAATTAGACCTAATTTATGTGGATAGTTTATAAGCTTCACTCATCGGGCCTGATTGTCACCGATAGTTGTATAGGATTCATGCTTAATAGGCCCAATTATAATTTCTTGTTCATTTTCAATTACTCTTCCCTTACATAAAATACTGGGGGGAAATAGGTGTATAATTTTCATGCATTTTTACCTTTTTAGGTTACTCTCCCCTCACATTCAACACAAGGGTAATATAGGTGTACATGTTTGATACCTTTACTTTTTATCTTATGTTATTTATTGATTTTGTATTAGTATATTGATTGGATTTTAATAAAATAATTTTCACATGGAAAATAGGTTTACATGTATGGTTATACACACAAAGGATAAGGGAACACAAAAATTCTAGTATCACACATGCCTTATCCTCATGGGAGGTTTTTGTTTCACTATATTTTAATCAAGTAATATTCAACTACTATATTTAATGGGGGAAAATATAGATACATAAATTTTGACCTATCATTAATTTTAATGAATCCTTGGCATTTATCTTATCCCATGACTTATTTTGTGTTAAATTGACTAATTCTCACACACCCCTTGCTCAAATAGAACTACCATTCAATATATCTCACTTATTATTCATCATTGATCAGTCAAAAAATTATTATAAGAACATGAAACACATCTCCAAGGATATAGAAACCATATCAAACTAATATTTTTCATTGTGCACACTACATGAATTAATTCTACCATAACATGAAATGTTTCCTAGCTGAATTCATCCTAAGCCACAAAAAAATTCCTCTAAAGCTACAATAGTAATATTTTAAAATTTATAGGTTTCCTCGGTCAATGGTGTTTCATTTGAGTGAGAAATCATGTCAAAATATTTAAATAAATAATTATGTTTACTTAACTCATTCTAAGGTATTCAAGACTCACACCTCACATCTTTTGGGATACCTATAAGATCAAAAAACAACACCCAATTGTTATATTAATTTCTCAATAAAATTAATCTATCTTTTGTCCTCATGTTTTGTTTCAACCATTTCATCATAATAACATCCCAATAAAATAATTACAATGTTCACATATGACCCATATAGGTAAGGTATTCTCAAAACCACTCAACTTGCACAAAACAGACTCAAAACCCTATCACTAGAATGAGTAAAATCCACTCACACAAAACCATTATTATTCAAGATATAAAATTCATCACACATGTATAATATATCATAAAAAAATCATTAATGGTCATTAATTATCTTGGAGTAATCAAATAATTCATATCACAAGCCAAAAGGCTCATATCCTTCACCAAACAATTGTTTCCAGCACCCTGTATTCACCTTTGGGAATCAAGACCACATAAAAACAAATCAACTATGGAATATATCCACTATGTAGAATCCTTAGTACCTGTACATCTCATACATGCATGTTATAGCTCATGAAAAATCCATGTGTTCAATCCGCATCAACTTTCCTCTTCACCAAATCAAGCTACCCATAAACCAATTTTGTAAACTCAATTAGATTGTGCCCTTTTTGCCACTTCGAAGACCTAAAAATTCCTTTAATAGGAACAAAATTCATCCATATTCACTGTACATGTGATATAAATCATCATTAAATCCATTACATGCATCAACTAACTCAATATTTCATCATAAGCAAAACTTTCCTACATCATACCTTCTTTCTCACAAACTAGCATGAAATACCCATCAAATAAACTCACCAATATAAAATAAATAAATCAATGGATTTCCCTATAAATCCTCTTTCTATAACTTATTATAACTCCCTCTAACTCCAATTAGAAGGCCTTCAACGAAGGCCATCTCAGAAAATTGCTTCTTAAGCCTTCTAGGACTCAATAATTAAAATTGAGCTCAACTTGCTCCATCAACTAAAAACTCACTTCCAATCTTAACCAAGGCATGGAACACCCTTATACATTATTTATAAGAACTTAAAAACCTTCACCAAGCATGAAAAACTCAAAAACATCACCTTACCTCATGAAGCTATGTAATACGTAGCTAGAACAAGCATCCTCCATATTTGACCCTCAAATAATAGGTCAAAAATTCTTCATAACATATCAAACACTCAATTTTTATTTAACATTGGAAATCTCTCTGAACTAGCATCATAATGCAACTTGAATGGAAATATAACTCCTCTTATAGCTCATGCAATTTCACTTTTAGTGTAAACTGCTCCAAACTGCCCTAAAAACCAATCTTCACAAATAGAACACTTTGCACATTTTCAACTCAAAAATTACCTTAAAATATCATGGAAATATATAAAAACTCCAGGGATAAAAACAATGTCAATTTATTTCTTACCTTCTTTGGGAAATTTCTCCTTAAACTGAAACTCTTCAGAAACAATCCATTTTAGGTGGGGCCCAAATATTTTCATATGTACTAATATACCTTTCTGGAAAGGTAGAAGATACCCCTACAACATCGAATCATCAATTTTTCAAAACCAATCAAAAATAGGCTGGTATAATCAATATTCTCCAAGTCACTCTTAGCTATGGTTTAGCTAGGGTTTCAAACCATTTTACCTTCTTAACAATATTTCATAAAAATGTGACAATAAAACCACCTTGTTATTTTTCTGAAACCTTCATAACTAACCTAAAAAGTTATGCCAAAGAGATTAGGTCCCCATGCAAAACATACAATTCACAACGAGCATCAGAAGGTCCACATTTGTCTCAAAATCACACTGTAACTTACCCGATTTTGCCAAAATTGATGTATCTAGAAAATTATTCTTCACTTTGACCTGAAATTTGTCATGAAGCATCATGACAACATCCTATAACTATCCATACTCACCACGTTAGGAAATAATTTTTAGTCTTTACATATTGTTAATGTTTTATCGTGTGGTAAAATAGTATTTACTTGTTGGTAATTAATATATGTTAGTAGGTTAATTTGTTAATAAAATATATTGTTATAATAATAATATATTCCATAGTTATATGGTTGTACCTGTAATATTAAAATGATTTTGTAGTTCCTATTTTTAGGAGGTATTTTTCATAATTCCATGGCTATTTAATAGCCTTTCCATTGATTGTATTATTATGCTGAATATATTATTATATTTTGTTTCTTTTTTCTTTCTCTGTGCTGATTTCATTCTCCTAATGCACAGACTCTGACCAAATTTAAGATTTGGTATCAAAGAAGATCTAAATCCCATCTCCGTAATGGTTTTTTTAAGTATAGCCAAGGGTAGTTCTGTTTTTTGCTATTACCCTGTGTATGAATTTTTTATGAAGTGGATTTTCCTTCTATATGTCCTATCTTTTCTTCTGTAGGAGTTTATTTGTATTTTCTATTAGACTTATATGCATCTTCCCATACTTCTTGTCTCACCAGCCATTGAATAACTTCTCTTATACATCAAATACAATCATATCTTCAGAAGAAGCATTTAGCCGAGTATAAATTCTTGCACCTGTCAAAGAAAAGAAAGCATGATTTTTTAGCCAGTTAGGCGTCAAAATCAGTCAAGAACATCTTTCAAATCATGTAATTAAATTAAAAAATTATTACCATTGAAAATCTCTAGAAATAAGCTTCCCGACACATTAAACGGTTTGCAAATTGGAGCTATATCTCTCTAGTTATGAACAAATCATCGCGGGTCACTTTGACTCAAAATCAACATTGAGTTACTTGTCTTCTCACGGCCATTTCTAATTGGCTAATTATTTAATATTTTTTAAAAACTATAGTTTGAAATATTTTTAGTTTGAAATATTTTTAGTTTTTCTATATTTTTTTCTTAAATAATTGCAAATTGAGGGCAGTTAATACATTATTCGCCAAATTTATATTTTTTAGGTGTCAGTTCTATGAAATTTTGGTATTTTTGGAATCCTCATTTTCTCCCAATCCCAACAAGTAGTCACACAATTAATTTTCTCACCATTTTGAGAAAAAAATTAATCATTGTGTCAATTTTAATTAAATTAGGTCATTTTACGAGAAATTGTAACGTCAATAACTTTTTCATGGTAACTAGAAATCGAGCATCGTTTTTTGCAAAAGAGCTTATTTTTTCATTCTTGTCGCATTGGTTATAATTTTGGGAGAAAATTCCAATTTTGAAAAAGACCCTCTTTTTTGGCCATCCAGTGGGCAGTTCCTCATTCTATATTTCATATAACTCCGAGTATCATTGTGTCCTCAATGCCAAAATTTAAAATTGTAAAGGATGCATTATCGCTAGAACGTGACATCTGAAATATGCAGTACCAATAATACAAGATTCATAAGAATCTTGAGGCTGGATATGAGGAAGACACTGAACCTAAGGAAGCTCAACCATAAAACATCGACACTTGACAACGTGTGAATACATAAAATCCCTCAAATATAAATCAATTTGAGTTAGAATTCTTTTATTGGAGGTCATAGGAAATGGAGGATGGAGGGAGATCAACACTTCTCATCAGTCACCAATGACGGGGTCGCTAACAACATTGGTGGCACATTTTTATAATATTTTCAGTTGTTTTCTTTGAGTGGTGTATGTAGAAATAAAACATGTTATACATTCCTTGCCAAATATTGAAACAAGGAGAATGTGCATTTTAGAATTTTAGAATAGTTGTATACAAGGGAAGCTAAACTAGAGTGATCCTTTGACTGCATATAATCTTTGACTGTCGTACTTCTAACATCGATCAACCGGTAAAAGAGCGTTCACTAGAAGTGAAAGCTGGAACTATTCAGTTCACATATGTAGGTGAATCGGTGGAAGTGTGATCATCTAGTATGGGATTCATTGTGGTGAAGTGGATTGGTCAGATGTAGCAAGATCCAAGCCAATAGTATGTAGACCTAAAAGTATCCAGAGGCATACGAGTCTATTTCCATTTTTTTAAACGTGTTTTCTTCCCATGTTCGCACTTAGGGGGGGTGTTAGGAAATCATTGTTAGTGTTTTACCATGTGGTAAAATAGTATTTACTTTTTAGTAATTAATAAATTTTAGTAGGTTATTTTGTTAATAGAATATATTGTTATAATAACAATATATTCTGTAGTTATATGGTTGTACCTGTAACATTAAAATGGGTTTGTAGTTCCTATTTTTTAGTAGGTAGTTATTCTACCTCCATGGATATTTAATACCCTTTACATTGATTGTATTATTATGTTGAATACATTATTATATTTTGTTTCATTGTGCTTTCTCTGTATTTATTTGGTTCTCTTTGTGCATATACTCTGACCAAATTTAAGACACCATCTAGCCCAAATATCTCTCAAACTCTCCAACAATTAAGACTTACCTGTGTTAAACTTCCTATTCTCATCTGCTTTCTTCCTAAGGACCTCAAATATACACTATACCTCTAATTACTGACCTAAAAATCACCATATACATGTTACATCATGGCACAATGCTTCTACCATGCTTGGGAGAGATTGATCACCTCTAGAACTCACACCTCTATCTCATTTGGCATGCTCTAGGGCTAGGAATAGGCCTATAATAACCTAAAGCAACCATTAAACCTCATGAACTAACCATGTTGACCACATACAGACTCATATACACCTCTAACACACCTCACGACCATGTGTGACCTCATAAAAACCTTAAAATAACTTGGGAGGACTCAAACCATGATTATGTAAGCCAAACCATGCTCCAGAACAACATAGGACTCCACCAAACTTGACACTACCAATCAACCTTCATGTTTGACACTTGAATAACACCTCATGGAGACTCACATGATCTCATGAAACTCTTTTACATCAGCGGACTTGACATCAATGACAACACTAACACACAATGACCAACAATACCCCCCTTGTCATTGATGACAATCACATTCAGAAACATTGATGGAAACTAACATGACCAACACACCTACATGAATCATTTCCATGTTTCTAATGCTTATCTCCTCCTTTGACATCTAAGACAAAGGATATAATGATAACTAGACATGGAATAAGACAATAGACAACACGACACAATGGAAACAATGCACAAACTCAACTTACTTTCTCAAAAGACCCCCCCTTGGACTGTAGTTTCTCTTCTCATACCTCAATAGTAGTAATGAATGATCCATGGACCTGTAATGAGACTCAAAATATCTCCCATGAGAATATATCCCCTTCACTTTTTATTAATTCATGCTAAGCATCTCCGTCTAGGTCTGAACCATGCAAGAAATCACAAAATCTTCTTCTAATACTTGCAAAACCTCCTTTAGGATCATTTTCCCTAAACCACATCTTCAGAGAAATTTAGACCAATTTTTTCCAACCATGAAAACCAATACACAACATGAATCCACTCCTTTTAGATCCTCTTGGAACCATACTATCCTTCTCTAACTGAAAACAAACAATTAGGACCACTTACCTTGCATATGAGTCATAGAGATGACTCAACCATATTGAATCTACCCTGAAGCACTTTCTCAGTCATTTCAACCTCAAAAAAATGCTACCTTAAACTTCTTGAGTCAAAAAACCATCTACCTTTGGAATAGACTTGAATTTCATCAATCACCTTGCCTTACATACCTTATAGACATCTAAAACTTCTACTAGAGAAGAACCTCAAGCTCCCCCTATCTTGGTGATCTAATCAAACATGTAGCATAACATCTTTTAACTACGATAAACATGTAACATATTATCAAGCAACAATATAACACACTAGAAGTAAATAATCAACCAAGTATATATTGCATTTTTTCTTAACTCTGCTCAAGAACTTTTCATGTCACCTTGCTCATGATCGTGAGCACAAAAACTTCCCCCCTTCCTTATATACCACCTACAGACCTGTATGTTACCTTTTTCACTTCTTTCTTAGTCACTACACCTTGGTAGTACATAACCTTTGCATGAAATCATCATTACAAGACTTGTTAAGAAGCCTTCTTTACATCTTAAGAGAAATAGGGCTTCATATACATTTATGGCCTGATGGAAGTGTGACACCAACTCCCCCTCAACCTATGTCATCATACTAATACCTCTAGCACTCATATGCAGGCTTGAAAGATTGCATAACTTAGAAACACAGTTCTATAACCTATTGGAAAAGTAACATATTCATAGCAAAAATGTAGTAGAAGAGCAAGGGCACCCTGCAGATTCAATCAACTTCCTTTTTCATCACTTCTAAGATGAGTGATCATACTAAAAAGCTTCTTAGTCATGATTCAAGAAGGGATACTCATCATTTGAGATCTTTACAATCCAAAATACACTTGGAGAGTACCTCTATAATCTTTATTCAACCAAACTTAGACTTGGATAATGTAACATGAATAACCAAACACCTTAACATCCTTCAAAATTTATATTTTTGCATACTTGTACCTGCATTGCCTTCTCAATACATCAACACCACTTGTCTTCCATACTTCTAGGCAGCTATAAGGCCTTCACTCTTTATAATTTATCGTATCAGACTCAAAGTTCCATCCTAGAAAATATATGACCTTTGATTCCTTCAAAAGCTTGAATAGGAGCATAGACTTAGATTTACCTTCCTTGGCACAATGGACACCTTTTGACTACAATGACTCCTCAAATTTGTTGGCGAAATAATTTTTTGAGTAGGAAAATTAATGGGTTCTCACTAACAGTGTGCGGGACGTAGTCCCTCTGCTTGAATGAGGCAGCTCCATTTATTGAAAAAAAGGAAATGGAAACAATCTAAACTATTTTTTGGGGTTCTCTACAGACCAAGACAATATAGGTATACTTCCCTAAACCTGTGGAAATTGTTTGTATTCAATATAAGAGAGGAAAATTGTTTAGTGAGGGAGATGGGAGATAAAGCTGATAAAGGTATTTAAAAAAACAAATAGCATAGAAAATTTTGTTGCATTAAAACAATAAAATTTCACTTGAAATCAATCAGAAGAAACCATTCACAAAGAAAGAGGAACAATCAACAAGAAACATAAATTCTTATTGCATCATGTTGCAAAATTTACAATGCTCCTGGAGTACAAGTTGAGATGGAGATAAAACAATAGTAGATGAGGAACAAAGGAAATGAAGGCACTTTCTTCTAGAAGGACAGTGAGAGATAGTAAGCAAGTATTAACCATTTCCTTGAAATGATGGTTCCATTCATATTTATAGTGAAAATAATAACTTTTCATCTCCCCCACATGACCTTTCACCTTCCTTCATGATTGTTGACTTTTCGAATTCTGACCTTTGGTGTTCCTTCACCACTGTGACCTTTTGAATTCTTGACATTTGGTGTTCCAGTTATTCAATTTTTGTTCCAACACATTTTTCTTGTTCCTGGCCATCAACACATTCTTCTCATTCCTGTCCATCAACACATTCTTCTTGTTCTCGACCGTCATCAAAAACTTGATCTTGAGTGTCATCAAAATCTTGCTCCCAGAAGTCATTAGAATATTCCTATTCCTAGATGGAATCAAAATATTATTATCGTTCAGTAAAGCATTCATTTTTTTTACCGGCCAGTAACACTTTTTTCTTGTTGTCGATCAGTAACACATTGGTGTCGCAGGACCAAATTGTATTTCTTCATTTGTGGGGTCAAAAATTAATGAAATTTGGTCATATAATATATGAAAAATTATGTAAAATGACGAATTAATCCAATGATAATATTTATAAGTCATGAAAATGATTTATTCATCATTTTTTACCAAAATTTCCACTTTTACCTTGAGGTGTGTGCCACTAAACTAAGTGATAGGAAGAGTTTATGATCACCGTGAACTAACACATCATATGGGATATGAAGAGAACTAAATAAAATTTAATTTGAGCTTTGGTTAGGCTCTCAAATATTCATGAGTCTCTTGAAACCTTTCAAACAAGTTAAAACTTATACAAGGGCCTTTGTGTCGCATTGTCAGATGATTTTCCACCTCTCAAAATTCCCAAAATATTTCCTTGATGATTCCAACATGAAGTAGGATATTTTATCTCTCCAATTCCTGGGGTATGAGATTATAACTCTTTACAGGGCTCCTGAAACTCTTCAAACAAGGTGACTAGCTTTTTTAGAACATGCATTTCCCAATACCTTGCTCATAAAGACCCTGATTTTGTATAACTTATTCCTAAACCTTGATTTTCTTCCAAAAATTTCGTAAAATACCTTGAATGATTACATAAATTTTTCATACACTAATTTGATGCATTAGATAATCTTAGTACATCCCAGGAGGTGCTTTACAAATGTCGTAAGTTTGAAAATAGGCCTTTTTGGGCCTCTAGGAGAAACTCCTTCTAGGTGAATCAAAATGAATCTATGAATTGTCTCCTACCAACTTACCTGCACATGAAAAACACTTTAAAAATCTAGTTAGCACATCCCTCTTGGCCATGATGGGGTTTACATAGTCAGAGATTGGCTGGAGGGCAGGTTCACATTACCCAGTTTAGGGATTTTTTTTAGTATGGGCTTGATTATCATGGCCAAAACTACAACATTTTTTTATGCTAGACATTTAGCATGACAACAACTGGCTCTAGCTTGGGGACTTGTCTCGGATTGAACAAAGTGAAGATGGGGCAAGTAGGAATCTCAGAATCTCAAAACACTAAGAGGACGAGTGTCTTATCCATTGGGCTATAGGATTCATTGCAAAACAAGGTTGGATACAACAAAAATTTCTTTATTAAACACAACACAAGAAAAAAAACACATAATAAAAATGGAAACAAACATACCTATATTCACCTATGGTACATGTGGGGACAACCCACTTTCACTGTTTGTATAATTTTAGGTATTTCCCACTGTGAGGAAATTCCAAGTGAGTGTCATCTAGATAAGATAGTTGGAAAGTATTCTCCCCACATATGTCGCATATCTGAAATGGTCCAAGCCATAATGAATCAAACTTTCCATGGCTTCCTTTTGGTTCTCTCCTTTTATCCCATAGTAGGACCAGATCACCAATCTGAAAATCTCTTTTCTTTGCCTTCTTATAAAAAAAATCTTTACTTTCAACTGATGTTCCTTTATCCTATCAACTACAACACCCTATCTTCACATAGCTTCTCCAAGTACAAAATCCTTTTATCCAGTGAGTCTTGGAACTCACCATCTTCTACTACTTTGATCAATTGCAATGTTGGAAACTCTATAGTTATTGGAACCTCTACATTTATCCCATATAGGAGTTGGAATGGAGACATACCAATATCTATTTTTTGAGTAACCTGATCAGCCCATAATGCATCATATAGCTTCTTGTGCCAATTTCTTTGATTTTGATCTACAAGCTTCCTCACAATTGTCACAAGATTCTTATTACTAGATTCTACTTGACCATTCCCCTGAGGATAATAGTCAGATGCATGAGCTAAGGATATTTTGTATCCATAGAAGAACTCAGTTAATTCCAAAGAAGAGAAATAGATGGCATTATCAACAACTATCTTCTGTGGAATGCCAAAATGGACAATAATATTTTCTTTGATGAAGTTACATACCATTTCCAAATTGGCTTGCTTGACTGGTATGGCCTCCACCCACTTAGTGAAATAATCTATTTCTGTGAGCATGAAGATATGACCTACACTAGAATGACGATTGAGAGAACTGATGAATTCTAGACCCCATTGTTTGGAGGGCTCTTCAATAACCACTAGTTTGAGTGGAAGTGCAACGAGTTGTGGTCTTCCCACAAAATGTTGGCAAGGCTCATATTTAGATACCCATTTCTGAGCATCTTGAAAGAGAGTAGGCTAGTAGTACCTCCCTTGAAGGATCTTGTGTGTAGTGACCATGGCAGAGAAATTTCCACCACAAGCTTGGTCATGATATGCTTTCAGCAACTGCTCCTATTTTCTCTTTGTCAACACACCTTAAGAAACATCCATCAAGGGATCTCTTATACAATAAATGATTCCAAATCACATACCTTGCACATTTGAGCTTGAGATTCCTTCTTTTCTTATAATCCATATGCTTTGGATAATTACCATATGTGAGGAAGTAGGTAATATCACTGTACCACTCATTGGTAGTATTTACAAAGAGTACTTGGGGCAAGTCCTTACTTACGCATCTGTAGCAATAGCTTTCTTTGTCTTCATAATTATTCATGAGGGAATCATTTTCAGCTATAAATATGCATAACCCATTTCCCCTAATCAAATTAGATGGACTTATTTCCAAGTCATACTCTTGAATCTTCAACACCCATTTTTCTCTTTTTGCTCCAAGATCTTGTTGAGTCAAGATAGACTTTATAGATGATCCAAGAACCATTACAATGGTGTGAGAGTGTAGGATGTAGAATATGAAATTATTGAATTCCTTGACCACCACATAAGCATGCTTTTCTATGGAGGAGTATTTAAGTTCATGATTATTCAACCGAAAGCTCATGAAGGAAATAGGAGCCTCAAGCCCTTCCTCATTCTTCTAAACTAAAATAGCTGAAATAGTGTGCTCAGATGCATAAAAATACAAAATGAAATCTTTATTAAAATCAGGACATACCAGGGTTGGAGCTTTGTCTATGGCCTTTTTTATATCCTTGAATGCTTATTTTCCCTCCTTGCTCCACTTGAAACTCTCTTTAGGATTCATCATTTTAGTAATATGCTTTGTTAACTCAGCAAAATATGGAACAAAGCGGCGGAGGAAGTTGACCTTACCAAAAAATGAATGAACTCCCTTCTTTTTTTGGTAAGGATAGATTTTGAATGGCTTTCACTCTTTCTGGATCAATCTTTGTTCCCTCCTTGTTCATAAACATGTCCTAAGAGCTTTCCTTTAGGCACTCCAAATATTGAATTTTTTGGATTCAATGATATGCCATGTTATCGACACCTTAGCAAAACCTATTCAAGGTGTATCTAATGTTATTTCATCTTCTTAGAGAAGACTGTGAGATCATATAGATAAATGACAATACAGTTTTTCTTTAATTCCTTAAAATCCAAGTCCATTGCTCCTTGAAATGTGGCCCCAACATTGATGAGACCAAATGGCATCCGCTTGTAGGAAAAGGTTCCACAGGAGTTGTAAAAGTAGTCTTATATTGATCTTCTTGATCAAATTCAATTTTATTGTAGATGGGGAATCCATCCAGCATGGAAAGCATTTATGAACCTGTGATCGCTTGTAAAATCTGATCCATGATTGGAAGTGGATAATTGTCCTTTAGAGAAGCTTGGTTCATATTCTAAAATTCAACATAAATCCTTATTTTTTCCATTTTCCTTCCAGATAGGGACAATATTTACCACCCATGTAGAGTGATGGATTGGAAAAATGATCCTTGCATTTAGCATTTTCAACACTTCCTCTCAGATTGTTCCAGAAATATTTGGATTATATTGTCTTTGCTTTTTCGGAATGGCTTTTCTTCAGACTTGAGTGGTATTGTGTGTTGCATATCACTTTCGGTTTGAAAGATTTCAGTTCATCATAAGAGTATGCCAGTATATCCGAATATCTTTTCAATAATGAAACAAAGATTCTCTTTTCCTCTAGCGAGCAACATTTCCCTATATTCACAAACCGGGGTTGCTTTTCTTTCCTAATGTTTACTTTTTCGAAATCAGTAGTGCTCTTAGGAGGTTCTTTAGATTTATATTTCACATATCTATCATGTCTATCAAACAATTCTTCAAGTGAGACTAGGCCCTTAGGAATCTTATTACCTTTCAGCATGAGCACTCCATCATCGAATCAACTTCTTCAACTTCACCTTTGTCTTCTTTGAAGTTGACTCCCTATGTGGGATGTGAGTTTCCACTTCCTTCGAAGAAGAGCATGTTGAAATTATCCCTTTGTTCTAAGAAGACCAAGAGCTGATTGTCATTGTTGAAAAATTTCCAATGATTTACATTATTGGGCACACTAGGTTTGAAAACCATCTTTATGGAATATTTCTCTTTATAAAAAGAGGGGTGTGGTATCATCAAAGAACTTGACACAGTAATAGAATCATCATTTTCATTCTATTCACAGGGAATAGCTTGTATAGAGAAATCATCAAAGGATTCAATGCAATCCCACACTCTATTCCTATAATTTTTTAGCCATGAATTCTTCACTTGGTACTGATTCCAAACTTGTTTCACAATTACCTCTACATCTCCTAGGCATCTCAACTATTTTATTCCCATGGAATCTACTATATCCATGCCTAAGAGAAGGGCTTCATATTCTGCAGTATTGTTTGTATTTTCAAATTGGAGCTTGAAAGAAAAAGGAAACAACTCACCTGATGGGGAAATCAAAACCACACTAGCTCTGGATCATGAACTGTAATGGATTCCATCAAACTCCATTTTCCATAGTCTATCTTCATATTCTTCTGATATGAGAGGCACATCATCATTTCCTCTAGAATTCATGAAGTAATTCCCATGTTTGTTGTCTTGATAAAGAATATCTGCCCTAGGATCTTCTGATTTTTGCACTGTATATTTCATTTTTCTCATTGGAAACAACATTTTCATTTGGCCCTTGAATGGAATAATTGATGAATACTAGTCCATCTAAATTTCTCCTCCCAAATCTCTGTAGAAGCTTCAGCTCAACAACATCTCGTATGAGGCTAGAATGTTTGCTACTAAGATAGTCAATAACACTTTCTTCTCATGGAAATCAACTAAAGCAACTTGGGAATCCTTTATTCTTCCCACAAGTGGGACTTCTTTAGTTTCCATAGAATAACATTGACCTTTAGCCCATGTTAGAATCAGACCAAGGGCATTAGCTAATTTTATTGACATCACATTTTCAGAAGCACCTGATTCTATGATAAAGTTGTTTAATTGGTAGCCTCCAATAAGAAGATAAAGGTAGAATGGTTCAACCTTGTTAGTCTTAGATGCACTTATGGCTAGCATATTTTGAGATGATGGGGAAGGAGGAGTCGGTAGTAACCCTTTATAAGAGGGTGTGACAGAATTGGACTTTGGGTTGTTACCCTTGATAAACCAGACTAGTTTATCAAAATGTTCTGGATGGGTCTGCAAATATTTAGACTCAGAGATTTGGACCTTAGAATTTTTGAAATGGTCTATGATATCAAAAGAGGATGAAGTAAAAGTCTCTGAGGTGGTTGAATATTTGGAAGGAGACACTACTTTGGAAGTAGGGGTCACTTTGGCAATAGAGGAACTTGGAAGCTAATACGAGATTATTAGGTATCTCAAAAGTTTTGCTAGATACATTTACTGCTTTGGAAGTAGCATTAGAAACCTTAGAAGATGTTTTAAGAGATGTAGACTTAGGAGACTTTCTTGAGTTATGGCTCTTCTTGGCTAGTTTTGATTTTTATTTAGCAGATTCCATAGAAGGCGGAATGCACAGCTCCTCTATAATTACAGATTCACCATTGGAGAATCTACATCCTTATTCTTCTTGGGATAGCAATAGAAGAAATTTTCTTTTTTAATTAAGAACTACTGAACACTGCATAGGAGAAACTTGGTACATCACCTTCTTCACTTTAATCTCTAGATGAGTATTCAAAATACCCAATCTTAACATTGTTAAATTATTTAATTTTAAGCCCATATTCATCATCATCATCATCATCATCTTTTTCATTATTATCATCTTCATCATCACCCTATGTATCACAGGCTACATTTACAAGGGGGGCCTCTAGAGAAAGTCTGTGAGGTGGTGGGCTGATCATTTGTATATTTGGAAAGTTCTTCTTAAGTGTCTCTCTACTCACAAAAAATTGAGCCAATTGAGTCTTGAGAGAAAATACATCATTAGCCAATTTATGAACTAATGAATATGTGGTACATGCATTTGAGCTTTGGCCTTTCTCCTTACTAGGACCTTTCTTATCTTCCCTGACATGATCAGATCATCCTCCATTTCAATTGTAATCTTTTTTGATTCATCCAAATCCATGGGTTGAGTTCTTCTTAGCATATAACTCACCTCAGGAAGTTGGGCATTTGTGAAAAAACTTAACTTGTTGTCTTCAGCAAGTTTGGTTGCTTTAGGAATCTTGTGAAGCATCCTATTAAATTTTTCCACAAACTCCATCATTGGTTCAAAGGGTTATTTCTTCAATTGAGACCAGTGGACCAACATTGCATGAGTATCCTCTCTAGGTTGAATCTCTTTTCCAACTTGGTCTTCATGGTGTTCTAGTTAGTTATGGACCTGGCAAGAAAGTGGTAGAACTAGTATGTTGTTACATCTTAAAAAGATTCTACAAAAAGGTATATTGATACATCTTCATATCCAACTCCCAACACTCCACAAGAAGTGATGAAGGATGTAATTTGGTCATCTAGATGTTGCTTCCCATCACCATGAGGCTTGGGAAAATTGTTTCTCAACCCTCTAGGAAGATCATACAGAGGTGGGGTGAGAGCTAAAGGACATGTATTTTTCCCCTAGGGAAGCGGTGCTTGTTGAGCCATTGGTGGTTCTTCCTCTTCGGATTCTTCTTCTTCTTCAAATACTTCAAAAATTACTTAGATTCTTTCAAGATATTCTTTAGAAAATTCCTCTTGTGGGGGCACATAGTTCAAAGGTTTGACCACAACTTCATCAGCACGAGACTTAAAATAAAAAGTATGATCAAATTGTGGGGAGTATTGTCTTCTTGTTCTTCTTGAAATTTGATTGATAAGAAGTCTGAAATCAGATTGTAACTATTCTTAAAATTTAGGATTAGACACACCACTAGCTCTAGAAGATCTTGTATACCTTCTATCAGCCAACTTGAATGTACAATTTGAATAAGATTCTTCTAGGCTCTCTTTTTCTAATTCTAAACTTATCTCACTCTTTCCGAGTCTTCTACACATTATTCTTCAGAATCTAGAATTATTGTAGCAATGTGGTAATTGAAGAATCTCAATCTATTGTGCCAAATAGCATCCCTCAAGTTTGATGTTGTTAGAGTAGGTATTTACCTTAGCTCATTTTCACCTAGGTACTTTATTTACCTTTATTGTATTTATCCTCACCCACTTATGTGTGTGGATATTTCTTTTTATTTATTTAGATATTAGGTGGATATTATCTAGTTGTTAGGTATAGTTCTTTCCTTGATCTATAGTATTGACTAGATCCTTGATATCTAGTTATTTTGTAAATATATGGTCTTGAATAGTTCTTTCCTTGATTTATGTCTTCATCTACGACCTTGACTAGTTCTTGGATTTTTATTCCCTTCATATATAGGCAAGGCCCATTCTCATTGTATTTCATTGAGTTCCATAATAATATATGATATGGTTGCTCATTTGTTTGCAAAGGTTTTATTAAAGTTATTATGGCAAATTGATTTTATCTTATTGATCATGGTGTTTGATTAGCATCTGATTTATTTTCTTGGTACGATCTAGTTATCATTCCTTTTAGATGTAATATCCTCTTGTGTATGGAATAGAAGCTCATGCCTAAGGATTGGGGGATTAATAGTGATAAAAATTAATGAAAGACAGAAGGCTAAATGAATTTTCAAGTTCAATATTTTTTGAATTTGGAATATACATTTTTTTTGGATAAATCAGCCCCATGGTGAGCACCAAAAACTGTTGGCGAAATAATTTGTCGAGTAGGAAAATTAATGGGATCTCACCGATAGTATGTGGGATTTAGTCACTTTGCTTGAATGGGGTAGCTCTATTTATTGAAAACAAGGAAATGATAATCTAAACTAATTTTCGAGGTGGTCTGAAGACCGAGATCACACAAGAATACTTCCCTAAACTTGTGGCAATTTCTTGTATTTAATACAAGAGAGGAAAATTGTTTAGTGAGGGAGATGGGAGAGAAAAATGAGAATGAGATTTTAATCAAAAAATTTCATCACACAGTTTGTTACATTAAAACAAGAACATTTCACTTGAAATCAATTATAAGAAACCATTCGCAAAGAAATAGGAACAATCAACAAGAAATAAAAATTCTTATTGCATAATGTTGCACAATTTACAATGCTCCTTGAGTACAAGTTGAGATGGAGAAAGAATAGTAGTAGATGAGGAACATATGAAATGAAGGCACTTACTTCTAGAAAGATAGTGATATCTAGTAAACAAGTATTAACCATTACCTCGAAATGAGGGTGCCATTCATATTTATAGTGAAAATACTGACTTTTCATCTCCCCCACATGACCTTTCACCTTCCTTCATGACTGTTGGCTTTTCGACTTCTGACCTTTGGTGTTCCTTCATCACTGTGACCTTATAAAATCATGAAATTTGGTTTTCCAGTTGTCACATGTTAATACCTTCTTTTTCTTTGACGTCATCATTTTTCTTTTTACCATCTGGTAACACATTTTTCTCATTCCCGGTCGTCAACACAATCTTCTTGTTCCCGACTGTCATTAAAACCTTGATCTCGAGTGTCATTAAAATCTTACTCTCAGAAGTCATCAAAATCTTCCTATTCCTGAATGGCATCAAAATATATTTTTTGGTTGGTAATACATTCATTTTTTAACTGGCCGGTAACACTTTTTTCTTGTTGTCGGTCGGTAACACATTGGTGTCGCAGGACCAAATTGTATTTCTTTATTTTTAGGGTCAAAAATTAAGAAACGTTGGTTGTATAATATATGAAACTTTATGGAAAAGGGAAAATTAATTCAATGAAAATATTGATAATTCATGAAAATGAGTTATTCATCATGTTTTGCCAATATTTACACTTTTAGCTTGAGGTGTGTGCCACTAAACTCATCGATAGGAAGAGTTTATTATCAACGTGAACTAACACATCATATGGGATATGAAGAGCACTAAATAAAATTTTATTTGATTTTTTTTAGGCTCTCAAATCTTCATGAGTATCCTGAAACATTTCATACAAGTTACAACTTATACAAGGGCCTTTGTGTCACACTGTCAGATGATTTTTCACCTCTCAAACTTCCCGAAATCTTCTGGATGATTCCAAAATGAAGTAGGATATTTTATTTCTCCAATTCCTAGGGTATGAGATTATAAATATTTACAGGGATCTTAAAACTTTTCAACCAAGGTGACTAGCTTTTTTATAACATGTATTTCCCAATACCTTGCTCATAAAGTCCTTGATTTTGTATAACTTATTCCTAAACCTTGATTTTCTTCCATAAATTTCCTAAACTAAATAAAATGATCACATATCTCTATCATACACTTCTTAAAGGCATCATATCTTCTTGGTACATCCCAAGAGGTGCTTTGTAAGTGTCGAAAGTCTGAAAATATGACTTTTTGGGCCTCTGGGAGAAACTCCTTCCAAGTGAATCAAAATGAATCTATGAATTGTCTCCTGCAAACTTACCTACACATTAAACATGCTTCAAAAATCCAATTATGACATCCCTATCGGCCATGATGGGGTTTACATAGTCATATATTAGCCAGAGGGCAGGTTCACATTACCTGGTGCAGGGATTTTCTTAGTGTAGGCTTGATTGTCATGGCCAAATTTTAAAATTTTTAGGCCAAAAATTTAGCAAGAAAAAATATGTGCATGTTATTTTATTATGACAGAGATAAAGACACATCAGCATATAAGACTCAATCTCTGATCACTTTGAAAAACCATACTAAAGACCTATAATTGGGAAAGATACAAACTCTCAGACTTACAACTCAAGGAAAAACTTTGAACACACTCTTTTGACTCGGATCCGAGTACCATAAAAAAATTTATACCTTCAAGGACCAAACAAAGGCACACACACTTTCTTAGTGCAATAACTTAATGAGCATAGATCCTTTGACATAGTCAACCCTTCATAGTTTTCTTCATGATACACTTTCACTCAAGAAACTAGGAATGAGGAAATGCATACTCTATATTACATAAATAGTACTCACTCGCAACTGATGAAAATAATGAATTTGACACACACACCCATTATAGGAACACATAAATCTTACCTAAGATGACAATATGACAAACCCAGATACTTATAAGTAGAAAATACATAAAAAAACAAATGGAGAGATCACATCCCATACCTTATCACCCTTGAAGTGTCCCACACACCTAGATTTTCCAATTTTTCATGCAATGAAGCATTGATAAACATATGATCTTCTTCAACTAATGAAAACATACTTCCTTGATCTGATCTTTGCTTGAGAGACTTGTATTCCATCTTGATGGCACTAGAACCATCTTTAACAAACTTCAATGGATCAAACTTTATGGTGTGTAAGTCATACTAAAAATCATATTTCTTGCCCTATTTGACTTAAACAACATCCTTCTTGACCATAGGAGAAAACCTGACTATCACATCTTCATTCTTAGGAATGATTTTCTTCTTGAACTCTTTCTTTTCTTGCCCTTCGAATGCTCACCTTGATAATAAAACCTAGAAATGTGTCCTTTTTTGTGACACTTGAAAGACACAACTCCTTTCCAACTTCTAGGATAAAAAACACTTAAGTTCCAACCACAATCCTTAGCTTTATGTCCATACTCACAACATAAAAAAAATCACCTTTGAGAGATTCACCTTTCGTAGGAGACCTCCTTTTGCAATCTCTAGCTCTATGACCAAAATCATGACAAAAAAAATTAATATCCATTGAATTAAGAACCATATGTTATGGCATTAGGTTGTCTAACAGGGGTATAACTTTTCAATTCATCCCTCCTGATCATCTTCTCATCTAATTGAAATCTAGGACCAACTTCATCATCATTCTTCACATGTTCTCCATTGAACCCTACACCTTTTTTGTCGCTAGCCACTCTTTGGATCTTTTTAGAAATCTTTTCTAACCTTTCATATATCTTAAACCTATTGGAAGCATATTCTAAATCAAATTCTATTATCAACTAATTTTGACTTCACAAAATTAATAAACATGGAAATTTTGAAAAATTAAAAAAGTATTATTTTACGTGATTTAACCCCTTTTTCGCAATTGTCTCATTTTTGTGATCGTTCCAATCTTTGTTTCATCCATTTCGGGAAAGAACTCCTCCCACTAGGTTATAAACTGCATTAATATTTAATTAATTTATTACCCTTTATTTGATAAAATCATTTTTTATTAACTTTTGGGGTTTTTAATTAAATAAATATTAATATAATAATTATTAAAAGTCAATCGACATTTTTTTATTTAATTGCTAGGGAAAAGTAAGCTTCCGCTTCCAATTACCGGGGATGCCAAATTGGCTTCCCGTACCCAGATTTCCCCTTGCTTGGAAAATTCATTTTATTTCCCCCCCTTGTGGGATTTCTTCCACTAATTTCCAATTCAATGGATTGGCAAATGGGCAAAAAATCTCCCAATTTCCCATATGGGGAAATACAATTTAGATTGTCCAAGTTGCCTTGCCATTTTCGCATTGGTAAATGGTTGTTTATTTCCCACTTTCTCCATAGAAATTAATTCCATTACCCCGGGAAAGAGGGAATTGGTTATTCCAACAAAAATAATAAACGGTTATAGAAGCGTCTTTAACCATTTCTCCGTCAAACTCCTTGGAAAAACTCATGTGAAGAAGCTTTGAAGCTTTCAATATTTATAGCTTCCAATTTACTCAGTAGAACGCAATTCCCGAGGAAATAATTGGAGGAATTTTAGCTATACAGTTTGAACAAGGAAATCATTCATTTTTTATTCACTTTGACCAAGCATTGGAAGCCAAGAAAATAATCATTCTACAGAGGTTTTAAATAATTTCCACAGCATTTGTTTAATTAGAACAAGTTTAAGGCAAGAGAACAGGACAGGCCAATTAAGATCATCACACATTCATTCCAAAGGAGGCCACACAGTTTCCACATAGAAGTTTGAGAAGGAGGCCACGTATTGTATAAACAAGGAGAGGGAATAGATCTCCACATAGAGGGTAAGAAAATAGCAACATAGTCCAAGATTCAACTCTCCACGCATTGAGGGAAAACAATCCAAAACTAGGCAAAAAGAATATCTAGTTTCAATAAAGCAAAGAGAGGAAGGAAACAACATGTGAGTAAGGAAAGAAATAAAAAGTTTAAATAAGAAAAAAATATCCCACACATGGGTAAAAACAACCAAGTGAAAAAAAGCATTTGAAAAATATTCCAAAGCATAGCCTTGGCCCAAACACCTCCATACAAGGTAATAATACAAAGACAGATAAATAAAGCTCAAGTTCCCACACCCAAGGAAAGAATCCACACATTCATCAAAGGAAATGAGCCCAAGGAAAATAGTCCAAAATGTAGTCAAAGGAACAAAAATTTTCAACACCTAGGAGGGAAATTAGAAAATAAAAACAACTGAAGATCCCACGCATTCATTAAGGCATAAAAAGTTTGAGTTTCTACACATAATTTTAGAGAAGTCCAAGGAAAATCATCACACAGTCCTAGGAAAGCATAAAAAAATAGTATTCCACGCAGCGCACATGGGAAGAACAAATACAACTCCGCCATTGCACTGGTTGAAGGACAGAAGGCCAAGTGGAAGGTAGTTTTGTTTGCAAGCTCCACGCCTTCCAAAATTCAAAATATTTGTCACACGTTTGTCCAGAAAAGAAATAGTACTCTACCCATGCATTGATCAGAATTTCCGCGCAGGAAAGAGGAAATTACCCAAAGTTCTATGCATCCATAAGTTCAGACAATAGGCAACGAGGGGAGCAAGGTGAATAATAAAAAATAAATTAAATTGATCCGTGCGGAATATTAAAATCGGGAGATTTTAATATAGATAAATAAATAAATTGTTGTCGCAAAAATTGAAATTCGAGCCTAGTCTCGGCATGATGTATTGACATTTAACAAATAAAATTAGTAACCGAGACTGGTTATTATTATTATTATTTTTATAATAATAATAATAATAATATTAAATTGAGTCATCTTTTTCTTGCATTGACAGAGGTTTTCGGAGACTGAGACCCGGCCCCCGTTTACATTATTTTACGTGCCTGAGTCATTTTTCTATAAAATTTCATGATGGCCAAAAAACCTAATAAATCTATGCAGGAAAGATCAAGGAAGCTCACTGGAGAAAGGTCAAACAAATCCGCACTCAAATATGAACTCCAGGGGATCATTCCTCCCATTTCCATCAAATTTCGACAGATGATAATATCACTGACACCAATCTTGGCCACATCAATGTAACACAATTTTGCGATCAGGTGAAATCCAAGGGGAAAACAATCTTCTTGGATAGACTCTATCATAGTGGTCTACCTTAAGCCGTAATTTCCATGTTTCAGTGTAATGCCCCTAGCTAGTCATTTCCTGCATGAAACATTATGATCCCGAAAGGCGAGGAATCTTCAAGGATAATTGTGAGACTTTCCTTTTGATCACACCAGAGCACATTGAATAATTTCTCAACATGTTTGATTTCCTCTAAGAATTCTAGACATCACTTGAATAGTTCAGCACAAAAGTTTTGGGATGAAGAAACCCTCACACGGACCAAGATGGTCAACAATAATTGGCTAGTGACTAAGAGGACTTGTGTTGACCGATTTCCTAAATGAGTCGTACCACATTGAATTCATGTGGAGGAAATCAGTGATATGATCACTCTTCTAAGCCGAGTCTTCACTCTTACCCTCTGTCAGGATTTTTCACCCCTTGATGTATCAGTTTCATCTGCATCATCCTTGCAAAGAGATAATTTGTATATTAGGCCACTATCATTAGTGACACTCTCCACAAGCAGTTGATCGAAGGTGAAGATGGCTAGGCATGTTTCTACGTGAAATCATATCTGATCTTATGTAATGACAAGAAGGAAGCTGTTGTTGGGGTTAGAGACAAAAGGCAGTCACGGGTCCTTAAAATAGTGTTTTCTACTATTATCCGTAATTTAGTTTTAAGAATATTTCTCATCACTTTAGGAGAGTTAATGATGCTTTCATATTCTGCGTGATTATAAACCTGAATAGGAATCCGGAAGGAAAGATTCTCCAAGGATGCCATGACATGTCATTTTGTAGTGGGAAACATGGTTCATTCAGTTCCCATATTTTTCTTACATTCACGTGAGTAGATTTATAGGCACTCCATGGAAGCTTCCCAAGTATGTCAGTGATAAATGGGCATTAATGGATCTTGCATGATAAATTATTCTAAGTTCATTGTTTTCTCAATGACAAACAACGCTCAGGCATCCACTTCCCAATCTAAATTGGGGAATACAAATGCTCCGAATCTCTTTAGTGTAAAAATCATGGAAAAGGAGTTTTCTCTCATTACCATACATCCATTTGTGAAGAGATCCCAATTTTACATCAATGGATACATACAAAAGGATTCTTGGAGAAAAGTAGTCAGTATAATCCCTACCATGGAAGACTTTTAGGTTGGCTGCCTATTCAGATGAACACGAAGTAAGAAGGTGAGATTTATCCCACCCGACCCTTTCTTAAGATCAAGGCCTTTTACATCAGAGAACTCTCGAGATTCATCTAGTAGATAATGGATGATGATGTGATTGATCCTTCATATCATGTTGTTGCCTTCACCCCATTGCCTCAAGTTGATTGGACCAAGAGAGATGATATTCTCTTTTGATGGCAAGAATCAACCGATTTTAGAAAGGAGCATAGCCTAGTATGAACGAGAACTTGTAAAGTTACCATCCATCCAAGTTCATACTCTAGGATCATATAAATTTCCAACATGAGGAGGTATCTAGTTGAATAAAACCTCTTCTCAGCCAACCTCTGTGCCATTAACTCATACACATCAAGTAAGGAGAGAATGGTTGCAAAAATCCTCTTCTCCAAAGGAAATGTTGCAAGGATAAACACCCAAGGATCCTAGCCCTATTGAAGGAAGAGAACTTGTCTTGAGGTTTTCCACTTTGAGTAGAGACTCATCTACTCACGTTACTGATAGTTCAAGGAATCTCTTCATAAACACTACTCAACCATGTCATGCAAAATAGTCTACTCTAGTGCAAGTGGTCCAAATATCAAATGCTCCCAAACCCCTAGTTCATAAAGAGATTTCTCAAGGTTTCCTTGAGGTTGAGGAGGTTGATGTCGAATTTATTTCCCCAAGGATTGAATTGGTGGAAATAAATCTTGTAGAATCCATTGTTGTCGAGAATGGTGTGAATATTGCTTCAAAATCCAGGCTTTTGTGTGTAGAATTGGTCAAGGAGACCCCTTCTTGGGTTGACTGTGAAGTCAAAAAAAGAAAGAGGGTTGTCAAGGTGATCAATATTGACTTTTATGCCCTTTCCAAGATTTCAAATGATGTCATCCCCAAGAAGCCTAAAGTGTTCTCGAGAATAATGGTGGATGGATATGGAAACAAGTTTGTAGAACTTGTCATTCCCCAAGTTGAGAAGGAATGTAATGCCATGATGGCTGCTGACTATGAAGTATCCAGGATTAGACTTGGGAAGTTTACATTGGAAAGCGACATGGAAATGGCCCGAGATTCCATGGATATCGTGTTAAGAGAGGCTCGAGAAGTATGAATATCATAATTCTCATACTCAAGGCCGAAAATAATCAGTTGGTGGAATTATGTTCAACATTTGATGAATCCAATATCCTCCACTTTTCCAGTACCTGATGGAATGGCTGCCCTCGACAAAGAAACACACAATCTGTCAGAGGAGGTAAATAGTTTAAGTCATGTCACTAAATCTTGGCTTTCAAAAATTCTTGTCTTAGGCCAAGACAGGGACAATCAAAGCAGTCGGTAAAGCTCCATAAATATCTTAGTGCATACCAAGATCCAATTATTTATTTTAAGGAACCTTGTGCTTCTAGCATATCAAATTTGGATGAGATATTGCCTAATCTACAAGAGATGACAAGTATGGAATCCTAAAATTCTAGCCATTGAAGGGATCCTTGAATTTGAATGCCGAAGGACATGCTTTATATGGTATTTTACATCTCAAGTTATGGAAGACGTTTCTCAAAGATTCCATGATTCATTATGAAAGCATATGCAACAAAACTTTTACTTCAATCACCTCAATTCATGAGTTCATAACTGAAATCCCTTGTGATTTCGTGGACGATCATAATCAGAGGTGTTCATCGAAACATGTTGAGGAAAAATTATCATAATTCTTTAAAGACATGTACATTCCTTCCATCAACTTCTCCTCTACTTCAATGGAGCATTGTATCAAATTGAGGAACTTGTTTGAGGAATTCTCAGTAAAAAATGGTCAACCCGCATAATATGCCAGGTAGGATTTTGGAACTGTTGTTGTTCTTTGAGGCTGTGCTTCAACCGAGTGAACCTCCAAAAGAAGAGAATATGTTCGAGACATTGGAAAGGTTCATATCTTTTCAGTTGGTGAAAGGTGACGGATTCTAATTTCACCAATGGGATTCAAGGAGATAGCATTCTTGGTATTTAACGAAGTGGGAGATTCCATTTCTCATAGGATTGAGATAGGCGGACCCTACTTTCAATGGATAAGGCATTAGGTCTTGTTTTATGTTTTAAAAGTTGATATTTAAAAAAAAGTGATGTTAGTTGTTAAGTTCACTTTGTAGCATAACTTTGGATCACTTAGGTGGTTTCTAATCTCAAGTTACTTTTACTAAGGTTAGTTGAAAAAGTAAGACTCACTTAAGGTGCCTTAATTTAATGTTCATGTAAAACTCCTAACTACCTTCTAACCACCTTTTTGGTTATAAAAGGAAGTTAGGGGCTCATTTGTAAAGGGAAAATTTAGAGAGAGGAGAATAAAATAATTTTGTATACAAGTTTTGTTTCAAAGAAAGAAACTTTGTGTTCTTTTGTGGAGACATTTTGACAGTTAATAAAATATGAACTTTGTATCCCATTCATTGTCTCTTGTAGCATTTTATGTTCTTATGTTCATTAGATGTTAGTTTTTAAATCTTGCATGCAAATACTGTCTTTGATCTTCATTGTTAACATTATTGATCCCTGTTGTATAATAGATCACAATGATCAGTAGCTCTAATTATCTACTTACTCACATGTGTTCCCTTTCATTTATTCTTGTTTAGTTGATTCGGATTCCATTTTATTTGAGCTAATTCTTCATTATTCTACTTCTTATATCCATGCAATATTAGGCTATGATTTTAACCTAATTATTATATGCTCCTTCCATCTCAGTCCTTTCCATTTATTTCCTTCATTCCATTTAATCCCCCTCATTCACACTTCCTTCCATTTGTTGTCCTAAAACACCCCCCACATACAATTTTGTATGTATAGGTGTAAATACAGTTTTGGTTTTTAATAAAGGCAACCTCACCTTCATTGAGGAGGGACTTTGTTCCTGACACTGTTTGCATTTCCTTTACATGTGTGCAAATCCATTTCCTAACACTCTGTCAATTATTTCAATGTATCCAGGTATGTATCTCTCAAAGTTCGTTGTAGCGACCCCCGATGAGTGGCTGGAAAAACACGCTATAATTTTTTGTTTAAACCAAAACTATCAATCACCCTACACACAACCAAGGACAAAAATTGATGCCCACTTAGTTTCCCAGTTCTAATATTTCATTAATCATTCACATGCAAGAAGTAATATTGTAGTATAAGGAATAATCAAAATTTAATTTAATCACATAGTTTAAATGTTTCATTAATGATCAACCCATATCTAATACATTCCTTTTACTTCCATGAATGAAATACCATTTTTTTAAAAATAATTACTACAACATCTACATGATTTCACATGTAAGTGTTAATCCAATTACAATACATCATTTTCAATTAATTCATTTGCACATGTGTTTCCATTTATACATTACAATGAAGTTTGCCATGAACATGGAAAGAAGTAATTCTGAACAACGATCCATTTTGTGTACTTAATTCATAAGAAATCGCACTAAACAATTGTTGATATTACACACAACAAAGAATCAAGTGAATATTACACATCACAAGATATTTCTTTGTTGAGGCACCAACCCCATAAGGAGCAACAACCCCTAAAACGTTGTTGATATTACTCACAATAAGATATTTTTTAGAAGTATGAAAACAAAAAATATGTTGATCACACAACTGATTATGATCCAAAAATTCAACTCCAAATTCCTTCAAACCCTCATCACATGCTCTCTCCTTCAACTTGCTCTATATTGATTGTATTTCAAATGTATTGGCTCTAAAAACTTGTACACATTCTATAAATAAGTATTCAAACTATAAAACACATCATCATCCTTCAAATCATGCATTCATACATGCTACACCCGCACATATGGGTCGCACTTTTCACCCATTCACAACTAGTTCAAAAATGAACCCAAACTATTGCCTTTATACCATTCTCAAATCATAAACTCAAGGGAGGTAGATCCTCATTATTTTGTTATAAAATTTCATCATAATAAATCCCAATAAACTCATTACAATGTTCTCATATGAACCATATATGTCGGCCATGCTCAAAACCACTCAACTTGCACAAAACAGGCTCAAAACCTTTTTACTAGAATGAGTAAAATCCATTCACACCAAAACCATGATTATTAAAGATATAAAATTCATCACACATGTGTAATATAACATAAAAAATTAATCCATTTTCATTAATTATCTTGGACCAATCAAATAATTCATAACACAAGCCAAAAGTCTCATATCCTTCACCAAACACTTGTTTACAGCACCCTGTCTTCACCTTTTGACATCAAGACCACACAAAAACAACTCAAATATGGATTTTAACCACTATATGGAATCCTAAATACCTATACATCACATGCATGAATTTTATATATCATGAAACATCCATTTGTTCAAACCACAACAACTTTCCTCTTTACCAAGTCAAGCTTCCTAGAAATGAGTTTTGCAAACTCAACTAGTTTCCCATTTTAGTTACATTGTTAGTGCAACTTGAGAGCAAAGTTTGGGCAATCATATATTATGTAAATTTTCCATACCAATTATGGAAACTACAATTAAAATAGTTATAACCATGGTTATGCACAATGACATCAAGGTAATGACATATTTTAAATATCAACAATGCATTAATTTAAAATTTCAAAAATAAAATATAAAAAGGGTCTCATCATGTAATTAGTTATACCACAATGGTCAATAACTTCATTATTCTACTTGATTTATAGGTATGCCCCTTATATTAGTAGCTTCTTTAAGAACTCTCTCTTGTGTTTCTCAACTATTGATTTATAAATTAAGTGTTAGAGATGTACATTGATTTTTAAGTTCATTTTGCTCCATCAAGTTTTTTCAACCCTATTAGTTACACAACCTTGTTACATCCTCATTCTCATTATACACTAAGATATCATACATTGATTTGTCTAAAAAAAATCATAATGGAATACCTTCACCATTCAATGATCACAACTCATTATATGGACCTCACCTGGGTTAAGCTACTTAAACAATGAACTTTTACAAACATCCTCCATATTTGAACCTTATATTTTAGGTAACCCCTTTATTAAGTTTCCTTATCAAAAACTGAATTTGGGATGGGTTGAATCCATTAGACCCTATATCCCCTAATACCATCATCATAATGCTGCTATGGTATTGTTTCATCAACTCTTCATAAGTAACTTCATGGTTTAATTTAACGAGGGTTTTCGTGTAGACTACTCCAAACTACCCCAAGAGGATAATGTGGTTTGAACCCACAATAGGGCACAATTTTAAAGCCAAAGTTTTTCCACCTAGGTCACCTATGTTTTCCTAGCCAACGATACATAGGTGCATATTATAACAAATGATGTTGTTAAAAAACAATGTTAATTTAGTTCTTAGATAAAAAGGTAAACTTCATGATTAAACTAAAATATTTAGACCCAAGGGTCATTTACATAGGTGCGGCTTCACATACTATGACCATGCACTAGTTCAAATGATCAATCCAAGGTTATCACTTTAATCATGATTTATAGCATCCAATCATCAATTCTAAGCAAAATAAATAAGTATAAACATGTGGGCCAAAGGGATTCAAACTCGGTCCCAACATTTTACAAATTGAAATCCCTATTACCAATAGGCCATCAAAGTAATTTTAAGACGTAAGTATAGAGCTACATGGTTCATAAAGAGAGTGTGAGAGATCAAACCTTATCATTGATTTTATTTGAAGTATTCTTCCTATCTTTCTCTCCTCTAGCTATTGTAAAAAATATCCTTGTCCCCTTGCTTATCCTCTCACCAAAGAAAAAACACTCCTCAAACTTGTTCTCTCCTCTAGCTCTATATTCAAATGACATTCTAGAAATATTTCTCTGTATCTGAAATTGATGTATCTATCTAACTCCTTTTCTTTAAGAATTTGACCTTGAAATTTTAGTAGCATTCCCCCTCATTTTCTAACATTGACTATTGCTTTTTCATTTTAACTATCTAGCTCCAAATATCTCTCAAAACTCTCTATCTCATCCCCTGCTTAAAAATATGAAATAAGAGCATCATCTTCTCTATTTCAAGTACCTACCTCTTTCCTAGTTATGAAGTCATGGGACAGTTCTAGCCCCTGTAAAATACGATGGGGTCTGAGATGATATTTTTGAATGGACCACTTCTCATACTAAATTTTATATTTACATCCAAAGACCCATATTTATCCTACCAACTCAATGGGATCAACCCTCATTGTAAAGGCATGACCACAGTGTGTGAGGAGTAAGTTGGGGATTTAAATAGCGTCCATGTGTTGTCGAAGGGGGAGTTGATATGTGTGACGAGTCTTTGTGAGCTAATAAATCCACTATTAATGCATAAATTAGTATTAGATGCTACATGTATGGGGAAAACATAAGCTATGGTTTTTTTAATCGAAGTCCAACATGTTCACAATGTGACATGTATGCAGACATGGCTAGTAGTAGGTAAATTCCCACACTACGAGCTCTCGGGTATAGGAAAGGTGGTATAGTGAAACATAGAGGATCTTTGACATCTTGTCCCAAGCCCAAGGAGGTAAACAAAACAAGGGTGAAGATATAAAGGACCATGGAGAATTAAGGAAATTAAATATATAGATAAAGAAGAAGATATACTAAGGGGAATTATAGTTTGTATGTTTAAATATATAGCCTAAAGAAGAAGAGTCTCTAATAAGTGCATCTAAGAATCCATGACTTTCCCTAATCAACGCAAAAACATTTTTTACTAAAAGAGATCTTAACAATTTTAGTTCAAGCTTGAGTTGTTATAAAATTTATTTATTTTTTCCTATGACAATGCATGTACTCTGCTATGTCTGGAATCTGTATATTTTTGCTCATTAAACATTTTTTGGATACAAAATAAGGTCATTGCATGTATGCAAAATAAGTAATTATTAGTGCCACATGGAGCTATACTGTCGTTGCCATAAAGTGACATAATGCACTAAGTAACCCACAAAATGAATGCATTACTGCCCAAGATAAGGATTGAGTAAAATAGAAAACTAGTGGTTGTAACTACCTAAGGTCAAATCAGCCCTACGTGTACTCATCAAGAAACACCATGTTCTGGCACAAGTCTACACTTGACTCAGTTCACTACATCTTGATCCATCTCTGTTTTGATGATATCCTATTCCTATGATCAAGAAAATACTACTTTTCAACTGGGATAGGAGAAACATACCATTCTGCATTATCCAGTGTTCATAACCGATGATAATGGAAAGGTGAATGAAAGGAGGAATATTTACATGTTTATCAATATACTACTAATAAGAAGAACCTTATGGTTACAATGCCATCATCCATTGAGTAAATCAATTTGCTGATAAATTTTGTAATCCCAAATATTTGACAGAAGCATATAGCTGTTCTAATCCTTTCCCAAATGTGTTAGGAGGGTATCCAGTGTGTTAGTGTCAGGTATGACGATTTGAACCACTTATTACATCTGAAATAATTTAAAACAATATAAATCTCTCAAGATGGGATCATGGCATTAGTAATCTAGGAAAATCATTAATGCCATCCATTTCATACACCAGTTACCAGGGTAAAAAATCCATACTCTTGATTTTCCCCTATGACTTATTCTAAAATTTTCTACAACTACCTTCCTTTTCTAATGAGTCCACTCCTCTTCCCTTTATCAGGAAGTTCCTTCGTCAATGACTAGTTCTCCACATGGTGTTGTAGACACTATGGGAATTCTATCCATCGCTCTTCAATTGTGCATATTTAGGTTTCGACATGTATCCTATCACTTCAAGTCTCCAATATAAAATAATGTTCATAGACTCTTTAAGCTTCATCTCATTGTTATTTAATTCTTCATTGATGAAACTTCATCATATTTATCAATTCCATCCACATAATATTGATAGTAGGTTAGTCTATCCATAAATTATATATCTATCTATTTGACATAGTGCTAAAAATTATTAATGGGTGCTTTAAAATTATATATATATATATCATATATATATATATATAATACATATACATCTATATATATAATATAGATATCAATAGATACATATAGATATATATATCTATATGTATAATATAGATATATATTATCTATATGTTCTATATATATATATAGACATATAGATAATATATACTATATGTAGCTATATGATATCTATATATATAATAGAGGTATATGTATATAGAATATGTATGTATAATATGTATATATACAATATATATAGATAATATACATATAGATACATTATAGATAAGATATCTATAGTATATATATATATAGGATAATTAATTATATATATATATATATATATATATAATATATCTGTGTGTGTGTGTGTGTGTGTATATATATATGTATATATATGTGTGTGTGTGTGTATATATATATATATATATATATATATATATATATATATCCACACACACACACACACACATACATATATATATATGTATATATGTATGTATGTATATATATATATATATGTATGTATGTATATCTACATATATGCATATGACAATAGGTTGGGGCAGACTTAGTTGAGGGTTTAAAAGCTAAAATGCAAAAAGTGAGATAGAAGGAGTTTTGCAAGGAGTTAGGTCCTAAGATTTTACATGCATATCATGGGTGATGAAAGACACTTGAGGAAGGTGATATTTCATTGTGGATCACTTTATAAACTCATAACCTTGGTGCTAGAAAACTATATGTTCTTAAGAGCATGGAAGGGCGAGTGAAGGAAAGTTAGTAAGAGGTGAGTTTGAAGTCTCCTTTGATGTATTTTATTGATGCTTCTAATAGTGTTTGGAGTTCAAGATAGGGTACTAAATAGTGAAGAGGTCTTAAGAAGCCAAAAGACCAAGAGTTGTCACTGGACCTAAGAGCTAGTGAAGGGAAGAGTTGAAAGCCAATTAAGGAAAGTAAATGCAAGTTGGTTCACATGACTTGGGATGAATATATGAATGAATTTGAAGTGAATGAAGAAAAAAGAAAAATTATGGTGGTGGTAAGACCTTTATAAGTGTTAAATTGTCAAATTTTTACAATTTTCTGGCCATACTAGGCTTTATATGGATCATGTTTTGCAGAGTCAGAGTGGAGTTGTTGTTTACAAACTCTTTAAAAGATGAATAGAGGAATAATAATAATTTATCTCTGTATCATTTGGTATCAGAGTGCAGATATTTTTTTTAAAGATTTGAATATATGATTTTGTGGCTAACAGTGCGGTGTGAGTCTGTAGTGAAGAAAGAGATAGGTGAAGACTGATAAGAAGAGAATTGTGAAGGTGAAAGATAAAGTGAAGAGGCAAAAAGACCTGGTGAGGCCAAGGTGAGGTGTGGAGAAGAAGAGGAAAGGTGAAACAGACTTTTCAGAGAGGATGGATCAAGAAGAATCTATGGAAGAGTTTTGGAAGCTACTTATCCGTAAGAGAAGACAAGAAGAGTTGGAGAAGATGAAGACAGATGAAGCCAGGAAATAGAAGCAGAGGAAGCATGAAGAATTAATGGAAGCAGAGAAGAAGAAGATATAGATAAATTGACAGAATTAATGAGGGAACAACCAAGGTATGGACTTGATTTTTTTCTAAAGAAGAAAGCTAAATGGCATGTGATGCAGATTGTAAGAATAAATCAAAAGTTACAATTGTAAATAAGGATCAAGAGTGAAGAAGAGAATCTGAGACAAGAAGAAAATAAAGAGGATATAGTTTACAAGAAGAATAATGAAGAATAAAGTCAAGAGGATACCTTGAGACCAGTTCCAAGCCATGGTTACATAATGCCTATATGGTGGAAGAAACTAATGGTAGTAAGTGAAGATAGCAAGCATAAGAGAAAAAGAGTAGAACAAGATAGAGAAAACATAGTTCTTGAAGGTACAAGAAAAGCTAAAAGAAGTGAAGATGGTGTGGAAGAGAAATGAAGCAAGAAATGATCAAGTAAAGGAAGAAACACTCATGACAAGAAATCAAATTGCAGAGGTTAAACTAGAAAAGAAAGAGTGTAAGGTAAGTACAGTTGATTCCTTGTTGATTGTTATTGAAGATGGAGTGATTGAATTCCTTGAAATTTTCCAAAAGTATGTCACTTGTGCATTTCAAATTGAAAAGTGTGATGATGAGAAAGAATGGAATAAAGATTTTTTGGATGATGTTGATGATATTTAAAAAAATAAATAAATGTGTTAGATGGAAAAGTGAAAAGTGAAGATATGACTTAGAATGCAATTATTTCATGGGTATGTAATGGTCAAAATGAACAAAATAAGGATGAAAATGCGTAGTTGGAACAACTTGGTATGGTAGAGAAAATGGATGAGCAAGTGAATAAATAAGAACATGAAGTTTTTGACAAGGGGAGTGATGGCCACATGGATTGTATATGGATAAGCAACAACATAAGGAGAGAAGAACAATGTATTTTTGTTATTTCTCTGTTTATGTGCGTAGGTATCAAAATACATTGCATGAAAATGATGAAAGCAAGGATGGAATTCAAGAAGATAGAGAGAAATGTCAAGGATAATGGAAGACCAAAGACCACTACATGGGACTCAAGTGGTTATTAAGAAGCTAAGAACATAGGGAACAAGGAAAGAAGACAAAGGACACGTAATGAAGATGGAAACATGTACAAGAAAATAAAGTGTAGGAACACTTTTTCTCCGCTATGGGAGTATGTTGTAGGAGCATCATCAAGAGGCATTCAAGTATCAATTTTCCTTTTTATGAGGTCATGTGAGAGTTCTAAGCTATGCTAAAGCATGGGAGAGAGAATTAAGAATGAGAGAAAATTTGAATTTCAAAGGGGAGTTTTCCCTCCAAAATATGTAATTCCATTGTAAAGGCATATCAAAGAGTGTGCGATGTTTTTTGAGGTTTTATAAGTGTCTTATTAATGTGTAGGATATGTGTGATGAGTCTTGTGAGCTAATAAATCGGTATGAATGCTTAAATTAGTATAAGATGGCAGTTATGAGTCTAGGAGGTAAATGGAAGTCCAAAGGTCACAATGTGACAGTTATGCAGCATCTAGTAGTAGGAAAATTCAAGAGAGTTTGAGTATAGGAAAGGGGTTAGTGATTTTAGAGGTGATTCCTCATGTAGATGATGAAGGGAAGTTGGAATGAAAGGAAAATACAGTGATTTGTGCAAGAAAGGAAGAAATATACATATGTTTATGATAGTTTGTATGTTTTAATCTTGTCTTGGAAGAGTGTCTCTGAATGTGTACTAAGAATCAATAACTTTCCCTTATCAATCAATGGAAATATATATATGTATATGTGTGTGTGTGTCTATATATATATATATATATATATATATATATAATGTTAGTTTTAAGATTGATTTGTCATGTACCCTATTTTAATAACTAAGAAATGCATGGACCGTGTTATGTTTGGAATGTGTGTGGTGTTGTCATTCCTTGTTTGGAAATAAAATAGAACCATTGAATGTATGCATATAAGTAGGTATTAATGTTAATGGAAGGATTGTTATGTTGGATTAAGGACATATGCATTAAGTGTGTGAGATTGAAGGATTTTGTACTTTTTTTGATTGAGTTAATGTTGTGCATGTAATTCCTAAGACTGTGAGCTTCATGTGAAGTAATCAAGAGAGAAATTATTGTGTGCTAGTGAAGATTTTATCAGTGGTCATATTGAGTAACTCCATTTTTAAGAATCCTATTCCTTAATAAGAAAATATTTCTTTTCTTTCAGTTAGTAAAAAGATAGATTCTTGACTATGAAGTGTGCAGACCGTGACAATGGAAAGATGAATGAAAGGAGGACTTTTTTTGTTTCTAAAATCATACTAGTAAGAATACAATTTGTATTATGATTCCATAGACATTAAGTTAATTTTTTTTGGTTTGAATCAAATATTTGAAGAAGTTATAGCCAAAAAACCTCTACCGGGTGTGTTAGGAGGGTTCTAGTGTGTTAGTGCTAGGGTTTGTGATTTGAGGCACTTAACTAGGCTATTTTTCTTTGAATCTCTCAAGATATCATGGTAACTAATCAAGAAAAAGGATTATGTAAGAAATTTTAAGAGTTAAAGGTTTAAATTTGAGATTTCTATGACAATTTGGGAAAGGGTGTATAAACATAGTCCAAAGGGCTAGTTAAAGGGGTATTTTGCAATGAAATTTGTCTTTTACTTCAGAGATGAAGCTTGAGATTTGACACAATGCTAAAAAGTATTAATGGATGCTTGAAAAGGCTCTTATTTTTATTTAAAATTCATAAAAATGAATATATGTATGAAAGTAGGTTGGCGTAGATCTAGTTGAGGTTTTAAGAGCTAAAATGCAAAAAGTGAGATAGAAGGAGTTGTGCAAGGATTTAGATCTTGAGATATTACATGCATATCGTGGGTGGTGAAACAAAACTGAGGAAGGTTATAGTTCATTTTGGGTCACTTTATAAACTCATAACCCTGGTTCTAGCAAACTAAATTTTCTCAAGAGCACGGAAGGGAAAGTGAATACAAGTTAGTAAGATGTGATTTTGGAGTCTCATTTGATGTATTTTATTGATGTTTCTAATAGTGTTTAGAGTGCAAGACATGGTGATAAGCAGTGAAGAGGTCTCAGGAATCCAAAAGAGTCAAAGAACAAGAGTTATTAGTGGATCTAAGAGCTAGTGAAGGGAAAAATTGAAAGCCAATCAAGGAAAGTAAATGTAAGTTGGTCTACATGACTTGAGATAAAATTATGAATGAATTTAGAGAGAATGAAGACAAGAAAGAATAAGGTGGTGGTAAGACCTTTATAAGTGTTAAATTATAAAATTTTTGCAAATTTCTAGCCATATTAGGCTTGATATGGTTCCTTTTTTACAGAGATAGAGTGGAGTTGTTTTTTACAAACTCCTTAAAATTTGAATATAGGCACGATATTAATTTCTCTATCCATCAAGTTGCTGTGATAAACTTCATGTTCTCACCTGCTTGCTTCCCAAGGACCTCAAATATGCATTATACCTATGAGTAATGACTTGACACTTATCATACACATGTTATATCATGTCACAATGTTTATACCATTCTTGGAAAAGACTTATCAACTCCAAAAATCAAACCTCTATCTCATTCTTCATGCTCCAAGGCTAGGAATAGGCATGGAATGACCTGACTCAACCATAACACGTCATGAATTGACCATGTTGACCACATACAGACTCATAGACACCTCTAACACACCTCATGACCATGTTTGACATTGTGACAACCTTCAACTCACTTGAGAGGACACAAACCATGATTGTGTAAGCCAAACTGTGCTCCAAAACAACATAGGACTCCACCAAACTTGAAACTACCAATTAACCTTCATGTTTAACACTTGACTAACACCTCATGGTGACTCACATGACCTCATGACACCCTTTTCCATCAATGTGTTTGTCATCAATTCAAAACACTAACACACAATGACCAACAATTTACAACCCTATCATAATTATATTATCTTATTACAAACTTATATAACCAATCTAAACTTAGGATACAATTAATACATTATTCCTTATCATTGACTTATGTTTTAGAACCCTGCATCTTTGATATAGTGTGCACTATTGCCTTATAGATCCATTTCATTAACACTTTGTAACCCTCGTGTGTGTGGCGTTATAATGGTTTCCTCTTTATCCCAATATATATTATTGAGAAGAGACATAAGATATTCTATTAGACCATTCTTAGCTTGCATAAAATTTCTACACAACAATTATTTATCATCAACCTTATATCATGCCTATATCTACAAGCACATGGATAGACTAGAAAGGGTAAATAATGACTTCTAATAAAATAAAAATTTAAAATCATAAAATTTTATAATCAACAATATATCTGGGACCTAATTTAATCTCTCCTTATAGGTTACCAATACTTGGCCTAGAACCCATTTTTTAACATTTCTTGGTCCTTATGATATAATTTAACCTACCCTTATAGGTTATCCAAAACCATCATATAACTTTCCTTTAGAGATATTTTACATTCTTTATACATACATTTTAGACTAACTTGCGTATTCTTACAATGTTGCGTTCTTTTTAGTCTTAAATAAAAATATGGAACTTGTTAGAATATTTGCACCCCCCACAATCAAGACAATAGGATTAACATGTGTCCACTTTCATGAAGAGGTAAGATAAGATGAGTGTAAATACTATATTTTATTTCTAATTTATTACTTCATTTACTTTTATTTCAATGTACTTTTTTTTTCAAAACCATTTCGTGTTATAATATAGCGACGTGTGATGATATTTGGTAGGGGTATATGTATACACCTGATTTTTTAATTATTAAATATTTCACTATGTAGGTTTTTGGTGTATTAATCCCCACTCCCCCGCCCACCCCCTTGCCCCACTCCTCCTTGGCCCCAACCCGACCCAATTCTATGCCTTAAGGATTGTATTACAAACTCAAGTATTGTTCCTATTATTCTTGAGATCCAAGTCCACAACAATCTCACAAGGTATTACAAACTCAAAATGGGGATTAATAGATAACAATATCCACTCATAGGTAAGTACCCCTAACCTTAAGCTATTTTCTTTTTGTTATTTTGATTGATCATTATGATGTGACATGCATTATAATATCATGGTGTAGCATGTCCTTAATCTCTTACATTGTATTTCCTTTATAGCATGTACTTACCACCAAATGAAATTATAACCCTTAGATTAGGGTTAAATCTTGTTTATTACCATTATCTTCTAGTTATGACTTATATCTCTTTCAGTTTAGACACCATCTTATAGATATTCTTACAACAACCATACTCGTGTGACCTTTGGGCTACATATTCATATGTGTATTGGCTTTATTATGGTATTCTACTTATATCCTAGTTTATATAGAGATAGTATTTATATTTATATCATTATATTACATACATGAGAATAGAAACTATTAATCATTATTTTTATATCACCATAGTGTTCTATTGCTAAAATATGCAAAATAATATATTAAAATATAAAATCTTTGTAAGTGATTTATATGATTCTATAATAAGCATTTGTTGTGAGAATACCTTTGGAGGCTTGATGCATAAGTTGGGGTTCTATTGATTATGTGATTTAGATATTTATGTATTTTATATTTGAATTTATATAGCTTTAGGTATGACCTAATTAGCTTGAACATCTTATGGAATATGAGTGTCTTGATGTATACCGTGTTAGGAATATGTGCTAATACTCACATTAAAGTGTGTTGATTAGAAAAATAATTGTACGTATGAAACATATTGTAATGATTTGTTAGTAACATTAATGCAGCCAAATTAAGAACAACCAGATAGACTGCAATAAAATGAACTCAAAAAGAAAATAGATCTCCTTCTTCGTTAACCAGTAATGAATTACAATGTTTCCTAAATAGGAAAATAACTCCCAACTCGAGTTTCCAAGTAAACTCTAGCTAACTCTGACTAAATCTACTCTAGGTGGCGGAAATTACTATTTTTAGCAGTTTACTAGAACCTGCTATTCTTAGTAAGTTCGCATGCTTATTCCTACGGGCACAGAAATTGCCACGCATCTTCTACATCCCTAAATTAGAGGAATTGCCAACTTTCTAACTCAAAATGCAATTAATAGACTAAAATTAACTAATGCTCAAAAGTAGGAAAAAACCAAACTATAACTTAAATCCTAATTTTCGGCCTCAAGATGGCGGATTTAGGGCCCGAAAACGTGTCAAAAACTTGCCCCAATCGGTAGGGCGGGTTGCCGCTGCGTTCGTCTCATCAAAACACGTGGTTTCAAAAAAAAAACGGACTCAAACGGACACCCGGAGCTCAAGTTATGACCTTGTCAAGTTCCTGCTAATTCGGGCGCATCAAACATCTCATATAGTTATTGCGTGTGCTAGTTAATAATGTGTAAGGTGTAAGAAAGATTCTTGGAAATGTTACACTCTATAGTTAGAATGTAATGTCTCGTGATATTATTATGATTGGTTGAAAGTGATATGTGTTGACTCCTTTGTAGGAGAAAATTACATTCTTTATATGTAACTCTCTACAATGATAAGAATAGAGGAAAAATATTGCTGTGTGTTCATTGGTATTTGTATGAAATTTTGAGCCAAAATCATCATTTAATATCAAAGCGAATTTAACAACCTTTATAAGAGTTTCTTTTAGTAATGAAGTGCAACTATAAAAAAATACATGTGGGCATAAGAAATAACAACACATAAGAAGGTGCACATAAAATCATGAGTTAGAGTTTCTAGATTATCAAAAAGGAATTTTTTCAAACTGTTCATATCTCTCTTGTGTGGAGATCACATTGCAGGTCAACTCATAATTTTGTAATAGCTTAAGACTACATTGGATTGATAGAGGTATTTTCAGCCTTCATGCTTCTATCCATGTTTGATCCATACGATAGTCACTAAACATGTGTATTTTATAAATGTATTTTTGATATTGTTCCTGCAGTCGTCATGTATGAAGGATTCAAGACTTTGAGTTTTTCCAGACTGTATTGATCTATTCACCTCTTCCTTTTTGAATCATGCTATCTCATTATCAACTATATTTAACATTTTTTTACATTCTTGACAAATGACTTAGCACGACATTATTTTAACTTTCCTGTGTATTAAAGAGATGCATTATAGATTTGTCTTATCTATCATTCATGTGGACATTGAGCAAGTATTTTCTATTATCGAGAATGCCATTCAAAAAGGTCAAGTTTTCTTAAAATATACTTTTTCTTCATCTGAGTTAAGTTGTTATGAGATTATCTGTTAGGTTGAGTTTTTTTTTTTTTTTTGAACCATCTCGTATTATTCTACTTCTTAATATAATATAAGATATTATTTATTAAAAAAATAAATAAAAAATTTATATGTTTTTATTCTAAATTTCATATTATTGGGTGTTTAGAAATAAGTGTCTTGTTGTCATCCACAAAGGTGTGTCAGTAGTGAAGGTGTTATTTATAATAAACTCGTTATAAATAATTCAGTTTTTGATTGGATTTTGAGTAGTGTTGTAATAAATTTGTCATGTTATTCATATAAATTGATGGTCAAGAGTTCTTGTTTTGAGCATTTAATCTTGAGATAATTGTTCCAAGTGTTTAAATTTATCTTATTGGTGTCAAAGTAAAGTAATGTATGTCATTAGTCCTATTATCTTATTATCTATTTTTATAAAGCATTTGTGTTAAAAGAGTCAAAATCCCTAGTCTTGTGTCAATACTCATTTTGTGTCATCAAAATTGTCAAAAACTTATGCCTCATGCATGCATTTTCAATGAAACCCAATGTTTGATGAATGTGTTAAGCTTGAGGGGGGATTATTCTTTCCTAGAAATGAATTACAGAAAAGCCTCATGAATACATTGACTGAGCAAGTAGTGACATATTAGAAGGTGAAGGCAATGGAGGATAGAGGAAAACAAGTAGCCTCTTGTCAGTCACTAGCAATGTGGCCAAACAATGCATGAGTGCCAACCATTTGTGCGAAATTGAATCAATTTGAGACTAATAACCATTGGTAGTGGATACTAGTTGTTCCATTTGATATCAAAGTGGCAATGATCTAGAATGGTGGCTACATACAAAAACAAAAAGGACTAAGTCCTCATCATTTCCTTTTCTACATTTTCATTTTCATTTTTTTGTGATGTGAAAAATAAAACATTAAATGTTAGTATGGAGTTTCTATATTTTCTCATGATATAAGAATAATGTAGACTTTGATCATATTTTTATAGCATCATGATACATGTATGTGTGGGTTATTACTTGTTCTATAAAACTAGATATATAAGTTGTGTGTTATCCTATAAAACCATATATGTAGGTTGTTGGTTGTCTTGTCAAACCATCTATTTAGTTTGTTCCTTTTCCTATAAAACCATTTGGATGTACGGATTGTTAGTAAATCCCATGTAAAACCACTAGTATACATGTGTGGAAGATGAGTATAAATGAGTGGATTCTTTTTCATGTCATTTGGGTGGTTATTGTATTGATCCATGAAATTCATCTATGAGAATACAAATTTGTTTGAGTTATGTGTGAGCTCGATGCAACATGTTTTTTTGACTTGTATACAAGCTTGTGTAGCACACATGGATCAAGATCATGAGAAATATTGTTGGTAACACGATACAGTTCCAGATTCTGCTGATAATTCCAATTTTTCGTACTAAGGGGATATTTTAGGAATATTGTGTTAGTAATCACATGAAATCTTGTGTTGATTTGTAAAGTAATTGTACTTGTGATAAATATTGTAATGAGTTATTATTAATACCTCATATAGTTAATGTGTTAAATAATAATGTGTGAGGTGTGAGAGGCTTTCTTGGAAACACTACACCATATAGTTAGAATGTAATGGATCATGGTATTATAATGATTGGTTAAAGTGATTAGTGTTGACTCCTTTGTAGGATAAAATTACAGTATTTATATGCAATTCTCTACACTGGATAGAATCGAACAATATTATTTTCACGTGTTCATTTAAGTTTATGTAAAATTGTGATCCAAAATCATCATACTTGCCACTTGATTCTCATGTAAAAAATGAGACACTAGTTCAGTTGATAGTGTTTCTTTTCTATCTCAAATCTAGGTACATCCAAGAAACACATCATATGACCCATTTTCAGGAACTCCAGGAAACCACTAGGATAACCTGGTGATCCACTGTGACAAGTAAGCACATGAAACTAAGGTATTTATGTGTAATTTTGTATTATATCATAATTATTTTAGTTATTCCTACAAGGTTCTTTCTATGGTATCTAAGGAGATTGATAAAAAAAATTGCATGACACTTCATCCACTATAAATCATAGTTTTATATGCTTTTTATGGATATGTGTCAATAATATCTTGTATTATTAGTCATAGATTATAAGATTTGTTTCTGGGATATTCAATATCATAAAACACAATGAGTGGTAGTTCCCTCTTCATTGTTGTAACCATGGCCATCCCAATAAATAGGTCAAGTGGATAATGTTTAGGTTTTGGAGGTTTGTTTGCATTACTTATCATATCAATTTTACTTTGTTCTTATGAAAGAGAACTGCGTTTTAGAATAGGATATTTCATTATTTTATAATGTTGGTTAGGTTCAACCAAAAAATTGTTCACTACACCATTAATATGTTTAACTTCACTATGTTTATTTTCAATAAGGTTATGGATTTTATGTATCATGGTTATTCATATTTTGGAAGAGTTTTTTGAAACTCTATAATAATCAAAATATGTGATTACATCATATCTCTTAGGAAAATGCCTTGGTGGATCCAACTCTCAAACATGAGGTAAATTAATCATTTTTCATTCAACCAGTCATTATAACACAATCTATAGTCCTTTTAAATTTATATTATTGTTTTTATAGAAATACTGATCTAATTTTATTTAGATTTTACACTGCAAGGACCTCACCTTTTGATGTAGATGTAATTAGGATACTCCTTACATGGATCCACGAAACTAAGCGTGGTATAGAATTACATAGAGAAATTACACTACCCTTTTTTTAGAAACAACTCATAAATTATATTCAACAAAATGATTACTCAATGATAGAGAATGATCATAAATAATACAATCTCACAACTCCAACTAATTCCTATAGCCTAACCTCCATTCAACATGCATTATGTTTCTTACAATGAATTGCTACTTGTGAATGATTATCTACATGGCAGTAACTTCCAAATTTAAGACACATTTCTTTTATCCTTAATTTTGCATCCACACTCTATTCTAATTTGTAAATTTAACTATGAGCTACTAAACCACATGATAAATTCCTCTTTAAGGAAATTAGTCTTTGTTTATATAGAAAGCAAATGCCACAACTTGAAAACTAAAAATGATATGAAGTCATGGTCCAAAAGAACAATTACAAACTCAATCAACCTTTCCAAGATTTTACATATTTGATTTATCATCCTCCAATTTTTTACAAATTTGAATAAGTTTTGTAGTATTACACATCTCTAAACAATATTTTATGGATTCAAATTTCAAACTTGTATTTTTTGAATTTCGTTAGTATTTCATTGCTCTTTTAGTGTTTTATAGCTCCTAATATACTTAGATGGATTACTTAGATTTCCAAGGAATATGCAAATTCTTGTAATACCTCCATTATATTATGGAGCTTTCCCAAAGATTCCACAGACTTGTATAAACTACATAATATAATGGACATTGTGTACAATAGGATTACACACAATATAGAAACTACTCAATAGTCTTGTACACATATTTAATAATATAGAAATGTAACAGTACACTATGTGGCTTTCCAACAACACACTTATTCAAAATGCAATCTGCTAATAACACAAATGTAAAATAAAATGCAAAGAAATGACTCAAAATTATCGAAATATGTTTTTTAGTTGATATAATATTTCATGTGAACCTATATTATCCTACATCATACACCCTAAATAATAATAAATGTTTGCATATACCTTATTTTCATGGATCTAAAGGTATAACCACCCTTTCATTCCTCTTGTAAGAACTTGAGATGCCAATGTACCAAGGAAAATCACCTACCTTATAATTGTAATAATCAATTGGGTACATGACCATCCTCTCCCACTAAGTTTGTCTCTAATATTTATTGTATCAATTTATATTTTCCATAGAAATACTCCTTTTTCCTAAGGGGTAACTATTTCTTCCACCATACATATGCAAAATTTATGTGCATAAGATCCTTTTTTGTCCTTGTATAACATCTATATTCACCATATGTAGACACGATTTTTTTTCTTGATATACTCCTTTATATATGCCACATATTACCATATTTTTATGCTCTTATCAATAGTTATTTCATCCTTACCTCTCACCCACCTTCTCTCTATTATTGCAATGTATGCTCAATCATCACGTTACATTATTGTACATGTTCCATATCTATTAGCCTTGTATACCATGTGACTCTAGTGTATTACCTTATTCTCCTCCTTTGGAATATTCATAATGTAAGTCTGCCCTTCCTTTTGCACTCTCACAATATTTATCTCCCATATACAATATTTCTCTGTCAAATTTCCAAGGTCTTCCAAACAATACATGGAAATAATCCATCAATAAAATGTAGCATAAAAATTTATCTGTGAATCTCCCAATATGTATATCTACTTCCCATTTCTCCTTCACGATGCCTATTTTTCCTTCAATGAGGCAAGTTAATCAATAGGGAACTGGATGTTGTTTACGGTAAAATACCAACTTCGATAACATCACCACATATACCAAGTTATATATGATTTTTCTATCAACCACCAATGTATAACATTTTCCCCCAGTTTTGCACTATGTATGGAAAATATGTCACTTCTCACATCATATCTCATCCTCCTCTCTTACAAACTTCATGATCTTCCATTTTACCATTATGGATTCACTTTATTTTAGATATTCTTCTTACTTGTCAATTTATTTTACTTGTGTAATATCTGCACTCACACTCTTCCTCTTCCCATCATCCTTTTACGGACACTTAAAATCTCTATGCCCCACTTAGCCACTCTAAAAACATGTGCCACTATTTTTTAAAAATGAGCCTCTACCTCTTACATATCTATTCCTTCCCCTATTTTCTAATTTTTTCACACTACCTTGCACACTATATGTGTTCTCATTATCTGCATGCTCTTACATCACTAGTTTTTTTCCATCACTAGGATTTTCCTTCTTCATTTAAAAAATCTTTCTTTGTGTTGACTTCTCTTCCAATTTAAAATCATACTAGTATGCCTATTCTACTATCTACATATTTATTAGGATGATATCATCGTTAATTTACCACCATAGTCCATTAAGCTACAGTGCCATCTTCTCTCAATCCATCTCATTGCAACTTTCTCAAATTATGACCTTGTAAAACCCGTCCTTATAGTCCTTCACATTTATATCACTCTATCACAATTTTTGTAGCTTCTTCAAAAAAATCCAACTAATAATCTCAAGGAAAAAAATTCCCTTCCATATTTTCAACCATTTTCTCCCATCAAGTTATCATATCCTTACCATTTCTACTACACTCCAGCAAAACTTCATTCCACCATAACACTTCCTGACCCTTTACTTGGTTTGTGCTATCTTCACTTTGCACTATTCCACAACTTCATAAAACTCAAAATTATCTTACATCTCTATGATCTAATCAATAACATCATTTACATTCAATATCCCTAAAAATAAATGAACCTACATTCGCACTCATCTATCGATCCTTGGAAAAAAACTTAGCAATTGACAATCCACATTATCTTCATTTCCTTACACTGGATCTACCCTATCCATACCACACTCAATTGCTTCAGGGGCTTCTATATCTGATTCTGCATCACTTGCATCATCCCTTAAGAAAAATCCTTTTTTGCAATATTATTTTATTTTAGTCAATTTTATTCTATATTTTGCATAATGTATTTGAAATATCTTCAAGCTATATAGCTATATTATTTAGCACAACATTCCCTTTCCTTACTCTTTTAGGAAAAATATTTCTTTTCAAAGTTTATATCTACTATCACACTCGATTGTGAACCTACAAAATCCTTTCACTATCTCTTACATATTCTCTACCCACCCCAGAAGATGGCAAACACAAAAATTTATTTCGTAGAGTTTTTCCTTACTCTAACACAAAAATAATGCATACATAGTGAGGATACTCCTTATAGGGAGCCATAAAATTGATCTTCCTATAATATTTATGAAAAAAAAATCACTTACAAATAAAAATTAATAAGCTCATAAATTATAATTAATTAATACATTACGCAATGATGGAGACCGATCATCGATGATATAATGGTACAACTCAAATTGATTTTTGCTAGCTAACTTCCATTCAATGCCACAATGAATCTAGAATTGTACATGAGTATTTGAATGAAAATAACTTCAAAATTTAAGACACCTCACTTTGAGCCATAAGCTCACATCCTTACTCTATTATAAGCCAAAAAGTTTTAACCATGAATTACTCAATCACTTGAGAACTACCACCCTAAGGAAAGTGGGAATGTTTAAATAGCCAACAGAAACAAAAAATTGAATATTAATACTAATATGAATTATGATCCAAAGGAACTATTACAGATCAATCATCCTTTCCAATATTTCAATTTATCATCCTCCAATTCTTCATGGCTTACAGACAAATGTGTATTATTTTGTGGCTCCAAATAATACTTCACAACTTTAAATTTAAGCTTCTATTATTGTGTGGATTTTGTTAGGTTTTTGTGTCTCTTTTAGTGTTCCATGGATCCCAATAAACTTGTGTAGATTACTTATTGTTCTGAAACATATATCAATTCTTTTACAATATCTTCACCAAATTTCATGGCTTTTACAAAGACTCCATACATTTTTTGCAAACTACTTAATAGACTGGAAATTTTACAATAGGATTGCACAAAACACTCACACTACACAATTGGCTTGGCCATAACTTGAACTACACATCTAAATATAATGTTATCACTTTGTGACATGCCAAAAACATACTTCTTCACAATGCGGTATACCAAAGACACACTTCTTCACAACACAATTTTCCAACAACAAACATAAAAAAAATAAAAACAAATGAATAAAAAAGTTATTAGTTGATACAATATTTCCTATGAACCTAGATACACCTGCATCACCTTTATCCTTAGATTTTGGTAAGAAATTATTATCATCATTTTTTACCTTTAAGTTATCATTTAGTTAAAATTTCTATCCTCTATAGGTATGGGTATTAATGCCATATTTAGGCATGTTATTTCCTAAAGTTTTAACTTAAATGTTTTTACTTTTGTGAATAATTTGATTGAATGATTGATAAGGGTTAAATATCACTTTTCCCCTTATATGTATGAGTAATATTTGATAAAATATGCTTATAAGTTTGAGTTCTTGAAAGTTTTGTGTTATATTTGTGACCATGTTCTTGAATCTCAATACATAATCACTAATGAATGCCCTGACTAAATTGGTTAGTTTTGACTCCCTAATCCTATAATAGAAAAATGATCCCTATAGTTTAATATGAAAAATATGACTCACACTTATACTCTCCATCAATGAAAACACTACTAAAAGAAATTTCTTCTTGATACATTTTTTTGGTACCAATATGAACTATATCGTGTTGTCTATAAAAATTTATGCGCATAAGAAAATTTGTGTCGTGAGATTTGCAAACATGTTGAAATGGGAAAATTGATATTTTGAGGCCCTTGGATGATTATGCCACATGTTAAGATCATAGGCTTCATTTTTCCATGGATCTAAGGTTGTACATGATGGTTTATACCAAATAGTTCATAAAACACTCATGGCCACATTTCTTTATGTTGGGCATTGCATGCTATGAAATACTAGGTCCCACAATGACACATAGACATAATCCAAGTTCTCCACATTCCCCTTCTATTTCAGGATCCGAATGATACATTTTTCATGATCATATGTACTTGGGATCACATATCTATATTATAATATGTGGGGTCATATTAAAAGATAAAGTGTTGAGTGAGATTCCTTATAACACAATGACTCATGACCCTTTACAATAAAGTGACCAAGAATTTGAGGAAATACTTTTAATTGATTCACTAATCTATGACCACAAAAAAAATTAGGAAAAAATATACCTAAGGATTAATACGTCCATAAGTGAGTTACACTTAGCATTGTAATGTAGGGATCCACCAAGTTATGACCTAGAAAATGAAACTAGCCATTTTTTGAGACTCTACCATTATTGAGACCCTACAAAATTGTGACAAAAAAGAAACAATAGAAAATATAATATAATATAATATCATTTTTTGTGACACAATATTTTTTGAACACTTACATGCTCCTACATCAAACACACAAGGTAAATAAAACATAAGCTCGTACTCATGAATTTATAGTGAGATAATAAATTGAATTTATATGTTCAACACCTTTGGATTTATTCATCCAAGTTTCATATTCTATTTCTTGACCTTTCCAAGAGCTCATAATTCTCTCTTTCTCTCACTTTATTACCAATTCAAATGTCCAAAATGGCTTTCATCTCTTATTTTAATTTATCTAATAATTGTGTTCTATAAACAATGGTTGAATAATTATCACTTTATCCATCTTCAATTGCACGAACACTAAAAATTGGTACAAATAAAAAACATTTAAGATAGGATAAATATCCAATACATATAGAAACTCAATCACATAAGCATTGGATGAAAAAAATTATGAAAATTTAAAGGCCCGATTTTCTTCGTTTGTGCTTGTTATACTCACCTCTAAGAAACCTCTATTTTCAAAAATGTTCTAATACCAAATATCCAACATTAAAATGTTTCTCTTTATTTTTTGTCAACAAGTTTTTTATACTTTAATTTTCTTTCTTCTAATGTTGTTTTGACGTCTATATGCACAACATGCATAACTTGTACATACTCTTCACCTTTAACACTTCTTCCATGCATCTCAATTGTAATTCTCAACTTATATGATATTATAGGGTTGATTCCATATATAATATAAAAAGGAATCATACCTATACTTATATTAGCAGAGTTACTGTAGGTAAATTTATCTTGTGTTAAATCTAAATACCACTATTTGGGCTTATTACTGAATAAGCATTTTAGAAACTTTCTAAGACTTTGATTCAAAACCTTTGCCCCCATTTGTTTAAGGATGCTAGGATGAACTAAAATATAATATTGTACCCAAATTATTCCATATCGTCCTCCAAATGTGTCCCAAAAAAATGTTTCTCTATTAGATTTAATACTCATAGGCCACCAATGCAAACTCACAACTTCCTTAAAATAAAAGTTGGTAATATTTATGACATTGCTAGTTTTCTTGCACTCAAATATCATGTCATATATGAAAATATATCAATAATAAAAATAATATTCATTACCTCACTAATTTTTGGGAAAACAAAACATGCAATCCATGCTCGGTACATCCCATATTAAAAAAAGGTAATGGATGATAAAGTCCAATAATCTAACTTTTACGTTTTTTAAGTTGAAAAATTATTCACCTGATAACGACAATATATGCATAAACTTTAAGAGGGATATTAGAAATTACATTTTCACTCAGATTCTGCTAAAGTTTTATGAGGTGTTTGATATTACTAGCTAGGACCACTACTAAAGGTTTCTTTCAAAATTGTTCTCACTATTGTTATAGTAAGGAAATGCATACCCTATTCCCTTTGAGATGAGATTGTTGATATGGTAAGAGGATATCTTTCTCACACAAGCATCCTGGTGTATGTTTATACAAATGTTCAGGATTTTAAGTACTGGGTATGCATCCCTAAAATATAAATATCCCCCACATAAATATTTCATTGATTCAAATCCAATGAATTGTAAATTGATCTTATTCACAATAATAACTCATCTTCTCAAGGAATTGGAATAAGGTGACTGTGAGGACATTATACACATTTATGTCATGATAATTTCAAGAAAATCACAATGTTAATAAATTCCATCCACTTTTTGGGTCTAGGGAAAATCTTGAACTGGAATTTTAACTGAATCATATTAAGTTGTTTATCAGCTGTAGCCTGAAAAGGTGACTACGAATTTGGAAATAAGTAATACTGCAACTGTGACTGTAAGGACGGGAACCCTGGCATAAAAGGCTTAGTGATGGATCTGGTTACTAATGGTCGGGGACAGGGGGCAACTGAACAAGGGAGGCTAGGGGTAAGTAATCATATGGTAATTTAATGCCCCTACTAGTGCACGCGAAGCTTATTGGGGATTACCTTCTTGTTTACATAATTTCTCCTGGGGTTTGCCTACTTGCATCAAAATGGCCGCAATGGTGGGTCACTTTTTGGAGCTGCATAAGGGTGAAAAGCTAATATTTGTTTATAGACGTCGGACTTTCTTCGATCTAGGACCCTGAGGATATTGGGGGCTACTATTGTATGTTCTCAGGTACAGGTTAATGGCACCTCGGTGTCTGGTTCATTGCTACAGTCTTTATGAACTGGTTGTAGGTGACCGATCCGGCTCTAAAATTGGTGCAGGCGGAAATGGTGAGATAGGTATTTCCATCTCATGAGGATCCCACTGGTGGGAGATGCTTCACCCTATTGGTAGAAGAGTCATTCCATAATTTTCATTCACCCATTCTCGAGGTCCATCTTTCAACTCATATTGTAATGTTACAACGATCTCAAGTAATGGAGATCCTCTTTCGTGAAGTAGGCCAATGGCCTATGCAAAATCAACTCCATCAAGTTTGTTTTGGTCAATGAGGTGGTACTCAAAAATAACTGAATGCATCTTTTTCTGAAAGGAATGGACTGATTTGCATATTCCTCCAACTTAAAAAATGCCCTAGTCTTCTAGCACTTCATGCATTAAGGTTTTAAATCGTAGTAACAATGGGTCCCCTATGGTTCCCCATAGGTAAAGGCTAGATATTTTTTCTAGTGCTAAAGGTGTTTAAAAATATATGTTAGCTTTTGCTTCGGCTGCAGCAATAGGGAGGAGGATTATTCATTTGGTAGATGAAGAAGCTGTAAATTTTGATTCCCATTTGCATTCTGTATTAAACCATGGTTTCGACATTTATTTAACAGAAGTCAACATGATTCCTTCCAATGTAATAGACACTGTGTGGACTCTCAAAAGATCTGGAATCCTTATCATACCTCTCCAATTTCTGGATGGTAAAGTTGTTGTAACTACTGATTGGAAAGTACTTTAGGGAGAATGTTTATCAATTGATTAGAAAAATGATGATTTATCTAGCAATAATGAAACGTATGCTATGAATCTTGGTTGATATGGATAAAGTCTATGTTACTGTGATAACTGCTATTGATACTCAAAGTGGAGGATCGAACCTAGTTACAACAAATCTTGACATACCGAGGGGTTTCCCTTCATGTGTAGACTCCAATATGAATTTTCTCAAGGTTTGCCATCTAGCCACATAATTGTCATTTTTGTGATAATTGGAAGACAGGCTGAATAGGAATAGCTGTCATGGTGGAAGAATTTTAAGGGGTATACTTTTAGTGGTGAATGATCCTTCAGGAAAGTGAATGGGGTAATCCGAACCTAAGATGACTGAACCAGAAAAGGAGGTATGCTTATAATCCAAAGGTTGTATTTCCAGGGACTCCAAAGAATATAAGATAGATGTGTCGATTATTTTATACCCAGGGGTATTATTGAAAATCTTATGACCCATGAATACATCATGAGGTTTGGTCATAAGTTGTGAGCAGGAAGAAGAATCATTGGGATCCTCTACTCTCCACCCCTCTTGGATGCAGTTAACATCAAAAGGGAAGGGGTTACACAAGTGATCAAGATTGTTGCTGAACTTTTTTAAGTTATCAGCAAAACTGTGTAGTTTTTCTTGGTTTAGCTGTTGGTCTTTATCTTTGTGCTACTGGTAGAGGCTACTCTGCATGGTCTTCATTGTTTTGAAATCATTCTCTCCTAACTATTGAATCCATATGATGGGTGAGGGTCCCCTTAGACCCTAGTTTTTACCAATTTATCAAAAAAAACATATTTCAACATCTTGTTTTAAGGTGAATAAGGAGATTGGAAGAGGAAAATCATTGTATCATAATATTTTGCATAGAATATTAAGGACGCTATAATAGGATCCCCTGTTGGAGCTCAAATGTGCACCCACACCCAATTCATCAGATAACTCAGGATTTGTTTTCAAAATGGCTTACTATCTCTAATCTTTTAAGGGACTTGAATGTGAGTCTCAAACCATCTGAAGAGAGTGCCATGTCCTCTACCTACTCTTAATGCTAAGCTACTCCTAGGAACCTGACAATTTCCTTGCTAACTAACTACATAATGCACATCCATGTGAGCTTGGAGAAAGAGAGAGTGCATAAAGTGAAATCCTCAAACTATGGAGGTGATAACACCAATTTGAAGGTTTGGACTAGATCCCAAGAGATTGACCAATATTCGGTGACCCTTAAACAACCATGAAACTTTGTATGGAGATGGAATGTACAGAAGTGCTAGTATCCAAAACTACATTCAAATCCATATTATTCATAGACTCAAAACATATATGAGTCCTACCATAGAACAAGTAAAGTATGCAGTAATATACCCCCTGATTCAAAGCATTTTTGGAAGGTAAGAAACACAATCTATCAAACAAGCTAGGGCACAAAGGCCACAAAACATGAATTTATTGCTTAAAAGGATGTACAATCCATTATCAGAGTAGAGAATAAAGTAATAATTCATGTTGCAAAAAGCCCAAATGTTGAGTCTTACAGACTCATTAAAAATTCTTCTATCACAAATTTGCTATATTATTTTTCCATCTACAATTCTTAGAAAATCCCCCCAAAAATGAGGTTCTTCTGGACAATTACATTTTATAGGCAAATATTTCCACCTACCCTACATTAATTCCCTAACATGTAGTTGAACAACCACAACTACTTCCATCAATGTACTACTCACAGGTGATATTTCCTTATGGCACGTCTAACTTGTTGGTTGGATATCATATTTAGGTTGATCAGATGTCTATCCCTTGAGTCGTATAAATTTACTAGGCTACCCAACCTCATTATCATCTAACCTGGAAAGGTTGGACGTCGTCTAACTTCAAGGCCGTGTAACTCTGAAGAATTCACCAACCAGATGACCACTAATTTTCCATTGTGGTTCGTTCAACTAGGAGGGTTAGACAACTATCTAACCTTATTCCATATAATCTGTCAGCAAACCACATATCCAACCAAATGATCCATCCAACCGAGCTGCATCCTTAGTTCTGTACACCATCTAACTAGATTGGACAGCCATCATATCTATCTCTATCGTATGACGACTGATGGACCAACCAGCATATGCCTTACCTGGGGTTGGACATCAACCAACCAGGTAGCCATCTAACTAATTACTCTTTTGTGCCACACTGCCACAATAATCAGCTGACCAACCTAGCTAACCAAATTGGTCTTCCATCTCAACCGACCAACCTACCTTTTGTACTAGGGGTTGGACACCATCCAACCTGTCACCCATCCAACCTGGTGCTTCAGCCTGTCCATCCTCTCCATACATCTACCACACAACCAACCCATTGGCTATCTAAACCTTCCTTCCAACCTTGCTGACCAACCGAGGGGTTGGATTTCATCCAAGAGTTGCGACCAATTTAGTCAAGCCAAAGCACCAACTGGCTTTTTCTTTTTATAGTTAGAGGTAAAATTTTGACACCCATCAGAATGTCACAAGACCGTACTTCAAATTTTGAATAGGTTATATGAATTTTCAAGGGTACAAATTTGGGATAATAGTTTTGTGACCTTCAAGGGACATATGTCTATTAAATGGAGAGACCAACTACCTCTAAGCATCCTTTGGGTATGGAGTCAGTATACACATGAATTTTTCTGTCATTGAAAAAACTCCCCTAAATTTCTCTGAAGAATTTTATGGATTTGTACTAATTTTCAAATACCATGAAACCTTACCTAAAAAAGAAAAGTGTAAGAGAAAAAAAGGCACAACTATTGTAATGCCATATATTTTTTTTTTTGAAATAAAATGAAATGCAAGCACACTATTTTATTTTATTTTGATTTTATAGGTAATGCACAACTAAATAACTATTGCAGATTTCTACAAGAGAGATATTCCAACAAATATTATTTCTTATGTAACACAATGTTTCCAATATACAATCTTTTATTCCAAAATAGAGTTGCAACAATTTCTTTATGAAGAGATCTTTCATATCTATTTTACAAGCTTACTTTTCCAACGCAAGGGTTCACATTTATAAAAACATGCTCAACTACATAGTTTATACAAGACAACCTTTTTTTTTACAAGATCCTTGCACTATTGAAGGAAACTTTCTTAAACAATATGGCTTAAGTTTACAAGAAACATCACATACAAAGTGGATGTTTTATAAGAAAAAGAAAGCTTCACATAATCACATTTATAAATATACAATAAGAACCAAGAAGAATAGGGAACTCCAACTATCTCCAACTTGAGCTCCAACTCCAATACTCCTACAAGAAATCCAACTTCAAGAGAACATGGCTTGTTTACCACCCAACCAATAGGCATCATCACATGACTTTCCATGGTTGGAAGTCATGCTAGCCTCCCCCAAGCCCATGGGAGAGAGGAACTAGCTTCCACAATGTGCACAAGTAATAATAGGGGTTTAAACACACAACAAGAGAAAACATAAGACCATTCAACCACTTAGACCTACTATACAATGAAAACCACAACATGAGGAGAACAAGATAACCTCACAAGGGGGAAAAGAGGAAGAAGGATGCCCAAATCAAGGTGTCCAACCATAGGAGCACCAATAAATACATATATATACAAAACTCCTTATACCTCCTAATCATACATCCTCCTTATTCCTCCTTATGCTAAAGAAATCCTTCTTGGGAGAATTTTGAAACCCAAGAGGGTTTCCTCACCAAGAATGGGGAAAGGTTCAAGCCATATGAAACTTTCTCCCACCTCAAACCATATGAGGGGATGAGAAGGGACCTTCATGTCTTGACCAACAACCATGAGGTTTGAGAGGGAAATCCCTCTCTCTTCCCCTACATTCTCCAAAACCCATCAATCCAAATGATGGTGGAGAGAAAACAAGAAAACCACAAGAACAAACAATAACTACATTCATCATACACTTCTCAACACATATTTCACACACATTATTTCATTGATCAAGCATACATACAAGATAAGCACAACTAAGAAGAAGAAGGTTAAGAACCCTGCCTCTATAATGCTTTCCAAGACTCTAAGCTTTTCCCCTTTGTCCAAGCTCCCCTCCAAGCTCCCAAAATTCTCCAAGTGCTCCAAAAAAAATGAACCAAGAAGACCCATTCTTCCCACATGAGGAAGAATAAAAAGAGGAACCCAAAAGTTTCCTCACCAATGGGAAAGTGACAAGTGTCACCCCCTCTCCTCTCAAGAGTCAAAGATTCCAAAAACCAAATAAGTAAGAGTAAACTCACCTTTTATCCCTTTTCACCCAAAATACCAAAAACTAAAATAAAACAAAGTGGAGCAACTTTTAACACTTTCACACAATCCAACCATCTTACATGGATGGTGACTAAAGAGGGCTAAATGGGAGGGAAACTCCCTCCAAACCTTGGAAATAGGCCCCCCCTACCTATTAGGTAGGGTCCAAGGGCCCATTTTCATGCTAAGGGAACCCCCAAACTCAAAAGGGGTCCCTAAAATTACCCAAAATAACCCAATTTCGGGTTTGGCATGCTTGGGCACAAGGGTAGAGGGTGTGGGGTCCACCCAAGGTTCACATGTGGTCCCCAATCCCTTATACCAACACACAACACACTTCCCAAAATCAACACTTAACTTAAGATGAGATCATTAACCCCTAAGCTAGTTTACTTAATAAAAACACATCTTAAACCTAATTAATTTTACAAGACATAATTACATTACAAAATGAGGGTTCACCCATGGTGCCCAATTAAATACATCTAATCTAAGGCCTCAAACATTTAGCATGGTTAGGACTCAGCCCGTGGGCCGCTTGTGCACAATTGCGTAGCTGCCCTGAAACCCATGCTCTCCTATACCTGTCACCTGCACACTCATTGCACACATTAACCGCATCTGTCCAATATAATAAACATCATCTATACATCACAATATCAGTCAAACTTATAATGTCCGAACATAATTTACAATTGATAGTGCAATGCATACAATTATCCACATAGTTTGCCATGAATCATCCACAATTAAAATTGCAACGACATATACTTAGGTTAGCATGAAAATCACCATCATTAAATCCAAAACACTATATCATCAATCAAATTAACCACAAGAGACTAACATCTAACTGATAAGTCTATCATATAACCCTGTTAGTGTCATCACATCATATGAAATATATTAGTATATGAATCTAATCCAATCAGCGCTACTCGCCCAAAATGCCATAATGTCCAAGAGGATAAAATATCATAGTAAAATGTCTAAAGTCTATCAGAGTCTCAATCAAAACATGTCTAGAAATAAAGGAACCAACAGATAACTGGAGCTATAAAAATGTGGGCACTACAGGGGTTGGCTTATATCACATTCACACTTGTACCTACACATAGGAAAACTACATGGGGTTTGATCCCATTGACAACATATAGTTTAGCACTTGGATTGTTTTGGAAGTGATTCACTACTAAGGGAAGTACAATCTCACCAACACACTTATTTCTCATTTTTTCATCTAATGATTCGATGAAGGGTACTGCAAATATTTAGAGTTTCTACTTTTTACATATCATTATAGGTTGTGTTGAGGTTATGTGATAAATAACAACATACAATGCAGAAGGTATATAGATAAGTGAAGGGAAGAAATATTTATAGATACAATTTTCAAGTAAATCCAAGACCATACATCTAAGGGCATAACCATAAGGAATTAGGGAATGATAGTGTGGTCCTAGAAAAAGATAGTTTCTATGTACAATATCATAAATGAAGCATATTTAGGTTCATATATTCTTATTCACCTAGTCTGCACATCTAGATATCCTCTATTCCACTTTGTAAAACCAAGTATGCATCCCCTCTTATATTTTTGAGCTATCATTGTATCATTATATCATTTATTATTATTTCAATTATTAACATGTTATTTGGATTATGCATGGCTAATTGTAAGTTAATCTACTTAAAGTTACCCCTATTATAAACCTTTACATATTATATTTTATCATATCGCATATAATTCTTAGGATGTAAAAACAAATGAATCTTGAATTTAATCTATAAATTTTATATAACCCTAGTTTCTCTAGGGTTTCTAAGACTTTTCATGAGTATCTTAACCTCTTTTCATCTGGAATATCTCACTTTTTAGTAATACATATGTTTTATTTTCTATGTCCTTTTAGCGTAGTAATCAACTTAATCATCAACTTATCGATCATACCAAGATTTCTCCTCCTATCCACAAGTTTTGATTCATCATGGCCCCTACTCCACCTCATGTCTTCAAAGTCCCTCTTATACTAAATCACAATACTAATGAGGTTTCTTTGGATGAGGTGGTAATAAATAGATAACATTCTTTTGATTATGAACATAATATTGACCAAGACCAAGTTGCAGTTATGTCTATCTTGTTGAGTATGAAAACAATTTTGGAAATGATTATTTACTAGTTAGAATAATTTTTTAGGTTTTTAGAGTTCATGAGGTTTATAGTTAAGTGTAAATTTCTACTTTTTTATTAGAGTGGAATTCTTTGGATGTGCACTTAACTAAGTTAAAATCATTATCCATTCATCCCCAAGAGGTGGGAAAGTCATTTCTATGCATAGATGATTGAATTTAAATCTTATCTTAGATGTCCATTTCTATTATTATAGGAGAGGTTTGGGACACCTAGTTTAGACTAGTGTGCAAAATAGACTATGCATGTGTCACTTAAACTAATAATGACTTCTTGCATGTTAATCATATACTATTAGTGGATAATTCTCATCATCTTGGAGTTTATTTTTTAGCCGTATTTAGTTTAATTTAGTTATTTTAGGATTTGTAGCTCATATTATTAATTTTTTACTTGTTTGTGCAAATTTAGACAAGCCTTGTTGTAATAGCTATATTAGTCTTGTTTTTTGATTGATTAAATAAGTATTTATTAGGTTAATATTTTCGAAGTGGAAACACTTTTTTAAATTTTTTTATTATCTAAATTTACTACATGTATTCAAAATATAATACCAATAATCTTAAGGATATGATTCAGAGGTGATTCAATGCATATTTTTTCATCAATCTCACTTACAAGTATACTAGTTTAATAACTAGTTATTTTGAGAAAGATTGGATTATCACTAACTTTATTTAGAGAGTATTTCAGATCTAATTTTCACTCCTTCCACATTAAAAAACTTAATTTGGTATCAAATTCTTGTTCAACTAAAGGTTTTGAAGGGTTTTTAGCCATTATCAAGAGATTCATGGCTTCAGTGAATTATTATTCTATGAATATCGCATCTTCAAAGGTTGCTACTTTAAGTATTGGAAATATCATTTGAAGAGGATTATTGTTTGTAAGGGAGTTTGAGATAATATTATAAATGGATACACTCCACATAAATATTATTTAAAAAAATTTATCAAGATCAAAAGAGAGGAAAAATGGAATAATGAAAGGTAGATGCTCAAGCTTTTTCTATCTCTGGAGTGCAATATATCCGAATATCTATCCAAAAGTTGTAAAAAGTAAGAATTCCCATGAGGCATAGGATACCTTTGAGACTTTATATAAAGGCTCTTATATGGTAAGAGATGTAAAAATCAAAACCATTAAAATGATTTTTTATAATTTAAGAATGTCATAAAATGATGAAGCTATATATTATTTCATAAAGATAAATGATTTAGTGCATAAAATGAAGATTTATGTAAAAACCATAAAAGATAAGTTTATTGTAAGGAAAGTTTTGAGATATTTGACACAAAGGTGGTTGTATATTTTGCTCACTCTTGAGGAGTGTAAGATCATGAAAACTATAATTTTTGATGAATTAGTAGGTTCTCTCTTTTCCTATGAGGATAAAATAAGACCATATGCAAGGGATCCAGAACACGCACTTGCAACCAAGGTAAGTATTTCAAAGCCTGAAGAGAAAAATAAAAATCAGAATCAAGGGAGTTCAAAAAATTAAACTTAAAAATGGAAATATGAATCAAAATTCACAAGTAAAGGTAATAAAAAACTTACTTTTCATTATTGTAAAAACATGTAATTTTATCAAAGCTTTCAAGATACTGAAATCTTAGTATCAAGATAATCAATAAGCTAAAAAGAAGGCTTTCCAAGATGAGAAAAGTGAGGAGAAAGATAATGGAAATTATTTATATTATTTCCTCTAATGGAATTTTGGATTAAAGGATGGAAATAGTTTTTGGTTTTTTATTATGTTTTCTCAAATCAAATGACAAGTTATACAAATGGTTTTAATAAGTTAGATGATTCCTAAAAAATCCCCGTGCAATTAAGAGATGAAAAATCTGTTGCAGTTGAAGGAAAGGGAATCGTGAAACTTGTAAAAAAACAAGAATTGGTTATATTTATTCCAAAATTAGATCCTAAGAGTGTTCCACATCTTTATAGGATATTAGATAAAAGAAAGCCATACAAGTTTTATAATCAAACTAGTAAATCTACAATTATTTCTAGTGATTGTTATTTTCTTGAAAATGAAATGTATGTTGATCATGAACAGATTTATAAAAGGGTAATAAGTGATTAGTGGAATCCTCTTGAAGAATAATTTTAGGTCTTAAAATTTTTGACATAGGTTTCTAGTTGAACAAGAAACAATAATGGATCTTTCCAAGAGATTAGACATCCGTTTGCATCAATACCAAGTAAGCACAATCTTTTTTTGAATCTAAATCGAGAGAATCAAATGTTGAATAAGAATTATGAGAGGAGAATAAAAATGTTCAAATATCAATAATGCAATTTTTTATGATGCTTATAATTAAAATATGTGTTTGCATTGTTCTCTATGGATAATAAACCTATAAGTTATGTAAAAGATATCCAAAGGAAAAATTTGGTGGATGCTATGAAAATTGTAAGAGGAATGATGCATGGACTCTTATTCCTCCTAAGAATAATAAATATTTATTTGAAAATAAGTGGGTCTACAAGACCAAAGTTAAGAGTTATAGGGTTTTACTAGTTTCTAGGTTTATGAGCAATCCATCATTGAAACATTTGCAAGTCGTGAAATGTTTTAGATAAATAAGAGGTAATTATAATCATGGTATTAATTTCATACCAATAAGATCATTATTTATAATTGGATACAAATATGAAAATTTAGGTGGTTCTATTGATGATAGGAAGTCTATGTAAGGTTATTTATTCACATTGGAAAGTGATTTAGTTTCATGGTCATCAAATAAGCAAGTTATAGTTGTTTTATTATCTACTAAAGCTTGAATATACAACCCTTACATCAACATGTATACAAGGTATGTGATTGAGAAGACTCTTGATTTAATTTTAGAGGGGCTCAAATTGAGTCTACTACAATTCTTTTTGTAATAACAATGGGGCAAATACTGATTGTCTAAGAATCAAATTTTCCATTTGCTATAACCAAACAATTTAGAACTCAAGCATCATTTTATTAGAGACTTGGATAACAGTAATCAATTTGTGATTGACTATGTGAGAAGTGAAGATCAAATTTGATGATATTTTCACCAAGGGATTGTTGAGGAAGATTCATAGAAGACTTTACGATACGATAGGAATATCTGATTTGTACATTAAAAGGAGGAATGTTGAGAATGATGTCAATATGGGCATTAATTAATCAATTATCAAATCAATTATATTTTTGTTTTTGGAGTTTTTAAGTGTAAAATTATTTTTTTAGACTAGAAATGCTAGTCAAAGTGGAGTTCATTAGATATGCACTTAACTAAGTTCAAATAATTATCCATTCATCCCTAAGATATGGGTCACCATTTCTATGTTCATATGAATAAATTTAATCTTATCTTGATCCATTTATATTATTATAAGAATTTGGAGCACCTAGGTTCACAAGGATGCATGATATGTATGCATGTGCCACTTAAACTAATATTGGCTTATTCCATGTTGACCATATGCTATTAGTGGATGATACCTCTCAAATTTAGTATATTTTAGTATAATTTAGTTCTTATAAGAGTTATAGTTGTTATTATTAGTCTTTTACTTGTCATGAAATTTGAGGAAAGTCTTGTTATAATGGCTATATTGACTTGGTTGATTGTTTAATTATTTTCAAGCAATAGTGGGATTTTTTTCCCAAGAGGATTAACTTTTAAATTAAGTTTATTTCTAGTTTTATTGCAATTATTTAATCATATAGATTACAAAGCAAGTGTTTCATTAAATGTGAATTTATACAGTGCATATTTTGTCTTCAATATCGCTCACAAACATACTAGTTTAATAGTTAGTTATTCTGGGAAAGATTGGATGATCACTAGCTTCATTTGGAGAGTATTTCATATCTAGAACACATGATCTTCATACCATTGTTCATATTTTACAAGATAAAATATTAAATATACAACAAGGTACATCTACTTATTCTCACGCTATGGATTCTAATTGATTTATCACTTAGCTATCAAATTTGTTTCTCCTAATATCCCTATCTATGATAAAAGGGTGATTATGGATTATTCCATGTTGATGCTAAAATACCTACATGCCTTCCATGTTTATTTCTTGGATTATTCTTGCAATAATACATTAATTACTAATATCTTTCCTCAGAGTCTAAAATATTTTTCTTTGCAAAGGTTCTATGATCTTCCCCTACATTTTGTATGGGTTATCACTTTTTAAGATAACCAGTTCTGTAAACAATTCTTTATCAACATTGGACAAAAAATTTCTTATGTTCAAATGTCTAAAATGTGACAAGGTTATAATGAGAATTTCTATGATTATGTTTTACGATACAAGGCTATGCTTACCAATATGAACAATACTTTGGTTGATAGTGATCTTCAAGATCTCTTTCCACAAAGTCTTCTTTTCCATTTGCAAGACTCGACCATCTTTGCAAGTTTCATTCATTCGATCATCTATGTCATACATTGAAAGATCGTGAAGCTAAGTTACTTAACATGAATAAGCTCAAATATGTTTGTATATATTTCAAGGTAAATCTACTTTTATATGAAAACCTCGTAATGATAAAATTGAATCGAAATCAACTATCAATGTTACATCTCAACCAACAAAACTAAAATTACAAGCTCCTCAGAGATAATTAACACACTTTCCTTATGCACCTCATCTAGTGCTTAATAATTACCTAAGTGCAATATTTTATCTCTCCCGCCACTTCTTGAGATTAATGTAAGTATGCCTCATAGTAATAATTTTGAAGTTAATGAATATTATGATTATCATAGATGTGTTGGGCATACTACTAATTGATGTCTTAAGCTTCTTTGTGTTATAAAAGACCTTATTAATGTTGGTTCTATTGAATGAGATGCCCCTGTTGAATTTAAGACTACAAATGATGATGTAAAGTTCAAAATATTTAATGACCCACTTTTTAATCATAACATTGCTAGGTCTACTTCATAGGTGCATGATCCTCATCATGTTGTACCGCCTCCACCTTCTTATGATCACCCATTGGATAGTATAATTGGCACTATTACTACTTTTTCACCTCCTTAACTATTTTTTACTGTTAATGATACAAATATGGCTCACGATATTTTTTCAAATATACTTTACATTCATGATTTTGTTAAATAATGTCCTATACATAGTGTTTTTATTGGTAGTACTATTAAATGTAATGTATATGCACTCTCAAATTGCTTCATTCTCTTAGGTATACTTAAATATTTTAACATTTGATACTAAGGCAAAACTTGGGTATATTGTTTTACCTGTTCTACAACTATTCATCATCAACAAGTGGTTAGAATTAGGGGTATACCATCTAAGGCTCCTCTACCTAAGCATCATGGCCCAAAACATATATTTATTACCCCTACTCCTCCGCCTCCTACTAGATCTTATAATTCATATGTTACTTCTATTGGGTTAATCCCTCCTAAGTATTTCACATGCTACTTCTAGTGTGTCACTCCCTCTCTTGCTAGGTATTTTAGTTCACGTGTTACTTCTAGTGGGTCACTTCCTCTTAGGCTTCTTGTTATGTCCTTATCCACGCATACTATGTATAATCAGTCTTTCTTTTCTAGGTATCCTATAGAACATATTATGGTTCCCACACAACTTCTACAAGATCATACTTCTTCTCTTATAACATTTTGATGTTTGAGACTCCTTCACTTTGGAATTATGTCCTACCTCCTCACGAGGTTCTTACTGGGTATCTTGTGCTACCTCCATTTTCATATACATTTTTATTTTTAAAAAACTACAAAAACATTCAAATAATCGTGCATAATTCATAAACATTCAAAAATTTGCAAAAAAAAAAAATCAAAACCTGTTGATGAAATTATTGGATAGCTTGTTACTTTAAAAATTTTATTTGTCATATTGTTTTTATAGATAAAATATTGTTCTATATACTTTATATACATGTCATGAGGTATCTTGGTATTGATACAAGATAAATACAAGGTTCTACATGAGGAAAGGTGTTATTTTAGTCCCTTGCCAATGAAACTAATCCTTGGGGGGCATATACTACACTATTTAGTTGATTTTTCATTACAGATACTTTTCATTTCCTCATTACATATATTGTGTATATGCTACCTTTTGAGCTAATACAGATAACAAATGTCTTTTTTGGTGCCAATCTATTTTATTTTATGTTTTTCTTTTCATGAGATTCACAATTTCTTCTAATTAATGAATAAACATAAGAATTAATATAAATAAATCATGTATCATGAGAAAAAGAGTGGTTGAATCAATTTTATTTTATTTTATTTTACCTTATTTTTCTTGGCCGATGGATTGCCAAAGTACAATGGCTAAAATGCTTATCATAGATATTTTTCAAGTACAAATTACACACACACACACATATGTATATATATGTATGTATATGTATGTATGTATGTATGTATGTATATACACATCTATCTATCTATCTATCTATCTATCTATAGATATATATATGTGTGTGTGTGTGTGTGTGTGTGTGTACACACACACATAGACACACACACACACACACACACACACACACATATCTATATATACACATATATCTATACATATATATGTATACACACACACACACACATATATATGTATATGTATATATATACACACATATGTATACATATATATGTATATACACATATATGTATAGATATGTATATGATATATATACACATATATGTATAGATATATATATATATATATATATATATATATATATATACACATATATGTATAGATACACACACACACACACACACACACACACAGATATTGTTACAAAAAAAAGTGTAAGTGATTTCAACCTTTCAATATGTTATATGACAAATTGCTATTGCTATGATTTTTTTTATTTTTTTTTAATAATATGTCATAACATAAAATTCAAAGAGTACTTTGAGTTGCATAGTATAGTATACTCCACCTACTGAGTCTATTTCTGACTTGAGTTTATTTTTTTTTCTATTCTTTAATTGTGTTTATGCTTGTTTGCTTAGATGTGTTGTCAATTTTTTTCTCTAAAAGTTCAGACCCCACACTATGACACATGTACAATGACATGTTTATATGAGGCATATAAATCTTCATTTCTTATTACTACACTACTCAGATGAATACTTGTCAATAATAGTGTTTTGTGGACATTTAGCTTTCTTTATCCTTTGATACTCTATTTCAAACTAATATGACATATTTATGACTACATAGTATACCAATTCACTGTAATGGGGGGATTGTTAATCCATTTTTTTAACATGTGTTTTGAAAATGTAAAGTTTTATGGGGTTGTACAAGGTATCAAAGTTTTGGATAATTTAATCATAAGATTTTCACGTCCTCTCCTCTATAACCTTTGAGTAAAGTATAATTGACCATTCACTGTCTAACACAAGTAGATTGGGAGATGAACCCACATACCCATTAGTCACTTAAAGTGGAAAAAGTGTATTATTTTAGCATACATGACACTCAAATCTTCAATACAAAGGTTGCATGCACTCAATACTCTAGTTTCTTCAAAAAGAATATGCGAGGACTGAACACCTTTTGTCTTTCACATTTGGATTCTATCTATAAATGTCTAAAAGTTTCTAGCCTTGATTTAAATGATATAACTAGAATGTTATTATCATCCCTATCAAAGAATGATTGACACCTTTCCAAAATGTTATAACAACATATACACCTTTGTAGGAACACATCAGAAGATAACTAGTCAAGACGCTGTAAACAAAGTATGTGTTTAAAAATTAGGTATATTAGTTCAATTAAGCATTTAATTTTTAATTTTATCCACCTAGTTAAAGTGGGGAGCATTATGCTTTGACCCAAACAAGAATATATTGTTTATGATATCTAGATCTGGACAATTAACCATCCATCTAAAAACAAATTCAATTGAAAAAACAATTTGTGATGTGACAGTCTAAGTTTAATCAACATCATCAAAATAAATGAATCTCATAAACACGACCTGATCAACTCTGACACTCTTCTCTTTCATTCATGATCAATGAAATCCATGCCCAAACCCCAAAAGAAATAAGTAGGTGGTACATACGAAGCATGGTTATCCCAGAATGATGCAGTTCAAAGAAGCCTGATTATGAATTGATCGAGGAACAATATTAATGAAACATGCTTTATATGAATATGGAGTGAAATCAAAAGAAGTTGGCTTACCATGTATAGTACAAAAGGAACACCCATATCTCTACGATATTTCTAGTCCCAACCTAATTTCAGACAAACACCGGAGCCTAGTTCTTATGGAACCATAAATCAAGATGTGAACATCAACTATAAGTAGAATGTACCCTCATGACCAATGTTACCATTAAATCCATTGCACCATTTAACGTTTATCAGTAGTTCATCTCATATAAGTTGGCTGGACCTTGTGAAACAAGGAAGTCTGTCACCTCCAACGGAATACGACACCATGTTTAGGGAGATAATAACTCATTTGAACCACATGATTGTGTCATGTATAACATTGAAATGATTCATATATGAACGCTATCCAATGATTGAGGAATAAGATCTAACAGGTTATAATTACCCACAAATAACATTAAAGATCATTTGGCTGATTGATATTCCACATGAAATAGACATCTAACATCATTTGGTTGATCGGTATTGCTTGATCACTGGGCAAGGTTTCTGACACTAAGAACTCATGTTTAATGGCCCTGTAGGTTATCCAGCGAGCATGCAAAATAATTATATGTGGTGGGGACCCCCTATGCCCCCAATGTGTGAAAATAGACTACATTTCGGTGTTCATGTGTGACATAAATATCAATTGGCAGATGATGGGAGTTTCCTAATGTGGCAGTCAGCTCAGGCGAGTTTACTTAATCGTGCATGTGCATAATACATAGGGATGGCCTTGGGTTCAAAACTACAAACTTCTTTGAAAATGTACACATGTCACTACTCACAAAATATGAAAAAAATGGATCTTCCAAGACTACATAGTCCTAATTTTTGTGTATACCACACCCGCGAATCCTAATTTGTGTATTCAACACGATGCTGGCCTTTACAGTTCTGGAAAAAATTAAGTGATAGTAAAAAAAATATGGAATAAATACGGACAGAATGAGGTCTCACTAATTTTCTAGGGACTGCTGAAAACCTTCTAAACAATACTGAAAAATGAAAATCCTTTTAGCTACTAACTATTAAATCTTGGAGATGTTCATAATTTAAATATTTATTGTATAAAAGAATAATAAATAACATAAATTGTCAAGATCCTGCATTTTAATATTTTACCACTAAAAATATAAAAATTTATACGATTAAATAGAAAAAAAACAAAAAATCTTTAAGATTTTACCGTATTTGATAACTATGCACATTGTCAACCAATCTTCGACTCCCTTACTAAGAATGGCAATGAACTTGGGGAAAAATCCACAAGTCATTAATGGACATTAAAAATTAAAAACACAAAAAAAATTGCATATATTTTGTCATCACGTTCTTTTTTATGCAAATTTGCCATGCGCAGGTTTTTTTTGGCATCAATCTTCCCTATCTACTTAAATACCCATCCTAGAATTAAATTCAAAACCCATATTTGGACTAGAAACTACATATCTTGACTGAGCTTTACCTCATTGTACTCTTGCCATGAACTCTGATTTTTCTAAAAATAGATATCTCATAGTTCTCAAAATCACTAAATCACTATTAGTAAAGTGAAAAATGAAATGTTTGACTTCTTATTTATAGGTCCCAAACAAAAATTTAAAACTTTCAAAAATTATATTCATATTTTTAAAAAAATTCATATGTATAGAATCGTGGAACATCTCCTAGATACATAAGCTCCAATATCATAATTTCATGAGGAATTTTATTGTATTTTTAGATATTTTTTCGAAAACTTCCCAAAAATTACTTAGTTATTCATCTTTGCACCTTATACTATCTTACCATTGTTCTCTCCTTTTCACGCCTACTAAACCATGATACATTTTAGGTGTTATTTTTTACCAGTTGACTAATTTTTGACCTTTTTTTAATTTAATAATCGTCAATCAATCAATTTTAGAAAATTGCTTTACCAAAAATTTCTATAAAATGTACTTTAAAATGTTAAATTCACTACAATATACATGTTTTAGTAGTTTTTCCTTAATACACTTACCATGCATATGTTTCCTAGTTTTCAATTAGAAAATATTAACCTACAATAATTTACTTCTAAAAACATTTTATTCCTTAAAAATTACCCTAGTTACGACCATTTCATAGGTTTCTTAGACCTAATTTAGTTTCTCATTATAATCTATCTATATTTAACCTAAAAATTATTTTAAAATCTTGTTGGGTCCCTGACCTATTTTAGCCTCCCTTTATAAGCTATACAGGAAGGTGCTACCACCTTCATTTTGAGAGTTTTTTTATGTTATTTATACTTACTTATTTCACTAATATGTGTATGTTTATATTGTCATAGAAAGAGTGTATGTTTTACACAAACTCTTTCTAGATGACTTCACCATCTCGATCGATGGAACTAGCTAAGTTTTTTGTTATTAGTGGTAAATGGTTTTGGAAGGGACCGAATGCCGGATTACAGAAAGCCCAAAGCCCAAATAAGCATGAGTAAAAACGTGGTTTTTAGATAGGTGGGGGGCACACCCCAAAAAATAGGCCTAACTACCAGATATAACAAAGAGTATCAATGTTAGTTTTTTGATATGTGGGGCCACACCCCCAAAAAAGGCCTAACTACCAGATATAACAAAGAGAAACACAGGCAGAGAACAAAATGCCAACAAGAAGCAAAATAACAGTTAAACTACAGCCCTACAACATCTACACAACCAACAAAAAATAGCAAAAAGAAATAGAAAACTGAGAGGAGCGCGACCCCTCTACTAAAGATATTTTTGAAACACATTTTTCACATCCTCCAGAGCTTTGAAAAGATTTAGAGCACTCTGCATCGTTGTGTCCTTGCTACTAGAGGAAAACATCTTCTTTGTTGCTTTGCCTCTTTGTTGGGTCCTTGGCACTGACTAAGATGAGATGGTGACTTCAAATCATTTTCCCATAGTTATAGGTGTCATTATCATCATTTATCAAAGACATCATTGAATAGTCTACTTTTCCTTCATTTGCAAATATGCCCTCAAAGGTAAAAGAGGTTTTAGGTTTAGTGGAGCTTACATTTAGAGAACATCATTGGAGCATTGAGTTACTAGGAGTACTAAGAACATGATTTGATCTAACATGATTTTAGTTAGTCCTTGAAGTCAACAACTTTGATCTATTTAGGTCTTCTTCCTATCTCTCTTATAATCCATCCAAAAACATCACTCAAAAGGTGATACAAAACCAGAAGGGTGATTGATGCATCAATAATGCCCACTTAAATGTATGTATATCTAACCCAAGATATTTTCCTTTGCGTTGGTTTTATTTATTATATTTATGTATCATTGTATCATGTGTTGATAACTAGGATAGTGTAGCATATCATTATATTTGATATTATAGTCACTTTATAGCACATCCTTACGTCCCAATGGCATTGTAAACCTTAGTTTAGGATTAAATTTGGCTTACTACCCATAGGACTCTAGTTAGGGCCTACATCTCTTTCATCATAGATGCCTCCATTTTAGATCCACTTACAACCACTATACTTAAGCCCATTTTGTTGTATTTTTATATGTGTGTCAACTTGAGTATGGTCTTCTACTTATATCCTCAACTAAAGTGATGATCATTCTGTTAGACATCTTAACTTACATATATTGTACACTTTTCCTTTCTCAACTATATCTCTTCTTTACAAACTCTAGGTTTTAATTATTGTATTTCATTGTCTATTAGTAGAATCTAAATTGTGCAATTTTTAAGGAATTTAGGCAATTATATTTAAATATTAATAAAAGTTACAATGGATGGATATCACAAGTCCCCATTAACATCCCTAATTTTATGGGGTTTCCAATGAGTTGAGGACAAATGAGGGTTTTGAGGGAGATCCAATTCCTAGAAATGTGTGACATCATTAGAGAAACTCAACAACGTTTTTGCAGGTTAGGGCATGAAGATCACATTCACATGGTTAGATTCATCCATACATATAGACCCTACAATTTTCATAGAAACCAACGATTTTCGTAGACTTTTGCTATCTTCGTGAATATGGTGAATCTTCACACCTCTAGTCTAAACTATTTTTTGGATCTTTCTTTTGAGATTGAATTCGTCTCGTTAAATGGTTGATCTTTACCACTTGTTCCTGATGATTGTTTCTTAATTACTGAAATCCCATATATTCATATCTCTAACCCTAACTTCTCAAATACTTTAATAATTACGATGAGAGGCATTCTACAATGGCAGACAAGGCTATAATGGAAAGCATTGTTCAATTTTATTCTCAATATTAAATTTGATGTTCATTTGATTGTTATGTGATAGTTCATTCATAAATTTGACTTCTATTGGACTATCACTTAAATATTTTTGTTTCTTGTTCTTGGACAAGTCAATAAAAAAAGTAGTAATATCTTGGTCATGTAGTAATGTTTGGGTCTTTTTTCATTGAATAGATATTTTTGAGACCTACATAATCGCGTAGCTAAATGATTCCATTTGCCAAAAATCAACAGGAAATTGATCAAGAATTTAATGAAATTGTTGATTAAAGAGGTATGTAAAAAATCAAACCTAAAAAACTTGAAATTGATATCTATTGATGTATTTCATATAGATACATTTATTATAATATAATTTTTATATTATTATTTTTTTAATTGTTACTTTTTTAATAATACTTATACTACACCTGCATACTTAAATAGGTGTCTCGTAATTGATATCTCTCAACGTATTTTAAATAAATGTATTATATATATATATATATATGACCTAAATCACCCATTTTATATAATTTAATAATGTTCTACTTTATATTTGTTAGATAGTTATAATATATCAGTTAATACAAAACCACTTTCCAAATCTACAGGTTTTCTAACATCCAATAAACAATTATTTCCTTAAAATATTATAAAGATTCAGACATTCAATGAAAAACAATGGACGTGTAAAACCATTATATTTAATACTTTAGAGTGGCTTTTCTGCTCTTTTTCCCCTTCTAAGGAGTTCTTTTTGGTGTCATGATTGTTTAATGTTTTCTTTGGCTTTTGTTGAGTTCACCACATGCAATGGGCTAAATAATTTTACTGGCCTATCACATTTTTAATAAACAACTATTTAATTTTTTATTTTAAATTAGATATGAACTGCCTTTTGATTCCGATTTGTACTAATAACTTTATTAATGATTGTTAAATTTGTTGTATTTAGTGTACGTTGAATCTAAAGTTTATGTTGCCATATTTTTTGAATAAAAAAATAACCAATGTTTGATATTTGTGATTCTCGTATGTTTGACCATTTTAGTCCACTCAACTTTGTTAAGATCTTAACATTTTTTAACATAAGTATAATATTTTTTTAATTATTTTCACGTTTGGAGCATGTTGTCACAACTCTTTGTTTAGCGTATTTGATTATAAGTGTTTTTTACTACACGAGAGAGGAAAGTTTTTAATCCCCTTTAATATTTGTCCCCCCTTGTTTAGAAAAAAGAATGGACCTTGGTCAGATTTATTCCCCTGTAAATAAATGGACGTTATGAAATCTTGGTTTCGACTTTTCACAAGAAAATTCAAAGGAATCATCTCTAAACAGTTCAGTATATCTAATTTTTAAATATATTTGTTTGTTGAAATTTTTCTTAACAAATGATTTGTATCTTTTTTAAAAATTTATTATAAAAAAAAATTGTTTACACCGAAATTTGAGTTTAAATGGATGTGAGCAAGTCTCTTCCTATTTTTTTTTGATAAAAATCTCTAGAGAGATGTTTAAACAATCTCTCGACTTCAAGAACTATCGATCTAGATGTTTGGTGTGTTGCAACCATAGTCATTTAACCCAGATTGGCCCTCTATATATAATTAAAGAAGAGGCAAAAAGAGGAATTTTAGTTGGGAGAAAAGGAAAAAAAAATCCCAAACCTAAATCTAATGTGAAGGAGAAAGTTCAAGAGAAAACAAAAATACATTGGTCTTCAAATCAGTTCAAAATATAACCATTTTTAATATTTTAAGAGCAAGAGCACATGAAATAGAGGAAAAATATATTTTGGCAACTTCAAACCATCTAGAGGAAATAATTGCCAATAATCATGTTATTCGTGCAAATGACATAAATGAAGTTTGGTTAGTTTCCTAATAACATACAATTGTAATCCAAATGAAGTAAGTAATGCTTCTCCAGAGGCATGTCTGATAAAATATATACAAAAGGAGCTCAAATCTAAGGAAAAATATGAGGTTTGTGTTAACAAAAAAAATAGTGGATAATTTGAGTAGGGGTAAACCCACCTTGTGTTCCTCTAAAAAAACATTAATAGCATTATGTTTCCATTTTTGTTGCCATTACTTGTTTTTATTTCATTATTTTGCTTGTTTGGTTGGCATTTTGTGTCATGATTTTTTGGCATGCATATCAGGTCATGAATACCAGCCAAACATATTTTTAGTGTAACCATATTGTATGGTACATCTTTTTTTATGATTAAATGAATATTATATCTAATGTGTTCACCTAAAGACACATATCTACCTATAAACATGGAAAGTGACTTTGTACTAATATTTACACTACACTAATAATTATACATTGCAATTCAAATATAAATATATGTAAACCAGTAAAATATATTTAATTACAAAATATTGATTATCTTGATCATATACAAATATAGTATAATTACGATCTTAGAGATAATTAGAGTGTGTTTATATTCAACTTTAGATGAATCTGGAGACAACAATCAGTGGTAGACCATAGTAAACATGACCAACCAATAAGGTGAATTGAACCCAGAAATTTTGAACTATGTAATCATCCTAACCAATTCCACAAAAAGTACAAAATGGCTCCTGATGCAACCAAGGATAGGGTTTAATTGATTGAAAACCTTATCCTTAAAGCTCTTAACCTCATACACTTAACAATATACATTTACACAAACAAATTTCAGAATAGAGAACAAATACACATGTTTTATTACTTTTCTTGAATACTTACAAAGATTAAAACTATACACTCTTCTTTTATTGCCATATAAGAAGAATAAAAAACCCAATAATCCCCCAAGTGACTGAACTAGACTCTTTATTCCTACACGCTTCTTGAATAAACACCCACTCTCTCCTTTCAAATCTTCTCTTGACATGTCCTACCTTCTTGAAACATTTCCATACCTATTGTTTCTCATATAATGGATCTTAAAATTCCCTTCCATCTTGAAAAAATCCCAAAATGAGCTTTCAATAAATTTTGGTTCAATAATTGGCGTGCACAACTATTGCAGGTGAAATTGTCACTTCACATAGAGTAGTGGTTACATAGCCAGCCTAACAGTTTCGAAACCACCATGGTTGTTTTTTCACTATGCAGAGTATTAAAACTTATGAAGATAATAATTTTTTCATACAATCTCAAAATCCATTATTGTTTTTTTCAAAATTACATAGTGTTTTGAAGAGAAACCACATGCAATCATATTCCAACTTTTGGATATTGTCCATGACCTTTTATTTTCCTTTGCTTAAGAATTTATTATTTTTAGATTACTAAGCACCAAAATTAATGCTCTCTAAATCCTACTAATAGTAAAAAAAACAACTAAATTAATTTGATGTGAACATGACCCATGTCCATGATTAAACGCTAAAAGAACATCGACACATACACCTAACACACTGCCTATATTTATCGTTGATACAATATGACTTATGAACCTGAACGCTCTTTCATTATCTCTTATGTTAGGGTGTGAAAATAATTGTTTAAATGTGGTCCTTGGCTTCTAAGATACAAAAACCTTGTGCAATTTTCTTAGATTCACTACAATTCACTGGAAAACTATCATCATGATTCTTAAAAACCCTAATCCATGCACTATATCTATGAAATACACAAGGAAAATAAAAGTGTTTTTATGTCTATGGTAAATCAAATATAACCTAAAATTACTTAATATTTATCATGTCCCTCAAGTGGAAAATAAAGTGGATACCAAAATACAATTATAATGCATGCAAAAAACAATTTTGTATAATGCAAGTGTCTAAACCCTTTTATACTGGATGAAAAAAGTTAGTGAATTCTATATGTTTCTCTAGATGCTTGAATTATACTTTTGGCATGGTACGTTTCTTAATTGAAAATATTATTTCCTAAAAACTTCAATAAGATTTAGATGTATGTGCTAGTGTGTCCTCATGTGTTCTAAATGCAACATTGTACCTTTGTACTTATTAATTCTTGAATTTAAATTATGATTTTTTTGGTTTATAAACCAACACATAATGATAAAAAGGTAAAAATAAGCATTATAAGATGAAGGATCCCTAATCATGCGTTTAAAGGGACCATAATGCAAATTATCATTTAAATGGAGTGTGGAAATGGAAAAGATTACAAAACACTAAAAAGTAGGCGAGGAAAGATAAAACCATATAAATAAGAGAATGGATAGGAAAGTAAATGAACATGGCCATAAGGATAATGATAGGGAGTTGATAAGGGGGAAATAAAGTTACAAAATATAAATACAATATTGCAAACATAACACACTTAGAAATTCAAATCTAAGATCAAACAATACAAGGAATATGAACCAATAAGAGTTGAAATTAGACAAATGATTAATAAACACATAAATACACTAGTACCCAATAGATTAAATACCCCTACAAAATATAGGTGTCTATAGAGTTATACTTTTATTCAGATTAAAAATAAAAAGAAATTTGAAAATAAATCTCAAACCATAGTTGAATATACATTATGAATAATGAAACACACTTATAAGAAAGACATACATTTTCCCTTTCATAATAAGTGCCATATGGTTACACAATACTACCAAGTAGTAATTGAGTAAGCATAATGATACTCAATAAAACAATCAATCTTACTTAACTAAAAATTTTGAAAATGTAATTTCTATAGTATAGATGTCAACATTGAAATAGTTAAATTTTCATTGACAATATTGAACATCTTAAGTATTTAGATATACACACCATAGATAATCATTATAATGAAATTAATTCAAAAGAATAAGTGGAATCACAACAATGGATTGAAATATGAATAATATCAAGAATGAAACAAAATTAATACATCACAATAGTAAGAAAACATAGTAGAACAACAATATATGATTGAGAACATAGCGAAATAGTATAAATATATGGCATCTAATTTTAGGGGAAAACCTCCACAACCATACATTGACAACAAATTTTGTAATATGGTGTTCAAATAATAAAAATTACCTCTTATATACACCCTTCTTAGTTATGGTTATTGTTTTCAATTAAAAAATTAATTAATAGTCAATCAACCCTTTTTCTTGTTGCAAAGGTCAAGGTGGAATCAAACTAGTTTAATCATGAGAGAACTTAAGATTTCCTTAAACGTAAAGAATAGTTTAATTATAGGTAGATAACCTATGTTTAATCCAACAAAATAAACTGAATGAGTTCGAGGAAATAAATTAATCACTATAGAATGGGAGGACAAACAAACAAAAATAATTGAAAGAAGATAAAAAATAGAAATAATCAATTTAATCTACTATATTATTGACCTTGTCTTACAAAGTGAAACTTATGAAGAAGATAACCTCTTGAAGGGTCAAAATAATATAACACATGTTATATGAAACAAATTAGTAAATGTCATCAAATTAGCTGACACAAAAATGAAGATACACTAAAATCTTCCTTTTGATGAAGGTATCTATGAATTAAATGCTCATTATCAAAGAAAGGATTTGTATACACCCAACTTTGGAAATTTATCATTGGAAATGGAAACTTTGGCCTTACACCTTAAGCATGATTTGTGCACATATTGCAAGCCCAAGTGAGCTACCATCATCTCCCTTTTGTGAATTTATTATACATGTATGTGCATGTAAATGGGGGACCAAAAGGTGGTAAAAAAAGGCCACTTTTTTCCTGAAATCAACAAAAATTAAACTTCAATGAGTAATTTGGCATGCCTATGCTCAAAATTTGATAATTTTATAATAATAAGAATCGTAGTGCTCAAAATCATGTTTCTAAACTGATAATTATGTTATAAAATTATGAAGATTAAGAGGGTTAAATTGTGGTACACACACAAATTGGTCTTTTTTTTGTGTCAAAAATATTACATAGTTTCATGTGTGCGCTCTCCCTCCCCTCCCCATTTTTTTGGGTTCCTTAACATATTTTATAAATCCATTTGTTAGAAAGTTAGTTAAGATCATGTATGAGGTCCCACTATTTTTTCCTATTTATGAATATACTATTTCTAACTAATTTTCGAAGTGGTCACATCCCAAAAAAGAAATAAATGTATGCACTCCCCCTAATTTTGAGACAAAAAAAACAAAAAACTATTTGTTTTTTACTATGTGTAGAATGGAGCATAGATCATGGTTATGTAATTTGCTTGAAATTTAGATGATTGGATCAAAAGTTACGTAGAATAAATAATATGTATTTTTGGAAAAATGAAGACACTACTAAATGAAATTAAGGATCAAAACCTTAAACTATTCATATTTTAGAAAGAAATACTTTGACACAAGTATAAAACAAATCTTTACATCTTAGTCATACTTATTTGGAATATTGTCTTAAAACATGTGATAAAATAGATTGTACACTCAATATTCTTATGTTTTTTACAAAACACGGATTCAATCATGAATCAGACAATCCAAACCTTAGGATTAGATATCCAAGCCAAATGGTGGGTGATTTCCTATCTAAAGAAAACATAACAAACTAGCATTATAAGTTGCTCACATTATTAAATATCAATGAATAAGCATTTTTACATACTAAAAAATGTGTTCATGTTATAACAAGTTCACATTATGGCTCGATCATGTTATAACATGACTGAGTCATAAAACAAGCATATTACGTTCAAAATGCCTCTCAAACATGTTTTTGAAAACTTTTTGGTCCCCCATTTCCATGCACATGCCATTATCTACTAAAACTTTTTAATCACTCATAGAACCAATAAAATTAGTACACAACAATTTTATGCCCACATGGATCAGTCCCACAAATTTACATAGTCCCTCAAACTGTGTTCCCATAATCATATATATGGGATTGAATTGTCCTATGGTTTTGTCCTAAAATAAATGGTCTTATGTTTTACCTCAAAATTATCACTTTTCAATTTAATTCTTTTTATGGGTCAGTTCATAGCCCATAGGTTGTCCTTAGTGAGAAACTAGACCTACAAACGCCTATAAAAATAAGTTTAAGTCCCTTATTTACCGCACCTAGAACTCTCAAGAGAAATCATTATAAAAAAACATTTATAAATAACTCTAATCTATTCTAAACACATTTAAAGAAATGTTAAAACCTAGGATTAACCCATACATGGGTCTGAATCAAGCCAAACTAGGTTTATGAGCCATGTTTTTCATTCTATAAACATTTCAAGTCAATCTAATCCAAGCGTAAGCATGCCAACCCATTATATCTCATTTTTCAAAGGATCAAGTTTACAAAGTAGTTGTAGCCATATATATATCACATTATATATGGATAACTATGTGTGTTTTAGGGATCTTCAGAGTAGTTGCAAAGTAGGTAGTGTAAGGGTGCTTCAACCCAAAAACTAGCTTTTTAAAGGTTTATTCTACCCCTAATTAGGTTTGAATGGTATTTCACATCATGTAAAGGGTTTAACAGATATATGACACCTAGGGTTACAGTGAAAAGGTCATCGCATAGTTTCAAAACTTCATAAGAAGTTACAAAGTGTTGGTACATCCCTATCTAAAACCATACATATAATGACCAAATCATACCACACACCAGGATAGGATGTATACTTTCATACCATCTCACTTTGTAGTCACATTTTTAGAAACATGTCACTTCCAGGTCATTTCTAGTCTACATAGTCACTCTACACTCCCAAATCATCTCTCTTATTTTGTAATCAACTAAGTGCACTTCTTCTCTTGTGTTTTGATAAATTTTATCTATTGTTATATGTTAAAAAATACTTTGGGAGCTATATTATGTTTTATACATTAAATTTTGTTTATTAATTAGAATATACAACCCATGTTACCCTTACACCTTTTGAATAAATAATAAAAACATCACAACAATATCCCAAACTTATTTATTTATTCAAGGTGCAATAATTTAGTGAAACCAACCCCTAATCGAATCTATAGCCTTTCTCCAAACCTACCTACCCTAGAGTTTCTATTTTTTCCTTGGTACATGATCCTTACCCTAGCCTTGACCTTTATTATAGTTTGATATCTCACTTCTTATCATCCTATTAATCCCTTTCTTGGTCAATCATATATACTACTACACATAACATCCATTTGATCATTTGATGATGTTGATGTTATTTATAATGTTAATTTTCATGTGCTTTAAATGTAAGAGTTTTTTTCTCTACGTACCATCCATAATGTATTGATTTACAATAGATCTATGTGCAACATTTTCAAATTAAAATCACATACATCTTTGGGATTTACTAAGCAACACATGAGCTTCGATATTAAGACATATTTTGGACACTATTTTTCCTCTTACTATGGGATATGCTACTATGTCTATACCTTTCACAATTACTTCTTCCTTTGGTTCTTGTGACATGTGTCTCAATTTCCCTTGGCTTCTTACTCATAATGTTATACATTCTATTATGCATTAATGTGTTAAATTCATTTATGAAAATCAAATTTTTATGATTAAGGGTATCCCATATGATCCTATTTTTCGTAATAATTTTACTAAGAAAGCACTCATTTCCACACATATGCATTTTTTTTAATCATGATACAACTCAATCATTAAATCATTAAATACATTATCCTAGGCTTACTAATGTAAATAACAACTCTCCTACACATGTAAATGATACATACTTTACTAATGGTTTCAATTACAATAATGTTGATGATATTATACATAATCATACTTCTCTTGTGCATGATCATGTGATAAATTTTAGTAACAAGTTTGTATATTTTTGTGCTACGTAAAAGGTTACACTTAATTTAATCTCAAATGGTATACTTGAATATATTATTTATATGGATAAAGTTACAATTATACGTGTAAATACATATGATGCATTTATTTGCGATACTTCTCTTATACATTATATTATGGACACTCCTTACACTAAATATATTTCTCCTATTGTTATATAACATATTACCAATTTTTCAAATGATGTGATTTATTTTCTTATTCATGTTACAAATTATTTACATGCTACTATTGATGTTATGTTTCTAGATCTTACGTGTGGTGTTATACCCCTACTTCGTGATGTTATACCCTCACCTATGTATATCACCTCAGTTCCTATGGTTATTCTCATTGTTTCTACCTCTATGGTGCCTATCTCTTTGGGGGAAACCCATATCCCCTATAAAATGTTACAATGTCTACGGCTTTTACATACATTATTTTGAAAAAACTTAAACATTCAAATAATGCTAATTACAATGATACAAATACTTATTATGATTTTATTTATACTACAAATGATGCAATTTATTATTCTATTCCTATTACAAATTATTAATATGACACTCTTAATTTTGTATCTCTCAATCCTACATATGGTGCTATATCATTTCCCACCTCTAGTGTTCCCATTTTGGATTTCTCATCTTATGTAGATACACATATTATTTAAACATCTATTTTGCCTATATCCCTGGGGGAAACGCATACCCCTATAACATGTTAGAATCTCTATCCCTATAGCTTCTAGTATGCCTACATATAATATAAATAAAAATCCTACATATGTTCCTAATGCCTCCAATGCTTCTATATAGAAAAAAAATTTCGCAGTCAGCGTTGTGTCTCTCCCTCTTTTTAAGGTTGATATAGGAAATCCTCAAGGCACTGATTATTTTTCACATAACTTATAACCTTAGCTTTAAATGCTACTATTTATTACTCTTACACTCATTATAATTGCTTCCACTATTTCATTGATGCTCTTACTTTTTCCATTTGGGTTATTAATGGTTTACATGCTCATATTGCTAATAAAAAAATTCTTATTCCATGTACGTATAATCCTTTTTTTCCCTCTTTCTTATGTGTGTTATGTTATATATACATTGTTCCTAGATCTCAAGTTCGCATCATAATTTTTATTCCTAGAGTGTATGACACACATTTACGACCCAAGCCTCTTACATATATAGGGTTCTCCCCTCACCCTGCTAACATTTTCAAAATGCAGCTCTTGTTTTTCCCTTTGTTTTTACATAAATATTATAATATATAAAAATATTTAAATAATCAAATAAGTAAAAAAAGATTCAAATGCTTACAAAATTATAAAATCAAAATATTTATATGACTTGATTTAGCATCCTTTCACTTGACATATGTTGGTTTTCATTCACATTTGGTAGATATAATATTTTCTATATACACTTTACATGTGTGCATTCATGAGGTATTTCAAGCTTAACACAAGACAACACAAAATTATATGATATGGCAGGTGATAACCTAATTTCATCCTAGTGCCCATTCTAATCTAGGGGCATATTCCACACTATTTGGGTACTTTTGTTTCAATATAGTTATTTTCATTTCCTAATTATTATAAATTTATTATATTATTCAATATGATATTTCTAAAACTAATATCGCTAACACACGTGTCTTGTTCAATGCTACCTTATCTTGATTTGTGTGTATCTGGGCTATTGTTTGCTATTGTATTCATTTTCTTGATTTCTTGCATGGTTTCCATTATGTATGTGTCCTATGGAATTTTCTAAGTTTGTCTTTTTGACACTTCAATGCCAATTATTTGTGGCTTATTTCCTTTTTATGAATAACATGTATGTTACATTCTTATATACTTTTACGCTAGATTACTTATATGTTTTATTATCTCAATGATTATTTACTACTATACAAGATTGCTTTTATGATTATTTCTTGTTTAATATTATTATGTGTCATGGTTTCTACAATGCACACCCTTGCAAGAATATGCTATCAATGGTGGCCACCCAAGAAAACCTTCCATGTGATCTAACACTCACTATCAAATACATCCGACATGAATAAAAATAATTTATTTCAAGCTCATAAATCTATTTTCACATCTCACTTCCCTATAAAAATGGGGCATTCAGTTGGGTTTATCACATAGATATCTATGAACATCATGAACACAAATAGAATTTATAACTCAGGAATAAAATGAAATAGGGTACAAATACTAAGGAGAAAAATCAAATAAATAATATGAATAAATATTATATAGGTACATAACCATCCAAAAGAGATAAAAAAATCCATAGGTTATCGTCAAGGATGGATGTTTTTGTCATGGGGACATATTTCCAACAAATTATATAATTTTCAAATTTTCACAAATAATTGTAAGTTTTTTATACATTTTTAGGGACAAAATTCATAGTTCAAAATATATTTAAGTAAATTTTGGTATAAAAATTGGGGGGTTTGAGTACTTCATTAGTTTTCAGAATTGCATTACACATACATAATTTCAATATAGGTTATGTGGGAATGAGCATTATTATCCTTTTATATATTCAACATTACATATATAACACTCACAGTTACATCACATGGTGGGAGTATGAGACCAATAATTCTCTTTTAACTTTTTGTTAGTTTACAATCGTTCCTAGATCCATTTGTAGTAGTGTGTTATATGGGATTATAATATATCACAGTGAATAAAAACCTTGTGGAAACCTTTTTCTCACTCTTTTTTTGGAAGGTATCAAGGTGAATATAAAACCATGTGGAAATATTACTACTTTTGAAGTTCTTGGGACAAAATTCTTAAGGAACCTTTAGGTGTTGGTTCAAGTGAAACTCGATTCCTTTATAACTACAACATCTCCTTCAACAAAATTTGGGACTGAACAACCCCAATCCTTTAGAAACTCAATTCAAATAAAAATATCTAAGCACAAATAAACTGGGGGTTATCCCTCGAAAAATTGAAAAAGTTTATTTCTTTAATGTTTTTGCATCTTTACTTTATTACTTACAAATTCAAGTTTCAAAGTTATAAATAAAGATGAATTACTTTTCCATTTATTTTATGGAAATTTAATACACTCTACATTGGAAGCTTCATCATAGAATGTGCCAATACTCAACCCAAATCATTAACTCTAAGAAATGACAAAGTGTGTGTACACACTCAGTTATTGTTTCCTTTAATCATGTAATTTCATTTCATACATAAAGGGGAGGAAATATAGACGCATAAATTTGGCAATTGATCATTTAGCAATGAAAACTTTTACCTTTCACCTTAAACATCGCTTTCATGCACATTGTAATCCCAAGTGACATATCCTTATCTCTATTTCATGAATTTCTTATATATATATACACTACTTAGTCAATCTAAAATGCATTAAACTTAGTCCAAATTAGTATAATATTCATAAGAATTGGTCCCCAAATGTTACATAGTTTCTTGATCTACCTATTTAGAACCATATAGTTGGGACTAAACTGTCCCACAGTTTGGTCATTGGCCAAACAATTTTATCTCACACCACCCAGTGATCACTTCTTAATTTTATATCTTTTCATGGGTCAATTCATATTCCATATGTAAAACTTAATGTGAAACTAAACCTGTAAATTCTTATAAAGTAATTTCAAATCACTCATCTAGCACTCTCAAGAGAACTCCTTAAAAACACATTTCTATAGGACTCTAGGCTATCCTAATTGACTTCAAATTAGTATCACAACCTAGGAATATACCATAAATAAGTCTAAATCCATCCAAACTAGATTCAAGATACATGTTCTCATTCTATAGACCTTACAAGTCAATCCATGTGAATTTTAAACACACCTTACTATTATCTCTCACTTTCAAATGATCCAGCTACCAAAATAGTTGCATCCATATAGATATCACATGATAGGTGGACAACTACATGTAGTTTGACACTTCTTAAGAGTAGTGCCAATGTATATGGTGTAGAGGAATATTTACCCAAATAACAACCATTTTAAAAGGGTATTTTAACCATGGTTAGAGTTGGAGGGTATTTTAAATCACACATAGGGTTTAATATATGTGTTTCATCAATAATTACAATGCAAATGTCATCACAAAGTTTCAAAGATAAAACAATTATAGAGCATGAACACATACCTATCTAAAACTATATAGATCATGACCGAACTATACACACTCAAAGATAGGCCATGCAATTTCATATTAGCTAAGTTTATAATCACATTTCTAGAAATAAATCACCTCCAAGTCATTTCTAGTTTGAAAAATCACTTTGCACTCGCATACCAACTCTATGCTTTTAAAATTAGTAAAGTGCACTTCTCCTCTTGTGTTTTGAGAAATTATTTTTATTGTTGTAGATTCAAAATTACATTGATAGATATTTTCTGGTTATGCATTAATTTTTATTAATTAATAAGAATATATAGTTTGTAGTATTTTTATGTCATTTAAATAAATAATACACACATCATAATTTATTTTTCTGTGGTGTAATCAAGATTGTAACATACATACAAAAAAACTAAAAATAATTATACATAAATAAAAATCATGCAAGTAGAATACATTTTATGGTGGTTCAAACTAAACATAAATCATTTATATTAATTAAGAAGTAAATATTTAACAATAAAATGAAAAATTAATATATTACTTCTAATCTTAAAATTTGTTCACAATTGTCGTTGTAAGAAAATGAATCCACTAAAACTGTCATGTAAGTATATACATAAAATATTCATCAATTAACATAAAATTATAGTAATATTTTTAAGACAAAGGATTGTAAATATGTTGTGTAAACAATTAAATATTATTCTTAAAACAAAAATAATATAATTAACCATCATTATATTTGATAAACTTATATACTTGATTATTTCAAAAACAATACTTAACCATCAGTAACAATGTCGTTAGAACTCTAGTGATCAAAATCCCAACTCAAAAACATATAGCATTGAAAAATGTAAAGAAATATTGCAAAACCTATTTACTTCTGCTTTTGATATGTCTTCTAAATTCTTGTATAGATTTGTCTTCATCAAAGTTTGTTACAATTTAGTTAAATCAAAATATCACTTTATAATAGATGAATTCATTTCGATTTTATATTATAAAATCAATCAACGACATCAAAAATAAATTGTTAAAACATCACATAACCTCTCAAAAGGACTTAGGAACATAATCAATAAAGTACTAATGACACATAATAGTTCGGTGGGGCCTACATTATTTATACTTAATCAAGAACAAATTTATTCCAAGATATAATACACATAATGATCCAAATTTAATATTTGCACAAAAATTCCTAACTCCTCATTTTCCATTTCTTAAATCAGTAATAATATATCATCTAATTAAATGAAGTCATTATCAATTTAATATAAATTGAATTAAATCTAATTGCAGAGTAACTAATGTAATGAATCGTATACAAATGCTAATGTACAATAAATACACAAGCAATGAAGCATGTACAATATGAAACCATAAACAAGAAAGAGAGATAGAGGGACTTAGCTAATTTATGAGAAAAGTAGAAGTGATATGAGCAAGTGAACTACTGGAATAGAGTAAGAACAGTGTTGTCAAGACTGACTAGAGGTTCTGAGAGTCAACGACGTGCATGAAAAAAGTACCTATAGGAGGACATGAGCGTCTGGGCGTTAGTATCCATTCTCCGTTCTAGTGTCTGTGTAGGTGCGCAGATTCTGATATTTCTGTGTAGGAAGAGCTTCGTTTTTATTCTCTATTTTTCACTCTAGTTCTGCTCTCATGTCGTTGAATGTACTTGTAACCTACAAAATAGATGTATATTTGCACATACCCACAAAACACATCAAATCCTAAAAATTAAAGATGTAGTATGTGGAATCAAAATGACCCCGGAAGACACCCGAAGAGTAAACTTAGTGTCAAGCACTACACAAAATCTCAAACTCCATTTATTTCTTTATGTAAGTGTGTGTAATGATGCCCTAGGATGCGCTTGTGCAAGTTACACAATGATAGCGGTATAGATCTAGAATGTAGTAAATGTATAGTATGTGTGGGATGGAATTAAGCCTCCCCTCATCTCTTGTGTATGTAGAAGTGATGCGACCCTTATCCCTTGAATGAGTATGCTAGATGAATTCATTTGATGTTCTTTGTTCCTTTGAATGCAAGCCTAGGTGATGATAGATAATTCTCAGTGCTTGGTACCTTATTTGAGAGTTATGACTATGTATATATATGATTCCCTGGTTTGAATTTCATAATTGACAATAGGAAGGATGACCCAAAAGTATAAAATATGTCCAATAAGTAATAGAGACCCAAAATAGTGAGAAAGGGGTAGAAATGGGTGGGAGCACCCAAGAGGGATAGGAGCACTATGCCACTAGTTTCCTAACTAAGCACTTGTGTCTGAGGTCATAAAAGCTAAATCAGTCAAATTCTGACATGGTTTTGGGGTGTGTAAGGTCAATAAAAGTACAAGAGATAAAATAAAATACCTAAATGATGTTTTCAATCACTAGTTTTCTTGCTTAGGAAGCATGTATATATTAGTAAGCTCTGTGACCTAGAAATGTACCCAAGTGCATCTATTTTGTGTCTACATTTTCCCCTACTTTATGTTTTTGAGTGAATACTTGATAGCATAAATTAGTTTAGAAGAGGCCTACCTTATGATCATGTAGAGAAGATTGTATCCAATAGCGTGCCGAGTGGATAAGTGAAACAAGGAGACTAGGAAGGGGAGGTAGATCCTAGGGGTGAAGTATATGTGACTTGTACCTATTGTTGTGAGTTTGTACTTACTGATGTAAGCTTCTTCTTGTTGCATATTAAGGATGGACTTAAAAAATAAGAGAGAGAAAGGAGTCAAAGTATTGTATATGATAAATCAGAGTAATGCATGTCTAAGTAAGTAAAGAGTCTAAAAGTGTGTAAAAGGAAAGTGTGCACCTGATATGTAAAAGAGTGTGAGATAAAAATTTGTCCTGATTACTGTTGAACTTGTTGTCGATGGTGAGTTTTTTGGGCGATCTCATGCCAATAGAATTTTTTTGGGGTGATCTCATGCTAAGAGATAGTTTTTTGGGTGATCTCATGCCAAGAGAAGAGTGTTGGGGAGAGAGGTGTATATTTTATCTCCTTCAATGACTACTTCCTAAATAAGCACCACTGCAGATGGTACGTCCCAATTTGTTCCTACTTTTTTTATTTGTTCCAATTGTTTCAATTGTAACTGATTGTAGATGATAGAATACATTTTGTGACTAGAGGAAAGTTCCTAATACTAGAGAACTGTGCTAAATATTGTGTTGTATTGAAAAATTGATTGTCTCTACCCCAAGGACATTATCACCTAGGGGAGGAAAAAATTTCCAGGTGCTATTGTCTGATACCGGGCACTAGTGTCTGATTTTTGTGTGAGGTCGAAGTATGTTTCTAGACCGTTATGTGACTGTATTCATGTGTTGATTGTGTAATGTTTTGATCTGAACTGTAGCTTGGAGATGTTGTAGGGGTGATTTGTTCACCCAAAATATGCCCCCTCGTTTGGAGTGCATCTGACGACTATAGAAGAATTTGGTCAAAAGGATAGGACTAGATAATGCTATGCATATCTAAAGTGGATACTTGTAGGGGGAAGGGGATGTGTATGGTAGAAACAGAGGCACATGCAAACAAGATAGGCTAGTAGCAAGTGTAAGTAGTAAAAGTAGCTAGTATGCAAAAGAAAACAATGAAACAAGTAAGTGTGAAAACAAGATGGACCGTGAAAAGTGGGTTTTGTACATGGGACATCACTCATAATATCACAAGACAATCATGGATGAAGAAACCATAAGAAAAAAATGGACACTCAATACATAGGGAATATCTTGCAGAAACTAGAAAACAATAAGAAACAAGAAGTGATAGATATCCATGGTTATATATATCCTACAAGGAAAATTCTACACATGAAGCACCTGTTAGCATGTTAGAAAGATAAATAGTATTTTAAGGCATGTATATATCAAGTAAAAACTAAAGTGACCGTAATGATAAGTAGAAAAGAATGTGACAATAGAACCTATAGTGTGTGAGAGTAGTAAAGGTAGATGCCCTTAGTTGCCTCGGTGGGACTAGAAATGGATTCAGTGTCGAGAATCATGCATTGTGTAAGGAGATATTAGAGTTCTGCATTCACTTCCAAAGACCAAGTAAATGTGCATGTGTATATCATAAAGATAATGACATTCTGAGTATCTGTCTAGTGTAGTAAACAAAGTGCAAGATGTAAGTAGTATAAGATAGGAAGAATAAATGCAACCAAGATATGCAAATGTTGTATGAGCATAATGGTGTGGTATGAAAGATGTGAATATGGGAGGATCTACATTTCCCCCCAGTAGATGTGTATGAAATGAGGTTCATTTATAAATTCCCCCTCAACAGTCAAGAATGAACCATAGAACAAGAGTGCGTCATCCAGAAATGAGTGCATTGTGTGAAAGTATATGCTAGAAAATATATATATCTTCAAGAGCTGAGCGTAAAATGTATATAATGTGAGGTTCATTGATGTAGTGTGACCTGAACAATCAAATTTGAACCGTAGCACTAGAGTTTTTCATCGAGAAATGAAGTATGTGTTACATGTGTCTGAGATTGTAAGCTAGGAAATATTTATCGTGAAGCACGAAGTCTGAACTGTAGCAAATAAGATAAAAATAGACAATATAGAAATTGAATAATTATGGGGGAAAAACCGTAATGCCCCCAAGTGTTTATATCAAGAGCTACTAGCCAATAGATATGATCATTATGAGTAATAATAGCCAAAGTATGTATAGTGCATGAAAGGATGTATACCCTATATAGAAAGTAGTATGTGTACCATGAGTAGAAGGATCCATAAGTAACCATGAGTAATAATGAATTTATGGAATAGTGTAGAATCATAGATAGATGTAACAAGGTGTGCACATAGTGTAAATGAGAGAAAGCATTGCTAGAAATATTGACGTGAATTGCAAAACAAAAGCAATGTGGATATGTGACTATGGGGGGGGGAGGTTGGATTTCCCTAAGTGTGGGAGTGATGGAGATATATGCAATGAGATTAGTACACAAGATCCCATGATATGCTAAAGATGATAAACATATGTTGTGTGAAAGTGCATGTATCATAGCATGTGGAGTAGGATTGTACCATGCATGTGGTGAAACTACAATAGGTAGAACATTGGTAAACACAAGAGCCACCAAATAATAATGTCAACATGGTGAGGGGAAACCCCTATAGAGTATAAGATCCCAACTAGATGAATATGAAGTGTATAAGCAATAAGAATGTACCCATTAAGAGAAAATAGAATAGGTGTAGAATTGTGCGTGTTTGAAATAATGGAAAAAGTAAATACAAACATCAAAATCAGTATGTGAGTCAAAAGGTGTGTAACATATGTGATTTTGGGATGCTTATCAATAGTAATAAAAAGTAATAAGTGTAATTTGGGAATATTAGAAGAAATAAAGCAGTATGAACTAGCCCATATGAGCATAGACAAAAATGTAGCAAGAGGGGAATGGATGGTCCCCATGAATGTAACAAGAGTAAATGAATCATACAGGATCTTGGAAACTGGGAGTATTACGAATCATTGTAAAATCAATGTCTGGTGTTCTAACGTGTGATGAGGAAAGTACATGGAGAGATGCAATATTGTAAGCACTAAGCATAGGATTAACAGAAGTGCATCGAGAGTGAGACATAATTGGAGGAGTATCGTGGGTACCAATATAAAATTGATCATGTAAATCACTAGCACTAGGGTTCATCCCAAGAGGATAATGACATATAATGTATGTAATATCATGAGCATCATGTGCAAGATGAATATCACAAGGACTAGCAACATGATGTTTGGAATCTACTATAACAATATCCGTAAAAGAATTTTTAGTAAGGGCCATGTTTATTATGGCATGGGTAAAAATAAGTGTATGGATAGTATGTAAGAAAGGATGGCCTAGAAGGATAGGATAAGGAACATCATGAGGCATAACATGACATAGAACATTAAGAGTGCAAGATCCCATAATAAGGGGAAGAGATATTGTTCCCAACACTTGTTCAGGCATATTATCAAAGCCACAAATACAAAGAGTAGATGGATTGAGATGAGCAGCATAAATTCCTATTTGATGGAGAAAGGAAAGATTTCATACATTAAGACTAGATTTAGGATTAACGAGAACATGTTTAACAAGAATATTATGAAGTTGTGCCTAGATATACAATGGGGAAGCATTGGAATCAAAGGAATGGTAAGCCATGAAATATCTAATAATGGGCATGTAAGGAACGGGTTCACCAAATGATTTAATATAAATATAATTAAATGTAATTACGGAGTAACTACTATAATGAATGGTATACAAATGCTAATGTACAGTAAATGTGCAAGCAATGAAGCATGTACAATATGAAACCCTAAGTAAGAAAGAGAGATAGAGGGACTTACCTAATTAATGAGCAAACTGGAAGTGATCTAGGTAGTGGAACTACTAGAAAAAAGTAACAACAGTGTCATCATGGCGGACTAAAGGCTATAGGACTCAGCGATGTGAAAGATAGAAGTGCCTACAGGAGGACAATAGTGCCAGGGTGTTAGTGTCTATTCTTGGCGCTATTGTATTTATAGGTGCTTGGATTTTGATATTTTCTGTATAGGAGGAGATTCACTATTAGTCATGTAGTATGTGGAGTCATGTTGACCTCGACTAGTGTTGAGCGCTACACTATAGCTCAGAATCCATGTAGTTTTTTGTGTAAGTGTGTGTTACAATGATGCCACAGGATGCCCTTATGCAAGTTACATAGTGATAGTGGGCTAGCTCTATAATGTAGAAAATGTATAGTATGTGTGGGATGGAATAGAATAAAATTCCCCTCCTATCTTGTTTATACATAACTAATAAAACCCTTTTCCCTTAAATGAGTGTGCTATGTGAATGCATTTGATGCTCTTTGTTCCTTTAAATGAAATCTTAGGTTATGGTAGATAATGCTTAGTGATTGGTCCCTTATTTGAGAGCTATGACTATGTATATATAAGATTCCCTTGTTTGAATTTTTTAATTGACAACAAGAAGGCCAACCCAAAAGTATAAAATATGTCCAAGAAGTAAAAGAGACCCAAAAGAGTGAAAAAAGGGGAGAAAGGGGCAGGAACACCCAGGAGGGACAAGAACGCTTGGTCGCTAGTGTCTGAGGTCATAAGAGATAAATCACTCAAATACTAATAGGTTTGTGGGGTGTGTAAGGTCAATAAAAGTACAAAATACCTAAAATACAATGTCAATCACTAGCATTCTTTTTTAGGAATCATGTATATATTAGTAAGCTCTAGGAACTAGAAATGTACCCAAGTGCATAGATTATGTGTCTATAATTATAAATATGCATTGAGCTAACATATGATCACCATATCTTCATAGAATACTAAAACATGTGAATTTCATTTTTTGAATCAACAGTCATAAAGTCAACATAGGGATTCAAACCTCCTTACAGTGAGGAAATCATCAAGTTTACTTACCTATATGACTATCATAATCAAAATTTTGTATCTCTTACTATCTATACTAAAATATGAAAAATAAAAAAGATATAGTGGTCATTAAAATATCCATCAGTGGTAAAATTATAATTTAGCATATTTGTCTACACTATGTGCTCGAAGTGATTATCCAGTAACCACTATTAAATTCAAAGTAATGAAAAAATATAAGAAATATCTCATCATCATGTTTTATTTCAAGGAGAGTAACTCTCTTATGTGTGTTTCACTCTAAATATTCGTAATGTATCCTAGGTAATCCATTGTGTGAAAGAGTGTCAATTTCATCTTGAACTTCCAATGTCACCCCATTCAACACATGACTTATCAAAGGAGGAGTTGACGAGGATATAACATGAATAGAAGAAAATAGGACTACATCAAGAGGAGAGAAACTATTTGAAGGATTATGTAAATGATAAGATGTATATCAAGGAACATTGAGTGATTGAAGATTGAGTGAAATCATGAGGTAATTATCCAATAGAACTAAACCACAAGCTAAATCTTGTGTTATGAGTAGTTCACATGGGTACGGATGAATGTATTTTATGTGAATGATTATAAAGATATTATTTCAGATTATATAATAGGGTATCCCTAGAATGAGTGAGTATCTCTAGGGAATTATAATACTGGTAATTGATTATAGTTTGATCCAATGCCTCTTTTACAACCATATTGATAATGTTCCATAGTTTTCCTTCACAAATGTAATTTTTTGAAAAATCTTGTGCCTCTACCCAGACCTTGATAAATGGAACCTCAAAAATGCATACTTACTAAAAGCACCAAGATACCTTTGACCTTGGAAATTTATTCTGGTGATGAGATCTTGATGCTCTATACCCCTATCTTTTTCCCAACTACCATGAGAACTTGATCCATGGGACCTACTACCCCTAATCCAACCAAACATCTCTAAAAGGTGGAGAATAACTATTTTAAGCTAATAAATTAATCAATTTATATGAAATACCATAGAATTAAATTAAGAAAAAACTTCATAATAATCTAAACACTACTATCATTTCCAACTCAAAAAAGGGATAATGAATTAAAATTATCTTTAGAATTTTTATTTCCATAAAATTTATATTCAAATCCCAAGGATATATGAGTAATTCAATAGAAAATAACCTAGAAGGAAAGTATTCATGAACATCCATAATTCTTCATAATAATCTCAAAAATTGTTGTAGGTGTTAACATCATAAAAATTCTCACTTCAATGCAACATCCATTTTCAAAAATCCTATTCTAAAAAATGAATAAGGAAAATCAAGAGGATAGGCTCTTTATAAATATTTTACTATCAAATTTTCATCACATTGAAAATAGAATGTCACAACATGCTTAAGAAACTTTCATGATGAATCTTGAACACAATAGAAAAAATTTATTTCTACCCAAAACTTAAATTAACACCCAAATATCTATTCTAATCCATATCATCAAACAAGTTATATATATCTACAATATGCATCAAAACTACATCTAGTTATCATTTCATACAATATGGATAACACATAAGTCTATGATATTCCAAATGAGTCTCTATTCCATAACAACAACTTGGATTTTGGTAAACTAGTGTTTCTATATAACATGTATGTTCATTCAGTATTGGACTAGGAATTTTAAAGATACATTTCATTTCATTTCCATCAATCAATACTATTTGATGTAATTATACAATAAGATCCAAATAAAAAACATTTTTAAACCTCTAAGGATTTCAAAACTTTCTAACTTTCATGATAGTTAAAATAAATAAATAATTATCTTATAAAAAACTATACATACTATGTTAGTTCAACCAAGAATATCCTCACAAAAAAATAAACTCAATCAAATGTAATAATGCATGTAGGACATAAATATGAAATGTTCAATGATAATAAAGTTATGTAGCACTTAGACGATCAAGTATTGTTTGGGATTAACCAAACACCAACCAGTATATCTCATAATATTTTTGTATACACCATAAAATGATTCATTTGACTAAAGAATATATTTTAGGCCTCAATGTTACATGTTAAAAATTTGAAAGAGAAACACCCTAAATGTTTTAGTAACCTAAAATGTCAAATTTAATCCATCCAAACATCTAAATCAACTACTAATTCAAAATATCCATCACAAAATGTGTGTGTGTGTGTGTGTGTGTGTGTGTGTGTGTGTGTGTGTGTGTGTGTGATATTATTTATAATCACATTCTCAATTCAAAACCACATTAATATAATTGTATGTGAATGATAATATTCCATTGTCGACCTTCAAGTTTATTTTTTCAAAACATAAAACATTTATCAAATGATACAAAAAACAACATTTCATAATTATTTTTAAAATTTAGAGAGCACTAAATCAAATATTTGATAAAGATACAACTAGGTGACCACCACAAATATATCACCAAGAACTTTGAAATATACTTGTATTGTCAAATCAATTCCAAAAATATGACCATAGAATGACCTCCAATACAATTAAGCCATCTAAAAGGTTCATCTAAACTAGACAATAATGAGTTCATGGAAGTAAGACTTGATATAAATTCTACAACCAACTTCAAAAGGATTAAAGAGATAAAAACAATAATTGTAGAGGTACCTCAAACAAGAACTACGATATCAAATTTATGTGGCTAATTTATGAATGCACTAACACATTTCTACTAACAGACACTCTAAATGCCAAGAAAAATAGCCATTAATACCATAATGGTAGGAATATCATAATTATAAACCTATCCAAAATATTAAAATAATGATGGTCAAATGGAGATCAAAATATATCCTTGTACCTCTACTATTACCACAACTCCATATTGTAATGCATTGTATCATCAAGTCCCCACCTTGTTATATAGCCTCAAAACATAGTTTTCAATCCCCATGCAGCTTAACCACCCTATGACCCATAATATGGTAAGCTAAAAATATAGGCCACTTATACACAGATTATTCTCAAGAACCTTATTTAACAATGACTCTTTTCTTAATCAAAGGAGTTCAATCCATCAAAAATTATTAATCATTTACCCTTAGCACAACATTTTGGTGCAATGTGGAACATCAATCAAAATTAAATTAATGATTTTTTATTAGCTAATATTTTTTGATAAACCTTCAAAATGAGAAAATAGAAATCCACTTTAGTATTTTATTGTGAAAAAATGAAAATACTTAATTATGTTGAATTATACAAAACATACATTTAATCAACACTAAGAGAGAAATTGGCACCCGCCATGAGATTGGTGATGGTTGACTTAGTGGAAAATTTTGAGATACTTGAACACATTGATTAGGAAGAATTAATAAAAGGATGGGTACAATATTAGGCAATAACACTTGAAACCATGTTGGCATTTTTTATGAATGAAATAAAGATACATTATTAGATTTTCTAGATTTCTCAAGAGTATAACCAAAGTCATCTATATCTTTAATCACTATGCATGAACCCCTTTCGTTGTGTTATAAATTTGATGGATGGATGTTCATATAAATGTGAATACCAAGAAATGAAAAAAAGAAAAGAAAATAAAATGAGGGTTATAAAATTATTGTCAAGAAGATAAATTTCATTCCACGAACAAATACCTACCTTCTTCAACACTCAATAATCCTAAAATCAAGTAATCAAATATTTTTTATTACATTTTCAATCCCAATACTTCATTTAAAACATAACATACTTATAGAGTTAAATCCTACCTTTAATTATAGCTTATCTTTACAAATGAATATGTGGACTACTATACAAAAACATTTCAAGGAAATCATTCATTGATTTTAGATCCAAACATTTTCAAGGAAATATATCAAGAGGACTCTATCATGTGGAAGGAAGAAGGGTCTGGAAAATTTACGGTTAAATCTGTCTATCTTATAAACTTTAAATATTCTATTCAAAAGGAGTATTGGAATTTGATTTGGGTAAAGGACCTTATACCTAATGTTAACATTTTCTACTAGTTAGTTATTCATAATAAGATCCTTATGGTGGATAATCTAAGGAAGAGTGACATTATTATACCTAATACATGTCCTTTATGTGGATTGTAGGAGGAAAGTGTTAAGCATCTCTTTATCTTTTGTCCCTTTTCTAGGGCTATTTTTTCTTCTATGATGGAACTCTTCAAAGTTCAGTGGTTGTAGCATAATTTTAGGGAAGGCTTCTACTTGCAATGGGATTTTCCTTTCAGATATCCTATTATGGTTGCTTTATGGAGGATGGCGCTTCACCACTTATTTTGGATTTTGTGGAAAGAAATGAATGGTCATATTTTCAAGGATCAGAAAGCTAATATCAAAAGGGTCAATGCTCATTTGTGCTCTTCCATCAAGGAAAATATCATACTATTCAAGGGAAAGATTAAATCCCCTTGTCATACGACTAAGATAGAAGTTCTTAAACAGTTGGCCTTTATTCCCCCCTCTGTTAAAGTTCATCAACCTGCGAACAAATCATCTAAACTGGAGGATAACTACCTTAAACTAAACTTTGATGAAACTTTGAAAGGAAACCCTGGTCTGGCTGGGGGAGGGGGATTCTTAGAAATCATGAGGGAGATTGGATATTTACATATGTTGGGCCTTTGGGTTTTAAAATAAAAAATGTTTCTGAAGCTAGAGCTTTGTTGTGGGGTGTTAACTTTGTTAGGGAGAAGGTTGTTAGACATATTCAAATTGAAGGTGATTCATTAATAATAATGAATGCCCTTAAAAGAAACCTCATCTAGAACTGGACACTTGGAAAATATCTACATGATGTTAGGGAACATCTTAAAGCATTTGATAATTATAGTATCACATATAATCCCTGTAATGGAAATAAATGCGCTAATGTTTTGGATAATCTAGGGGTTTCCTGTAATGATTTTAAAGTTTTGGTTAAGTGCGATGAAGCCCCCTTCCCAATTAATAATATTATAACCATGAAAGGTCATAATGTTGTTGTCATTTTTCACACGAGGGATATCATTTTTACTGCTTGTCAACGTAGGGAGCTTAAGTGCCATGAAATCACTATAGGGATTTTCATTCATTTCAAGCCTTTTCGGATTGTATTTCATCTAGACTAGTTTTTTTGGAAAAAATATAAGCCATGGGTGGTGGAAGAGTTCATGTTGAACTATCTAGCTAGGGGGCCATTGTTAACAATCCATCGCTTTGGCACATTCTCATAATTGGTGGTTTCATTGAGTACATTTCAAATCTTAAAGGTCATCATCCCTCTCTCACTATGGAATTTTGAAAGGATTGGGATAAAGTAAGGTTTGTGGTGTGGGGGATGGATTTGGAAGTCTCGAAGTAGTTTATTGCTCAGGTCACGAGCATGGACACGAAAGGATTAAATATTTTTAAGGACTGGAATCGCAGGGATTATGAAATCCATACTTATTTAAAGGTAAGGAAAAATTCTATTTTCTTACTAATGGCATTATGAGGTTCCATGTTCCTGGTGTTTGGAATGATGTGTGTTATCATATCATGCATTATATCACTTTTGAAGGTAAGTTTTGAAATATATACACGCATCACTTATCTATGTTGAATATGTTTAGGCATCATGTTATGATGAGCATTCCTTTCTTATTTTATATGTCACTCTCTTCCTTTGTAAAGGATTTTTAGAATGGGAAGATGGATTCTCCCATTCATGAAGGGATTATTATCCTCCTTCATTAAAATGGAAAACCCATTATGCCTAAGGAGGTTTCTTCTATGGGGTATGAGTTAGAGGATGATATAACCCTAGCTGAGTGTTTATCCAAAATGCAAACAAGAAAGGAACCATAAAACCTAGTTGAGGAGGAGGAGAGCCCCCTGACTAGGGTTTTTTAGGATATGGGAAATGAAGGCCCCTCTAAGGGGAAAGGAAAAGTTCAGGAGGAAGGGGAACATAATTATGATAAACTAAACAGTAGAATTTAGAAACTAGAAATGATTTTGTAAACAATGGAAGAAGCTAGCTTTTATATGAGAGATAGTATGATTGACTGCATCGGTGCTTCCAAAAATATATTCATTTCTCAAAAAAAGATGAGATGGAGTTAGAGAATTTGGTCAAGGAAATGCATAAGATATTGGACATTATGGAATCAAGTCTGAAGAAGAGAAATTTCCAACTTCACTTGAGCAGTTCTAATGATGATGAAGGTGGGATAATAATTCAGAAGGATTTGAATCAAGATCATCAACTGTAGGATTTCACCAATACCCTCGGCTTCCCCCTCCCAATTTCCAAAAGAAGAATTATTTTCTTTGTTCGTTGGTTAGGTATTTTTACTAACTGTATGTGAAGTGTGTGTGCCTGAACTGTAGACTGTTATTTTTTGTTTTCTCTGGTTTTTGGTTTTTTGGACCTGTTTCCTCTCCAGTTAAGCCTTTTTAACTCTTTTTTGGTCTTGTCTCAATTTTTGTTTCTGTAAGGTTGTTATCACGATGTATCTTGTCTTTTAAGGCCTTTAGGAGCCAATTCCTATTTATTATGTTATCTAATAAAAAAATTAGATCCAAACAAAAAATGGAAAGCAAGTGAAAAAAATAAACTAAATTTTGAAAATGAAAAAGATATAAGTTATGAAAATTCTTAAGGTGATGTCTATTAATCATATGATACAACTAATTTCCATTTAAATCTTGTAAATGTAAAACATTTATACCCACAATAGACATTATTTTACAAGGACTAAGCCATTAAGAGACAAACTTATGGTTTTTCTAAGGTCTCTCTCGTCTTATCCCAAAATAGGAGAAAACCACCAAATTTAGAAGTATATTTGGATACCTTATTATCAAAAATATCATGATTTTTTTATATATACTTTCTAATTTTTATAAAGTGGTATCTTTTGAAAGGAACGATTGCTAGATTGTTGCAATCCATAAGATCTCATAGGCTAATAGAGCATCACATACAATGAATTACATTCTCTTACATTATCTCAATAATCAAAATGTATATATAGGAGGAGGGAAGTGCAACTACCACCTAGATCAGTGGTGAGAACTCTTACTGACTAATACAAGTAGTTAAGCTAACTCTACAAGACTAGCAAGCTAACTCAACTGACAACAAGTGTAGGTATAACCCAAGTAAAATAATTATCCTAATAAAAAAATAAAAGGATAATTAATAACCTACACTAACACCCTCGTAAGCACAACTTGGGTGGAAAATAATGTGGGTCCCAGAAACAAGGCTTGATGAGGTACCCACATACAATAACTAGGAACAAAGGAGTTACCATGGACGAAAAAATCAATGCAAGGTACCCAAAAACCACTAACAAAAAATTAAAGGGAGAAAAAACCTTCTATAAGGCATCCCAAGAAACTAGGATAAAAAAACTTGTACTTTGCTGAAGAAGAAGTTTGTTCTGCACTGTGGTCTATATCCATTGCTTGATCAAAAAACTCAAAAACAAATGACATTGTGATGTAATAGAATAAATACATACTAGGAGACTTTTAATGGAGTCTCTGAAACTATAATTCAATAGAATAGCTACCCTTCATAAGGATAAAAGGCTAAAAATAACTTAAGGGGACTTTAAGAGGTAATGTGGAAAGTGTAAGAAATAACCAAATAGTTCGATCTACTACTAGAAAAATGTGTGCCAAAAACAAAAAATAACAACCAATGCAAGGAAATGATACGTGAAGAAGAATGATCAACACCACAACCTTTTATATGTTGAATGGGTGGATTGACACTAAAAATATGTATGAGTGGCCATACCACTACTCAAACACTAATAATATGACATTGGGATTCACTAGAATAGCTCCATAAAAAATATACTATCAACATGCCTAACAAGTGTTGAAAATATAGATATTAAATATCTCAACAAACAAGAGAGATACACTACACCTGCTAATGAAAATAGCTCAAAAAAGGATCGTTATAATGCACATGGTATATAAAGTGGAAAAATAAGTTGAATAGTGGAGGAGCCACGCCTGTAGATTCTTTTCAACGAACTCCCATTTCGTTGCCATGAGTTCTATGAAACCCACCCCAAATAAACACAAATGGATGATGAATATGCCTGCATATGATTTTTTGTGAAATGAAAAATGGTGACATGCAAAGGAACATCAGAATATGTGTTGGGTCGATCATGTATGACACCTGAAATCTCAAGTCTTTTAGGCCTGAGTGAAGGTGAAGAACTCATGTGTAGCTCATGATCCTTAGAAAGAGTCGAGAAAAAATAATTAGGAGCTATGTCAATGAGTGATTCCAATGAATTACCTTCCTGAAAACCAATTCCATGGCAATAATTCCACTTAATAGGATGAATAGGGGAAACAATACCCTATGAATCTCTACCAACACCTCTGTCAATGAAACCCATAGAACAAAGCATGCAAGAACCGAATGAAGTGGTATAATTCTCAATAGATCCATGCATATGAGTAAAAAGAGCTGAAGTTGGATACATAGTGTGTGTTACTGCATTAGGTATATGTCTGGAAGTAGAACATGTAGCAATAAGTGTAATAGGCTTAAGAGCATTAGAAGCAGAAGCACTTAGATCAAAAATTAGAAAATCAAGTTCAATAGGTGTGGGAGAAGCAATTGCAAGTGGGCTAGGAATAAGGGTATGAGAGTCCATAATATGAATATGATGTTGTAAGTGAGCAAGTGTCTACTTTAGGGAGTATATGAGGTCATCTTTACCATAAATGAGAGAATGTAGAATATTTTTTTTCTTATCAAGCAATCTGTTTTCTTCCATAAAATTTACTATATTCTTAAGAATTCCACACACTTTGGAGAAAATCATCTCACTTTCTGATGGGAAAATATACATACTATAAAATAAACACTCACAAAATATTACAACAAGACGTCGACCTCAGCCAAAAATGCATCCGTGTGTGATTACAACACCCCCAAAATTTTGGCACTTTATAAATTAGTTTGTTTTACAAATTAAATGGTATCAGTGGATAAAGGAAAAAAAAACCACTTTTACAAAAAGTTAACACTCAATTATGAGTTACTTATCAAAAGATATGAAGGAAACTATTTCTCATCAGTAATGGTCCATTTAATTAAAAAATGCATTGTTTTGTTTTTTTTCAAATTTAAAATACTTATTTTTCTTTTGCAAAAAAAAAGAGAAAAAATTGTTGTTCTCCTTTTACCACAAGACAAAAGATGTAATGGTGGCTACACTTAAGCACTCAGCAGTAGGAATACCATGTGACTAACTACTAGATTTTTTCATGGGTCTCATCTTATTTCCATGAATCAGTCCACAAATTACCCTTTTGGTAAGGAAGTGTAGTGCTCTGAAACCACTTGGAGTCAGCAGAAGACACAAAAAGTTTTTTTTTCCTTGGAAAAAAATCTAGAAATGGTTAAGCCCTCTGATGAGAACAAAGGGTAGACTACAACAACATTTTTTACACAGGTAAAAGAGGTGTTTCTTCCTAATCACCAATAACCGTCTTCCACGTTGATCTATGTAACATGTATAAAAACATAAAACTAACCAAAAAATATTGGAAATGGGTTTTTTAGACTCCTTCAGCAAACTTTGTAGCTTCTCATATAGATCTGTATGAGATTTTGTACCCGTCACCAACTCTTCAAAAACTAGATAGCTTCAAAATTGTGTTTTGTCACCTGTGGTTGAGTTTACAGTCAATATAATGGTTTTGGCACCTCCCAGATCCATTTTTGCTATCCATTTCATGCACAAATATATGGTATGGATCTCTACAACATCTACCACTCTAATACCATGAAATTAACGATTGATTGATTGTTCCAAGCCATAAGATCTCATATGTTAATAGAACATCACATACATTGAATTACATTCTCTTATATTAGCTCAATAATAAGAATGTATAGATAGGAGGAGGGAAGTAAAATAACTACCTAGATAAGTGGTGAGAAACCTCACTAACTGATTCTAGTAGTTAAGCTAACTCCACAAGACTAGAAAGCTAACTCCACAAGCCTAGCAAACTAACTCCAAATAACTAGTACACCTAAGCAAGCTAAATCAAGTGTATGGATAACCCAAGTACAAGAATTATCCTAGTAAACAAATAAAAGGATAAATAATAACCTATACCAACATTTGTCACCTTTTTTAATGCCAAGAGATCGTATAACCTTTATTATAATAAATATGTGTTTTCAAAATTATATTCCAAGCCATTTTTAGATCAATATATTTGTAATTCATTTAGCATAGTCACTTAGAACCATAGGAAATCATAAATGGTGAGAAAATAGATCCAAATTTTATGGTTTTCATATTAGATCAAAGAGCTTAAAGGATTTTGACATGTCAGTTTTTCTTGTTTTAAATTAATCTTCATGATGATAGAAATTAGGATTTTATTCATTGATTTAGCTTGTATACTACCTTATAGATTGTGATTGGAAAAATGACTTGAGATGATATAATAACATGTATTTAATTTTTAATACTTATAAGAAATGAATTTTTACCCATTGTATAAAATAATCTCATAAAGAACGCCAAAATGAGATTAAGTTTGATTCTTAAAGAAGCAAATAATGGTGCAAGAGAATCATTCACTTATACATATTCATTTTTTGTTTCCATTACAATTTTGGAGTGAGATAGGTTTTAAGGGAATTTTTTAGTGTTTAGTGTGGGTCCCAACTCATTTGGGCTCTTTCATGTTTATAATAAGGACATTTGGAATTTTCCCTCTAAAATGAGCTATTTCAATATTTTAATTTCCTTAGTAACATTTAAAGGTTTAGGTGATAGGATAGGAAATTTGAAAAGATGTAATGGTTCTCAAATATCCTCACATGATGTAATCACTTGTATTCCATCATTCTTTTAAGGTTGTATAACAATGGTTGCTTCTCATTATGGTTTAGTTAGTTTATCTAGAGTGAAACTACCACTTTTAGGGAATTATAATAGAGGTATTCTAATGTATGAGGAGATTTAAGGTTTTGAAAAAGTGGAAAATAGCCTAGAGAAGGTGTTTGAGAGCCATGGAGGCTCAAGACTAATCTGTATGAGATCATGTTTATCTTGGAATACATATCTTGTAAATACACGCTTGAGAATTTGAATGTATGTTTAAATGATGGATTTATGATGGAATAACTATGTATTCATATTCTTCATTTTTTTAATGCTTGATATGGATAAGTTAGTGATATTTATGAATGGTGGAATGAATTGAAGGATAGGGTTGTTATTTTGGTTGCAAACTAGGTGGCATTTGAGACATATTTACATGTTTAGAATACAAAATCTATGTTTTGGATATATATTATGATTGTGCATGTTTAAGAAAGTGTGTTGCTATCCATATTTTGCCCCCCTAAAAAATATTGGATCATCCACGACCCCACACAAAAAGAAACTAAGAAATCACATTTGAATCCTACAAACAGGTTGCAGAGGGACTCTACAATGGAGTGGCAGGTCCTGCGAAAGATCAAACGACCCTGTGTAGTAAAAACATTGAGAAACGAATCTGCCGAGAAAATCCATGCTTCAAATCTATAAAATAAACTTAGGATGGCTCTAAAATTAAATATTAGATTCGAAGTGCGAGGGCGAGTGGTGCCAAAGGAGCTAGAGGCTTGAAGAAAATAAATGGAGAAGGTTCAAATCTGACGGGCTCTCAAATGACTCAGAATGAGCCTCGAAACAACTAAGTACGGAGGAGACAACGGACACTACCAAGTGTCAAAGCGGTGCACCTCGAAAGATTAAATCCCAAGAGGTAGACTCAAACAAGCACTAGGCCTCCATGTGTCCTAGGTTTAAAATAGAGGAAGAATCAAAGCTAAAAGTCAAAATGTGGATAGGGCAGGCCTAAAAAAAGACTAAGTATAGAAGTGCTAGCGGAAGCTACCACACGTCATCACGGCACATCCCCAAAGGAAAAATCCTGAGCAGAGACTCAAACTTGTGCCATCCCTCCATTTAGCTAATGGTCAACAAAGGTCAAAAGGAGAGTGGCCCCAAAATTGGTTAAGTATCCAACCTCGCAGAGGCCTCCACATGTCTCACCGGTGCAATGTCAAAAGGAAAGTTTGGGGGCAGTTTTCAAATGAGCTGGGGCTCACCGCGTGTCCCATCTTTTTAAAAGGGAAAGATTCAGGGTTTGAATAGTCAAAGTAGAGGTAGGCGGGTGGAAGGTGCCAAGTGTCAACACGGTGCCATTTTAAAGGTAAAATTGGGGGCAAGTTCTCAAACAAGCGCCAAGCCTCCATGTGTCCAGGGTCATATTTTTGGCCCGCCAAACAAAAGACTCAAAAAAATTACAAGAGACCCTAAGGAGCTCATGGAGGCTGCAACATGTCAGTTTGGTGCTATCTCAAGAGTGAAGGCCAAGGGCCAAATCTCCAAGGTGCGGGAGGCCGCCACGTGGACCCTTCAGGGAAAGACTCTTTAAATATTGTGCCCCGCAACACTACTATAAAAATGGCCATATATTTTGACTAGAGAATCAGATTTGGGTAGGAGAAGACTTTCTGGAAATGTCTCAATGCCCTCTACACCTTGGGAACATAAAATATAATTTTGGGAAGGATATGGTAGGTGAAAACTAGGAAAAAGTATTCTAGGCCATTAACGCATAATCTAATCTCTTCAACTACTAGATTTGATTCTATTTGATCTTTCAGGGAACCCCTCATACCGTGTTCAACTCCAAGGAACAATCATACCATGCCCAATCAGGTAATTAGATTCATTGGAGCCAAGGGAGAAGCCAAAACTAGTCATGCCTACTTCAGGGCATGAGGATGAGCATCAAAGTACTAAGGGTCACCATCAATATCTCCACGAGTCCAATGTTAATCATCTTGAAGAGGTATTTTCCATTAATGTTGATACCTTGATGATTTGGGTGGAGGACTGGCTTATTTTTAGTTTTTCAATCATACAAGTAGCTATATTTATTGTCAAGTCATTTGCATGGCTGCCCCTTTTGAGAAAGGGAAGCTACTTCTCACTTCCTGTAGCAGGCTTTATTTAGCCCCTTTTCTCTCTAGTTAGTTTAGGAGTAGGAGTAGACATTTTTTCCAGCAGAAGAAGTGTTTGTGCACACTCTGCATGTCTCATTTGAGGCATATATGATTTTATCTTTGTACATAAGTTTTGTTCATATTGCTCTAGAGCTACTGAGGACAGGCCCTTCACTATTCATGGAAAGTAGACTCATAGTTTTTTGTAACAGTTGCTAGTTCCAAAATAAGAAAATGTAGAGAAACTACAAGTCATATTCGAAAACAGTCCATTTCAGGGACAGATGAAAGCCCCAAGGTCAAACAATTTTCTACTCTCAGAATCCTTATTTTAAGCTTTCTTATGAAAATTGAGAGTACAAACACGCGGGTAGGTTTAGGGTTAGGCAGAGGCAGCAAAGATGGGCAGTCGGGGTTCATTTTAGAGGCAAGATCATTACCAAGCCATCATTCTCGAATCCATACCCAATGGACATAACAAGGCAACTGGTCCTCTCATCTAGCAGGTAGATACCCCTGCAATTCACTAAAACTATTATCCATATTTTTCCCCTCGGCAAAATATTGGATCAGCCACAACCCTACACTGAAATAACCTATGAAATCATGTTCGAATACTGAAAAAAGGTTGCAGAGGGACTCTACAATGGAGTGGCAAGGCCTGCGAAAGATCAAACGACCCTGTGGAGTAAAAAAATTGAGAAATGGCTCTATCGAGTGAATTCATGCTTAAAATCAAGCAAACAAACTCAGGTAGGCTCTAAAATGAAATAGCAAAGTTAGAACGTGAGGGCAAGTGGTGCCAAAGGTGAAAGAGGCTCAAATAAAAGAAGCGATGAAGGTTCAAATCTTTCGGGCTCTCAAACGACTCAGAACGAGCCTTGAAATGACTAAGTATGGAGGAGACAACGAATTCTACCAAGTGTCAAAGCACCGCACCTCCAAATATCAAATCCCAAGAGGTAGACTCAGAAAAGTGCCAAGATCCCACATGTCCTAGGTCCAAAATGCAAGCAGATTCAAAGATAAAAGTAAAAAGATGGATAGGGCGGGCCTTAAAAAAGACTAAGTATAGAAGTGCTAGTGGAAGCTGCCACGCGTTAGCTCGACGCATCCCCAAAGGAAAAATCTAGAGTGAAGACTCAAACTTGTGCCATCCCTCTACATATCTAATGGTCAACAAAGGTTAAAAGGAGAGCAGCCCCAAAATTGGTTGAGTCTCCGACCCCGCAGAGGCCTCCACGTGTCTCACTGATGCGTTGTCAAAAGGAAATTCTGGAGGTAGTTTTCAAATGAGTGCGGGCTCGCTCCATGTCCCAGCTTTTTAAAAGGGAAAGATTCAGGGTTTGAATATTCAAATCAAAGGTAGGCCAACAGAAGGTGCCAAGTGTCAACATGGCTCCATTTCAAAGGTAAAATTGGCGGCAGGTTTTCAAACAAGCACCAAGCCTCCATGTGTCTAGGGTCAGATTTTTGGCCCGCCAAGCAAAAGACTCAGAAAAAATATAAGGAACCCTAAGGATCTCGCGGATTCCACCATATGTCAGTCTAGCGCTATTTCAATAGTGAAGGGCAGGGGCCAAATCTCCAAGGTGTACGAGGCCGCCACATGGACCCTACAGGGGTAGACTCTTTAAATATTGCACCCCGCAACCCTAATATTCAAATGGCCATATCTTTCGACTGGAGAATCAGATTTGGGTTGGAGAAGACTTTCTGGAAAATTCTCGACACCCTATATGCCTTGGGAACATAAAATATCATTTTGGGAAGGCTTAGGTAGGTAAAAACTAGGAAAACATCTTCCAGGACATTAACACAGAATATGATCTCTTCAACTACCATATCTGATTCGATTTGATCTGTCGAGGAACCCGAAGTGACATATTGTGGGAAGATTTACAAAAGGTGTTCATATTCAGTGGTTGAGCTTTCAAAATTGGATTCAATGTGTATCTCAGGGTGGTTGGAGTAGGATTCGAATTCTTCCCTCTTCTCTCTCCCATTCTTCCTATATATTGTAATAGAGGGGCACATTCAAATGGTTTGTCATTGTTTCTTTTCTGCCCCCTCTCCCTTTCTCCCTTAGGGTCAAATGCGGAGTCTAAGCCTCCTCTCATGGATCTGTAATGGCATTTTCTTTCCTCTTTCCCACTGATGGTGTACTATGTAACATTTTGTAGCAGTAAAATATATTTTGTGATGCATCTGTCCATCCTTGGCTTATTTTGTTGTCTCTTCTTACCTCTCATCATTGTAGGTCCTAGGAGTTGTTTTTAATGGGTTTCGAAGTGGTGTCTATGTGAAATCTATCTCTGGTCTATGGTGCATTTTGTCCATCCTCTCCTCTACTCACCTCTCTTTGTTTCAAGTATTTGGGTCTATGATCATCCACTTGTTTTTTTGGTGTATCACTGTTTAGTGTAGGCTCTTTCACCCTCTCTCTCTCTCTGTCCCCTTAGAATGGTTAGATTAGGTTTTTCCTACATTGGAGTAGCTTGTGGCAGTTAGATTAGGAAGCAAATTGGGTTTCTCCTGAGGTCCATCTCAAGTTTTGTAAGTCCCACAGCTTGAGAGATGGTCTCATGTTCTGCAATCACACCGAATGCCCCACTTCACACCCGGGGCATTAGGGGGTGTTGTGATTTTTCACTAACATGTGTAAGGGCATCAAAAATAGGAGGGTTATAATCTATAAATTCCATGGAGAATTGATTTAGTTCATATTAGAGGAGGTATGCTAATTGTTTGTGATATTTCGTGTTGATTTGGGGAAGAAATATGCAATAGAAGGAATTGTTGGATGGTAAGAACTTTAAAAACATGTATATACCCTATAAAAAGGACTATAAGATGTTTTTAATTTATAAGTAATGTCAAAGTTGATATTCACAGAAAAAGAGAGACAAAACTAGTAAACTTTGTGTGGCAAACTATTAGGATTTCACAAACAGTACAGGGTTAAGCCCCTCATTATTTTCTATGGGGAGGCTCCCATTATTTAATGTAAACTATATTAATTCTTTGGGGTGGCCAAATAGGTTGGGGATCACACAAGAAAACTTCATTGAACCTATGGAAAAGTTGTGAGTAGGCACTAGCAAAGTTGACACACAATAACTAGAGTATGTCCACATTCAATTAGAAGTAAAAATGTAAACCATGATAAAACAAAACAAATCATAGACATGAACTTCCATGGATTCATTCATCAAAGGCACAAAAACCTTTCTTTGTTTTACAACATTATCATATATGCAAATTCGGAAAGAAAAATTATATGAACATTGACAAGAAATAGAAGAATTACATCTTTATTTCTTGATATAGAAGTTAAAATATCAACAACATACATTAAATCAATAATTTCTCACCCCTAAAATGGAGAATCCATTCCAATTTATAGAATTAAAATTTTTCCTTTCATCTACCCCCCACATGAATCTTCACCTAACCACATCGCTTATGACCATTCATATTTCTAGGAAGCAACAAATTAAGTACTCTTCTAATTTGAGAGAATAATTGTACATTTTACAAAAAAATTATCATCACTTAAGTGAATAAGAAAAAATACCACGATTGCATACAATGGAGAATTAGAATGGGGGAGAGAAGAGGAGGAATGAAGAGAGGATAAGAAGGGATTTTATTGATATTTTTCTAATGAATAACTTTTTGATGTGAGTCATGGCGATTAAAATATCCTCCTTCTGAAAGATACACAAACACCTCAGACTGTTAAATGAGTGTTTAGGAATGCTATTGTGATACCTTTCAATGTGATCTTGAGATAACATGAGCTTAATTTAAGATGATACCTTCTTGATCATACAATGATATTGAGGATCACTCTCTTATTCCTTAGGATTTTACAAGTGGTTCTAATGGTCATGAGGGACAACTCCATGGTGTTCATACTCCTTGATGTTTGTCCTTCACTTACTGAAAAATGTTCTCATCATATGGGTGAAAGGGATGGATCCTAAATGGATTTATTGACAAGAAGTCATCGGTTGGAATTATCTCATTTTTTATGTGTATCCTCATGGAAAAAGGAAGAGCTCTTGACTAGCTCACTTGACTTGGCCAACTTAAGTAGCTCAACAAGCCAACTTGACTTAGCTCACCTTAACCAGCTGACCTTGGAGAGATGAAGATGGGTTCAAGACCCGATGATATTATTATGAGAATGATAATATCCTATGATAAATCATAGGTTATAATGGGGTTCTTGTATCTCTTTGAATTATTTTTCAACCGCACAATGTCTTTGAATTTCACCTGTTGCACCAAAAAATGCTCTACCTTTTTCCTTGACACAATTATGCTCAAGATGGTATTTCAGGATCCTTACAGAGCATTAATTACCTTTTTTGAGCTATTAAATCACCTTAAAACCCTATGAGGATGTCAAAAAGCAGCAATATGAGTGAAAATAGAGCCAACCGCAACATTCTATACCAAAAACTAAAACTTTCTATTTTTGATAGGTGGGACCAGGAGCTGCTATTTTGGGAATTTTTACCTTTTTACTCAAATTTGATCTTCTTAAGCCTCTGACACACTTTATTCACCTCCATTGATGATTCCTTTCCATTTTTAGCAAGTTTCTATTTTTAGTATATTATTTTTTCATAACCTGTTATTTTAGGAAAATTGCATGTTTTACCCTGTTTGTTGTTGTACACTATTTCTAGATATGCTGAGTGATTGGAGTTTGGTTTTTTAGGGACTTAATATTTTAAGTAATTAATTATGAATAAAACTTTCTATTTTTATAATTTTCACATATTGGTGTCTTTTTGCAATGAAAACATCCTCATTGGATTTGGCTCATCCCTGAGGTCCTGTGCTCCAATTTTCACTGTGATCCTTCTGTTGGAACTCTTGGAAATTTAAAAAGGCAACTTATAGGACACAAGTTTTAGGTTTTAGGATGTGTAATTACATACATTAATGGATTCTTGAAGTTATCATGATCACAGGGATGGCTAGATGAAGAAAACTTAGTTCAAACATTGGTGCAATTAGGTTTCTAAATGAAGAATTATGAGAAAATATTAGTTTTTACCAATCATGCCTTGTATGGAATGATTAGAGAAGCATGGTTTTTGTGATATGATGAAGTTTAAGGTTCCATGACCTCAAAAATGGATGGCAAGTTGAATTGTGTGAAGGAATGAAGTTGGTAGTTAGTTTTTTCATGTTTTTTAGCTTCCTGACAATCGATTTTCTTCACGAATGAGGTAGCAGAAAATGATTTCAAGTTATAGTTTTGGAAGCATGGGGATGTGTTGAAATTTTTTGTCCCTTCTATCCCTTCTTTCCCCTTTGTCTTAAGGTCAAGAGGGACAAGAGGGACAAAGGGGATGAAATATTCCATCGAGTTAATGAAAGGTCATATGAGGAACCAGGGGGAAGAGCTGTGGGGTGGGGAACATTTTATTGCCCCTTATGTCCCCTATATCCCCTCTTTCCTAGGGAAAATAGGGACAAGAGGGACAAGAAAGTCCTCCATAGAGCCAAGCCAAAAATTAACTAAGTATGAGAACTTGTAAAAGAAATTCCTAGAGCTCCAGATGGTATTTTATTGTCAAGTTTTATATGATTAGAACTCCCAAGAAAATTTAAAGAACAATGGGTTAGGTTTCAGGATATGATTCTACCTACATCTCCAAAAATGGACATTTTTCATTTGGGATAGTAGGGTGTGTCTATAAAAATCAAGTTGTCTTGAGAAGTCATCAAGTCTTTTGAAAAATGTGATGATTCCACCATGTTTATGATTCCTTCAAATTTATAATTCCTAATTTATTACCTCTCAACACCTTACAGAGCTCCCAGAATCATTTGATGAAGATTAGGTTCCAGATTTAGCTTTACACTCCTTACACTTTAAAACCCCATTGTTACACAAACTGCTCCAAAACCGCCTAAAATTTCCTAAAATATTTTCAACACCTATATAAATCTCCAATACCACCTCCAGAGGATTATGGTATTTCAATTAATTTCTGTAGGATGCACACTTGCCTCGAAATGGCCAAGATTGGTCTTTCTAGGCTTGGTAGAGAACTAGTCTTCAGAAGTACTTAACTGGATGAAAGAGTTAATATTGTCACACCATTCCAAACATATAAACTTTCTTATTCATCATATTGGAAGTACCTTTAATGTCAATATTGACATGATATAGGATAAAAATTGATTGGGAGAGGATTTTGGGAAGACTCAAGAGAAAATCACAAAAAAATGGGCTTAATTGTCATGCTTGGAAATTTAAATTTTTAGTCTGGCACAAATGCTTGACAAGAACTAGATCTAACTAGGGGACATTGGACTATAAAGGGAAATAGATAATCTCAACACTCTTGGGTGGCCAGACTAGCCCTTTTTCAAATTTGGTAGTAGATTTAAATCCTTATTACACCGTATAACAAGAAAAGCCACACAAACAAGAACAACAAGAAAAAACACATGATGAAAAATGGAAACACACCACATGAATGGAAACACAAAAATTGGTAAGGGAAACACACCACATAACAAGAAAACAACTTAAATCACCTATGTACATGTGGGGGACAACCCACATTAATTTAAACACTAATTCAAACTATGTTCTTACCCGTATACAAGTGTCACTTAATGCCTTTCTTCTGCAAATCCATTGACAGGCTCACTAAAATATGAACCTTTCCTTAACTTATTGATAAATCTAGCATGATTGTTATTGGAATTGATGACCCAGTTGTTTAGTTCATTTCCTATGTCTCTCTGACACATTCTTTCCATCTTCTCATTGACTCCCAAGTCCATTCCCATTGTCGATTCTCCTTCACTTCTGTGAAGATGAGTTTTGGTCACACTCGGATTATCATTTTCAAACTCAGGCTTATGAAATTTTATTAGAATTTTGTTGTTTGATTTTCATATTCCTAATGACCATTGTGTTCAGAAGTTTATTCTTGGTAGATATTTTGAAATATTCAATAGTATCACTAGCCTATTGAATTTCCATATTTCTCAACCGGTCCAAGAAATTTTCTTTCACATACTGTAGACATTAAAATTTGGTATCACCACTCTCCACCCCATGTTTTCTATCTTTTCTTCATGGTCATCCATTTGAATTTCATATTCCCTCCTAAATTCAATTTATCATTTCCCACCTTTAACCATTTTATTATGTTAATTATTATTAATTATCTCTAATCCTCATCTCATTAATTTATTCTCCCTAAATATCATTAATCATTCCTAATCACTCTTAATCATCACTAATTAATTCTAATCCTTCATTAATTCATTTCCTATCTCTAGATTCTTCCATTTTAGCATTTCTATGTTCTAAACCACCCCCCATTTAATACTTGTATTCACCCATTTCCTTTATTTAATCACTTTAACCATCCACCTACCCATTTATCTTCCTTATGCAACGATAACTCATCCTTATCCATTTAAACCCTAATCATGCTTCATTTGGGCCTCTTTTCATCAAGTTGTACATCATTCCACCACCCAAATGGATGTCTCTCCATAGTCGTCAGTGACTTAACCAGGTCACCATCGACCCTATAAAGCTATGTTCACCCCTCCTTGTTCAGTATGTACTTTTGGAATCTTTCACCTTCTTGTGATCTAACCTTCATCCTTGAGTTCCTTTGTAGCTACCACAATCATCATGGAGTCCTCTTGGAAACATTGTGCTTCTGTTTTGGAGTTTTAGGGATACATCCTTCACCTTTTTCATGCATTTCTTCATCATTATTATTTATCATCCATATCAATCTCAAACAACTTTTGTAGGTTCAGTTGTCATCAAGGACTCGGTTTTACCCTTTCCTGCCATCTTGCTTTATTTGTAGGTCTTCATTTTAACCCACCTCTTTTTGTCCAAGCCTAGTTTAGCTCTATTCATGATTGACCCTATCTAGTCACCAAAAATCTAGCCTTCATTTCATCATTTTCCTTGTTATCTAGATATCCAACCATCTTTTTTATGTTCCTGCATCCACCATGCCTTAGATTCAATCATTTTACCTTTCTTCCATCCTAGGTCTATTCTTCCAGTCACCAGTTGTCATTAATCTATCCTAGTCGCCATTGACCCAGTCCATATTTCCAGTATTTTCCTTTAGATATTTAATTTTATTGCATCCTTTCGATTTCTCCTTATATCAGACTCTTTTACAGGTTTCTGATCATCATTCTGGTGTTGCACTAGCTCCAGATCTATCATCAATGTTTTCATATCTACATTTTACATTATTTTTTCAATCCATCTACCTTAGTTGTCATTGACTAGCTCTCTATAGCCTTAGGTTTCCATTTGACCCATGCAGGTTTGATTTATTTAGCATCTATTTAGATCAGATTTGTACTTTCCTTACATGTATGCATTTCATTATTTTGTTTATATCATATTTACTACATATTATTCAAATATTAGCTATATAAAATTTATCAATATATAATTTTATCTATATTTATCAAAATTAGGGTTGACATCCATCCTAGGAAGTTCTTACTTCTCAGGACTGAACTTGTCAGATAACCCTCCCATCCTATGTACTAATCGAATATTTTTGTGTTGATTTATCTTGATTTGTAGGTAATTTAGCTCACTGCAAAGAAGGATCCATCATTTGCACTCATCCATATCATCATTTCATCTCAAGGTCCATAAACCCTTCATATTATAAGTTGATTTATTTCCTTTTATTACTAGTTCACTAATAGGAAAGAGGAAATCTTATCCAACATTATGGCACACCTAATGGGACCCACCATTTCAAGGTGAGTCTTATTGTTTATTTTCATTTTCATTTTCTTTACTCCATTTCCATTAATATTGGAAGGAATGAAGTTGCATTGGATCATGCTATCTTACTTATTTGCGTTGTATTGTGGATTGATTGGAATTGCACTTTCTTGCTTATTCACTTTGAAGATCCAATAAAAAGGAAAAGCGTATTCTAGGCATTCCTCTTTTTTTGTTTGCTCCTTTGGCATCGTAATTTCCTTTCTTGCTTGTTGTTTTTGTTGAATCTCTATATTTTGTTTCAGATCTATAAATAACTCTTTCATTCTTTCTTGAGAATCTAGTCTAACTAGGGGTTTAACACGTTGCATTCACTCCATCACACACATCCAAACACATAAACAACTTACATGCCTAAACATCCCTTACCAAGTGGAACTATTGGGATTTCATCACCCAATAGGAAATTTTCTGCGGTGTTCTGATCATGTTATAAACTCTATACAAATTTGGACCTAAGGTACCTTTAGGTATATTGAGGAATCCACAACCAAAACCACCTAAAACCGTCCATAGATTACCATTTCATAGGTTCCTTTTACTTCTTTTTCACATCTAAATAATCATGGTGATAAAAAATTTGTTTCTTAATTTTCTTTTAATAAACTACATAAACAAATGTTTATCTACTTCATGTTTATCATCACTCCTCCTCAGGCTAAGAAAATGCGACAATACACCTCATCCAATGAAGTCCCTCCTTCCAATGATCTCTCCTATCAAGCTTCTAAACTTAATACCACACCATTGATCTCCCAACCTTGTGTTTCTATTGTCTCACTTCATGAAAACCATATCATTCAAAATGATCCTCATATCAAAAACAATCCTTCTAGACCAACTTCACCTTCATCTCCTACTCCCCTAGAGACTCTTAGACCCACTAGTATCCCTCGTGGATCTACAGAGTTTCAGGAACTCCTTGATGATAATCCTATCACCCTTTATGATTATCTATTTCGTAATTCCTCCACAATCCCTTCAATCCACTAAATCAGTGGATTCCATTCGAAGCATCTTACCTCATATCAATATTATCACCACTTAATCCACTACTATCTCTAGTATGCCTATTCAACCATCTCAACAATCATACTTGCAACATAACATAACTCTACCCCTTATCTCTACTTCACATATCCATGCTAATTTAATCACCTCACAACCTCGTCTATCCAAATCAGCTCAAACACATCAATATCCTCCTCAAGATGCCTTTAGTTATGCATTCTTAACTAACCTATCCAAGTATCGCAACCACTTACTAATTACATCCTAACCAACCCCATTGAAAATAAATCAAACATGCCCATCTCACGACAAACCCAATCAAATCAATCTTACCACATCCCCACATCTCAACATCAAGCTTTATCTCAATTAATACAATCGCAACCACTTCCTCCAAATCCAACACATCCTCAAACTTATGAAACATATCAACAACCTAATTCATCCACCTCATATGCATCTCAAACTCATCCTCCAACATTTCAACCATCTAATGATCCCTTACAAGCATTGTTAAGTAGAATGGCTAACCTTGAAGTCATAGCCTGTCTAAGACCACATTTTCATATGAACAAATCTGAAATGAACCAATCAACCCATTCTTTCCTATTAAGCCATATCGTCATCATATGGAACTTCCAAATTTCTCTAAGCTAAACAACAATGACGATCCACAACAACATCTATGATCTTTTAGACATGCATGTTACCTTATCGTCCATGATCAAGATCTTATTCTTCACACATTTCCCACGGAATTGGTCAATACCACATTTGATTGGTACAATAGTATCCCAAAACACTCATTATTCACCTTCACTCAACTAGCATAATTATTCCTTGAACATTTCTTGATCAAAATTGCACGTAAGATTACCATCTCCGACCTCTAGGCCTTTTGATATTATGATGACAAATATATTGCAGATTTTGACACACGATGGCATAGCATTATTACCCAACCATCATTATCTTTTCCTCAAACTAAAATCATTGAGATTTTCTCATGGTCTTGTGTAAAGAAGATCTTATTAGAATTGACAAGGAACTAATATGGGGGTGAATCAATCTTGTGATAAATATTTTCACTTTCCTACTTCAATTATCAAGTATACACCCATAAATTACATGCATTAATGTTGGATCACACTTAGATAAAGTTCATTAAGAAATATAAACATATCAAAAACACACATTGAACTCAGAAATATTCTTTATTGGAATTCAAATCATATTGCAGCCAATAAATAATTCACTATTTTTCTTCACTCACATCCTCCTCACGAAACTCCAACTAGCTACTGATCTAGAAGAGAATTCCAGGGGTTTTTTCTTTGCAGAAAATGTTTTCTTCAAAATAATATTAAAGCGGTTTTTTCAAAATTCAACACTCAAATGAGCTTACATGAATAGATATGCCTCTTAGTCATGACCTTTGACCTTCCACTTTCCATGACTCTTCAAATGACTCATTCTTTTGTCTTCTACCTATTCAAACTTTTCCATAAGTATAGAAATTTTTTATTCACACGGTGCATGGTTCTAAATATTTAAATAATGTTCTTTTATGCTTGGAAACTCACCACATTACCCAAGATACTTATTTAGGCTTATAGGTGTGCCTAAATCAGCTTCTACAAAAATAGTCCTGAAAAACCATCTAACTAGACCAATTCCACTTATCCTCATGACATAAGTAATATATATAAATGAAGTGGTTTCTTATTTCATTAAAATTTACCATCAAGATCCAACTCAAGGCTTAACACATCAAGAAGCACCATTTTACAACACTTGTATGGTTGATTTCAGCATATCTGAATTTGGTCTTCAAGAATTAAGCTGATACATACCTCAAATTTCTTCATCGTGAGGAAATAAACATATCAATATAAATATCATGAAGTATAATATCTCATCCAAATATCATAATGCTACAATTCTTGGCATAAGGCTTCCAAAAACTTGGATCTTTGCAACTGGTTTGATTGGTCTTGAAAACACAAAAACTAGTCTCCCACACAATGTGGTCAAACAACTCCAAACAACTTTTAAGAGCACCCTATCACCTCCAAAACTTAAATTTGGATGTATAAAATAGTTCAGGAATTCATACCCATAGGTCAAATCAAGAGAGTCTCATCTTCATACCCATTCAGCCATGCTTCTCAAATAGGCCTAAAGGAGCAATTTTGGCTCAATCACATTTAAGCAAGAAATGACTTATGAAAACTGAACCAAACCCTTACACACATCAGATGACACATTAAAATATGGATCAAGGTAAGAAAAAATATCAATTCAAATAAATTCAACATGCTTACCTTCATTCTTCTTCACTAGCTTCTTTTGTCGGCATGCCCAAATATGCAACCATTACTCAAATTTTCTCCAAATTCATAACCCAAGTAACTTCATGAAGTTGAATAAAAAATTACCAACATCATCCACCTAAAATTTGAGCATTTTTTCCTTTGAAATATTTGTTTGTGCACTAAAAGCTTCACAAAATACTTGTATTTAAGTGGGGCCCACCATGCGTCATGAACTCAAAATAGCATGTAATTGTGCCCTGAAGAGTCATATTGATTTTCAAACATTTTTTCAACTAAATTTTTTTATTTTGGTCACCTAACCAACTCAATCTCTCAAAATTGGTCAAAAATGCCGTTTGGAAGGTTACATACATGCTTACAAAAATTGATAGAACTTCTAAAATACTCATCAAATCACAAAAATTATTTTTAAACTATAATTTTATCCCAATTTTAAAAATATATCTTATGGCTTATCCAAAGGAGGCTCCAAAAATTTTCTTGACTACTAATAAGTTTGGTGCTCAATTTTCATACTTTGAAAAACCTAGTTTTGGAAATACTTACATAACTTGTAAACTATTCATCCTCAACTTCTGAAATTTTTCTCACACCTTAAGGACATATCCCTTTAACACCACCAAGTAATTTTTTTCTCTATTTCATCCTAAATCTTTCCATTCCATCTCATCTAGGTTTCATTTGGTTTATGATTCTCAACAGTTGAACTATGATGACTTATAAAAGTGCATAAACCAATTCAATAACTACATGTGAGGAATTTTACACCCCATATATCATCATTTCATTCTCACACCATGTTATATTTGAATCATCACACCTATGGTCAACATTTCACTCCTTTCTTATTTGTGGATTAGCTTGAGAAAGATCCATACTAATTTGTTTCATTCTCATTCACGTAGTTTGTCTCTTGTAACTATTTTTGCACCTCCTTTTCTACATCATAGTGATGAAATTTGCATACCATGCTTTGGTTTTAGTGAATTCTCATGTTTTCTTGATTTACACCAAGTAATTACATTAGGCTCAGGCCTAGAATGACTTGACTTGACACATACATTACATGACTGAACCATTTGGACATGTTACAGACTCGTTGTCACATCTCACTCACCTCATGGACATTTTTTGACCTTCATGCCACCTATGAGAGACTCAAAACACACATATGGACCTTTAGATACCCTTAGATCACCTAGCCAAGATACCTATATCACCTAGACCACTTGACATAATGAACTTGACATCAATGACAACACTACCAACAAACTCCCAAAAAACTCCCCCTTTTTCATTGATGGCAACCTTCTTAGAAACATTGATGGCAAACATTACTATTCACACACTTGGATGACCTCATTTACATGTTACCTATCACACTTCTCCCCTTTGACATCTATGAAAAAGGAATTCATGAACTTGACATGGAAAAAAGTGACTCACAATGACAACCAAACTCATCAAAACAAGATAAAGACAACTTACATGAATATGGCTCCCCTTAGAACTGAAATATATTTTTCTCTTGACTCCAACAATAGTAAATGAACTTATGGACCTGTACAAAAACTCCTCCTGAGCTAATACACCTCATTTTTGGATTTCATTCCTACTTTACATCACCTCCTTAGACTATATCCAAGGTCTTGAAAGAAATACTTCATATCAAAACTTCAATGCTACCCATATCATCTTATAGAACCACATGCTCATGTTCCTCCTATCTTGATATACCTTTGATTTTCAAGTCTTGTTCTTACTTCTTTCCACCTTGAGATAATATAACTCAAATATCATGGATAGTCTTTGAATGAGAACTTCATACTTGTGGAAACTTCAACACCTTTCCTTCTTCCAACTTATTAATCTTCAAAATTAGAAATCATACCTTCTTAACTATGTTCAAGACCAAAGACTAGATATATAGTCTAGTCACCTTTATTTATTCAACAACACTATTCATATTTCATAGCTACAACTTCCTTACTCCTATATACAATCACGGTTAACTTATAGTCTTTTGACATTTTTGTGTGTCTCAAGATACAACAATGCATTTATATTGGTGTCCAAAGTCACTAATTTATAGATTTCTCATCCTTATATCTTCCATCTTTACTCCACTGAAACCAAGGTTCTTTTTTATTTTACACATACTTTATCATTAGGCTTCTACATCTATTAATCTCTCTTACACACTTTTGATCAAGAAAGTCATCACACCACCTTGAGCCTTTTCATACTATGAGCTACCTGTAGCATGCCCTTGAAAATCCTCTTGAGGTTACTTTGTAATAGTCACATTTGAAAAAAATTCCTAATTCATGGTGGATTCATTCTTATATTTTTTTCTAAACATATTTTTCACAATACAAAACTCTTTGAAACCCTTATACCCGAGAAATCTTGTTTTTGTACATATTGAAATTATCCAGAGACTCCTCCTATCTAAAAACATTCAACAAACTCAAAAATTTCTTCTACTATCTTGATACCATATATTCCTTTTAATCCTATACCTATATACTTCCTCTTTGTATCCTCAACTAAGTAGAGACACAAAAACTCTATTTCCTGCATGTTTTATGTACATGTAAGATGCAATCCTGAGTCTTCACAATCTTGGTGTACCTGAGAAATTTCCTTCTACCCTTAACAACTTCTTGTTCTTGTCACTTAGAATAATCCGTCAAGAATCCTTTTCTTCATCTTATTAGGAACATACTTACCAGCACAAGTATAACATCAAGAAGTACAAGTCATGACATTTTCATCTTTTAGGTCATCATTCTAGCTCATAGTGTCCTCATACACTTTGTTATTTTAATAGTAAGATCTATATACACTTGTAGGTTACTATATTTTCAAACTTAATCCAATTTATAAGGATGAAGACCTCTATGACACCTAAGGTTTTGAAAATTTAGGTTTTGATCTTGATATGGGAATGAATGAATAGCTTCAATGATGATACAACCTTCCCTACTTCTTGAATACAGTGATGGAATAGACTACACCTTCCATTCAATGAGTCTTGAGCACTTCATACCTTCAACAATGAAGCTAATCCACCCATGGAGAAGAGTAACCTCCTCTTTATCTAAATTTGCAACTATCACAGGCCTCCTATGAGACACATTCACATTTTTAAAATGCAATGCTCAGTCTTAAGATGATTCACATACAACTCAAGTATTTCTAGATGAGACAACACATCTTATTGCCTTAAAATACCAACACCTATGTATTTTGTTGTAAGTCACTTGACTCAAGTAATTTTTAGACCTCTTAATCCTTGTAGTATCTTCATTCCTTGATCTTTTTCTTTGAAATTCTCTGACACTTACGATTTTCCTCACAGTCTACAAATCTAGTAGATTAACTTAGATCCATTGAAGAACTAGATCACCTTGATGCATAATCCACAATAGACTTACCAAGTGTTATTGATACCTTAACCACTTGATGAAGGGATAAACTTAGTTTAAAGCACAAAAAACTCTACACATGACCATCTTCACATTGTTCTTTCTTTAGGATAGTTGCACTTGAGTAATTTATATCCTCCACACATTGTCACAAATTACATACCTACAAAGCTAAAGAAAAGATAACACAATTATATTTCAACTCCTATTACATATTCTTCATTTTATTTAGCTAGAAGGGAGACTCTTCACATTATCAACTCGATTTAGAATGAGGAGGGAATAATTATAACTACTCAATAACTCTTGAGCTTCTTCATTGATCCAATTTTCCCAAGAAAACTTTATTCATGACCTTCCAACTTTGCTAGTCCAAACACCTAGTATCTTTCATCTTCTTATTTTATTCAAATAAGAACTCTTGCTTTATGAATCAAAACCTTTGAGTTTCAAATCCTTATTAGAATATCACTAACTCATTTCTTCAGTTTTCATTCCTAATACTTGTGGCATTTGCATGAAAATCTAGGGCTATCACACTATGAAATTGCAACAAAATAGTCTTCTAACTTTTCAAAAAAAAATGAGAACATAAATTTCAAAGAATTGTTTTCAAATTCACCCTCATCCCTTTATGAAATTAAAAAAAATCTTCTCCCAACACGTTTGTAACATTATTATAGTGGTTTCTTTAACCTTTTGGAAGAATTCATTGGAGAAATTTTGAGTCTGTTGGAAAACCCTAATATCAGGGTTTGAGTTTTCTATATATACCCGAGAGATATCACGATACCATTTCTTTTTAATTTGTTGATGAACTTTGAAAATTTCACCTCCAAGAAGTATGAGACACCATTTTCTAGCCAACTCAACACTTAACTCACCTTCGAGCAACCCAAAATTCTCTTAGCACATGTTTTGACAGTGCACAATTAGGTTCTTGAGAGAAAATCTCTAAACTCTTGTTTTGAACCTTGTAACTTTCCAAACTTCACTATTACCACCATTTTGACCACTTGATTCTCTTGAGAAAAGAAATCACCATGAGTCAAAATCATGCTTTTTGGGTGGAAATGGAATAATTTTCTCAGTATTTGATTTCACAGACTTAGAATTTCTTGTCAGTTGCAAAGAGGTAACCATTGTTCTGAAGAAGGATATTTATCCTAACTAAGATCTCTTTAAAGAGCACCTAAACCATCTTCTGAGGTATTTTTAGGCAATTAACAACTCCTATACTTGTGCACATTTCATTCAAAGCATGACCTTGACACTACTACAGGAATTCGACAAGGACTAGGACAATTGTGAGGATTTTCTCTTTGTATTAACTGCAAGATTTATAACATGTTGCTTCATCATACGATAGCTTTAAGATGGTTCTAGGAGATAGCTTGAGAGCTATAAAATCCTACTATATTAGAATATTATTTGATTTAAAGAATTCACTATCAACAAGATGAGGTATACACATTAGATTTTTGCAGGGAATGATCTCAAAACATGCTCAAAACTTTCTTTACACAACACACAAACTTTTGAGGAACTTTGTACAAGCCTTCTTGAGCATTGTACATCTTGTAGAAGTATTTTCTCAGATTTAGTGTAGTTGATATGCAAGGTAGATTGAAATCACAAGACACCATAGCATTTCATTCTTGAATCTTACTAACTACCAATGTAGCCACAATTTATCTCACTTCTTGTTCCAGTTCCAACCTTATTCGTCACTCTTTTTGTGTTCTTTTAAGCAAACCCAAGATTTTAGATTGTCTAGAAAAGGTGAATGTAAATTTTAGAAGTCTTTTTATTACTAAATTTATTCTCTTCTTCTATACAGGGTTTCCATTTGGTTTTACTCCTTGCTCGGAACTCCAGAATGGATAAGGACTTCTTGGCACTATGAGAACAATGAACTTTGAAGATCCTGTAATCTACAACCCTTCCTTTGTATGTACATAGTACTCATTTAGCCTTTGACACATTTAACAAGAAATCTCACCCTCACACCAATACCCCATGGAGGAGCTTGAGGAGAGACCTAAAATGTCTCAAGATTTCTTTTTACACCTGAATTATTTTTCTTTTTTTGATTCTACTTTAGTAGAACCTTCCTTTTGATCAATCACATTCCTGGAGTCCTCTTTAACACCTTGGCTAGTTTCTCTCTTCTTCTTGTGTGTCTAAGTTTTGTTCTTGGGTATTTGAAACTCTCTCTTCATCTAACCTACATCACAGAACCTTGCAATGTTCCCTACCTTGTGGCACCTAAAACCTTCCACTTGCCTTCCTTTGCATTCAAAATCTTTGTGTTCAAACTCATTACAAACATAGCAATAGCCATTGAATTTTCTTAAATACCTTCTTGTGTTTGATGGCTCATTTTTTCAATACTTTAAAAGATACCCTTTCTCATGAAAGTTATATCACTCAGCTCCATATCATTGTCCAAATTTTCTATCTTCTTTCTTCCCTTCAAAGTGATTTTCTTTTGTTTCTTCTTTAGAATATTCTTTCTTTTCCACATTAGGATTACACATATTGGCCATATGTCCATAAGTACCACACTTGTAACAATTACCATGAAAAGAAACATGCCTAAAAATTTTTGCTTCCTAATAGATAATCTTACATGAGATGTAAGCTTTAAACTACTTCCCTTTCTTAGCTATATTTTTCAATTTGATCCTCGACTTGATTCACCTTCATTTTTCTCTATACTGCATGAACCTTCTATGAAACCCATACCTGTTTTATCACCAGATGCTTTTTTCCCTAACATCTTATTTAGATTTTTTGAGCTCTCTTAAGATGATGATAACTTACTTGTCATGATTCTTAGATATTTCTTTAGTTCCTCTTTCTCAGTTAAGGATTCCTTGAGTTGATTTTGTACACAGTTGATAATTTTCGTTTGTGATTCAATCAGTTTGTCTAGCTTCTAGTTATAGAACTCTACTCCCCAATTTAAGTGATAAATATATCACATCCATATCACCAAATATATCCCTCTATCTTTTTAAAGCCACTTTTAAGGGCCTTCTCTAATACCAATTGTTAGAATTGACAAGGGACTAAGGGGGGTGAATTAGTCTTGTAGTAAATATTTTCACTTTTCTATTTCAATTATCAAGTATACACTCTCATAAATTACATGCATTAATGATGGATAAAAATTAGATAAAGTTCATCAAGAAATTAAAACATATCAAGAACACAAAGTGAACTCAGAAATATTCTTTATTGGAATTCAAATCAGATTACAACTCTTCAAATCATATTATAGCCAACAAATACTTCACCATTTTTCTTCACTCACATCCTCCTCATGAAACTCCAACCAGCTACTGACCTAGAAGAGACTTCTAGGGTTTTTTTATTTGCACAAAAAAATTCTTTAAAATAAGAGTAAAGGGGTTTTTTCAAAATACAAAACTCAAATGAGCTTGCATGAATAGATATACCTCTTAGGCATGACCTTTGACCTTCCACTTTCCATGACTCTTCAAATCACTCATTATTTTATCTTATAGCTCTTAAAACTTACCCATAAGTATATCATATTTTTATTCAAGTGTTTCATGGTCTCACCAAGTCAAATAATGTTCTTTTATGCTTGGAAACTCACCACATTAGCCAAGATACTTATTTAGACATATAGGTGTGTCTAAATCAGCTTCTACAAAACTAGTCTTAAAAAACAATCTAACTAGACCACTTTCACTTATCCTCATGACCCAAGTAATATATAAAAATTAATATTATGTTGTCTTATTTCATTAAAATTTACTATAAAGATCCAACTCAAGGATTAACACATCAAGAAACACCATTTTTCAAGACTGTCTTGGCTGATTTCAGCATCTCTGAATTTGGTCTTCAAGAATTGAGATGATAGATACCTCAAATCTCTTCATCATGAGGCAAGTAACATATAAATTTAAATCTCATGAAGTATAATATCTCATAAACCTATCATAATGCTCTAATTATTGGCGTAAGCCTTCCAAAAACTTGGATCTTTACAAATGGTCTGACTGGTCCTAAAATACACAAAAAACTAGTCTCCCATACAATGTGGTCTAACACCTCCAAAGAAATTTTAAGAGATCCCTATCACCTAAAACACTCAAATTTGGTTGTATAAAATATTTCAGGCATTCATACCCATAGGTCAAATGAAGAGAGTCTCATCTTCATACCCATTCAGCTATTCTTCTCAAATAGGCCTAAAGGAGCAATTTTGGCTCAA